>JARHVA010000455.1:5080000-5423183 GCA_037957365.1 Torreya grandis
GAAAAAAATGAGGTAAAATAAAATAAAACTCCTCTTTTTTACCTTTCTATGATATTAGCTAATACTTTGGTTCATAATGTATGGTGGATAGTGGAACTAGTAGTATAATCATGCCTAAAAAGATTGCAGACAAGTTTGGACTTATTTATGAGCCAAACACTAAAGGAGTATCGAAATTGGATGGATCACCAATAAAGATGGTAGGCATATTCAAAGATATGAAATTGACATTACATGCTTGTCCCAATGTTACTATTCAACAGGTTGTTGTTGTGGTAGACTTGCCTCCTTACTTTGCTATGTGCCTTTCAAGAGACTTCACCTCAAATATTGGGGGACATTTATCAACTGATTGGATTTATTTTATGTTTAAAACTAGGTATGGTACCAAGGTAACAATTCATTTTGAACCTACTACATATTTTCATATGGAGCCATTTATGCCAAGTGTTGTGAATACCAACTGTATCATCTCAGATGAAGTACTAGAATCTAGTGAAGTAAAAAGTGAATCACCTTTGGATGGAGTTACAGATTTGTTCCTTGATTAGTGGGCTTCTACCTTACATGATAATGATCTCTACAAGTGGATTGAAGAAGGACTTGGTGTGTATTGCCTTCATGAGAATGATGGACCAATTTTAGCCATGGTCAAAGAAGATGAGTTTAATGAAGGTTTGTGGCAATTATACTTTGATGGATCAAGGAATAAGCATAGAAACAGAGCTAGAATGATTTTGGTTTCTCTAAAAAATCAAAGGTGTTTCTCTTATATTAAATTTTAGTTTGGTTATTCAAACAATGTTGCTGAGTATGAAGTACTAGTTCGTAGTTTGTGGTGGGTTAGGAAGATGAAAATCAATTATTTGCAAGTGTTTGGTGATAGTGCACTTGTAGTCCACCAAGTAAGAGGTTTGAATGTATGTAAAAATTTGTTGCTTAAATATTTCAAGCATAGAATATGGGACTTAATTTAATATTTTCAAGCTTTTAACATTTAGGCGATAACAAAAGGTGAGAATAAACATGCTGATAGGCTGGTTACTATTGGGGCACAATTTAGTATCCCAGCTGACGTAAAAAATGAAAATATTCAATCACACATAAAGGTGGTTGTAAGGCCCTATGTTCCAAAAAATCATGAGAATTGGCAAGTGTTTGAGGATGATAATCAAATAACGAGATTCCTACAAGAAGAGGTTGAGTTTTCTTCAATAAAACTAAGCAAAGCATTTAGAGCAGTATGGTGATCATATTATGCAACTTAAAACAAATAAGTTGCCAAAGGGATTGGTCACACTTGAGAATATTTTTAATGTTGATGATGAACTAGAGAAAGAGAAGTCATCCTTGGCAACAAAAAAAGAGCACTATGCAAATGTAGAGATTGTAGTTGGTAAAATTTTCAAGTTGGGTAAGGTATGTATTGTTTCACAAAAAGAAGCTTCCATTCAGTTATGCACAAGTTTTGCTGATATATTTGCATGGTAGTATAGTGATCTCAAGGGATTTGATCCAAGTTTGGCTCAACACATCATTGAGTTAGAGGTTGAAACTAAAGTAGTGAGACAAAGATAAAGGCCCATTAATCCCAAGTTTGAACCTTTGATGAAAGATAAGCTTCACAAGCTCATAGAATCAGCTATTATATTTCCAATCAAGCACTCAACTTAGGTGGCCAATCTCATTCCAGTACGAAAGAAGAATGGTGAGATTCATTTGTGTGTTGATTTTCGTGATTTGAATAGGGCTTCACTTAAAGATCACTATCCATTTCCACCAATGGAACAAATTTTACAACTTTTTACAAGTTCAAAGAGATTTTCTTTGTTGGATGGATATAGTGGCTACAATCAGATTTTGGTCAAGGAAGAAGACCAATTTAAGACAGCCTTCACAACTAAGTGGGGGTCATTTGCATATAGAAAGATGCTACTTAGTTTGTCTAATACTGAAGCAACATTTTAGAGAGACACAGATATGGCATTATAAGGCCTTCTTAATAAATTTTTTCTTGTTTATTTGGATGATATAATAGTTTTTTCAAAAGAATGCAGAAGTTCACATGGTTCATCTCAAACAAGTGTTCAAAAGGTGTAGGCAATTTGGCGTATCTCTAAATCCTAAAAAGTGTGTTTTTTCCATTAATGAATGAAAGCTTTTTGGACATGTTGTTTCAAAGCATGGTTTAATCATAGATTCTAAAAGGATTGACTCCATTCTTGCACTTTCCTTGCCTAAGCACAAAAAAGTTATGCAAAGCTTCTTTGGGAAAATCAACTTCACAAGGAGATATATTTTAGATTTTGCCATTTTAGAAAAGCCACTTAGAGCAATGTTAAAGAAGGATCAGGGCTCCAATTGGTCCAAATAAGGAGTAAAAAATTTTGAAGATATTAAGAGGGCCATAGCTAGTGCTCCTATGCTTATAAATCCAAATTTCATAAAGGATTTTATTTTGTATACTTATGCTAACATGGACATCATTTCAAGCATTCTTGAGCAACATAATCATCAGGCTTTGGAGCAGCCAATAGCCTTATTCATCCAAGGCTTGGAAGAGTATGAAATAAGGTATTCTTTCATTGAAAAGCATGTCCTTTTAGTTATAAGATCTCTTAAAAACTTTAGACACTTGTCTAATAATAAGATACATCTAATGGTTTCCCATCCAAGCATCAAAGAGTTTTTCTTGAAAAAAGATATAAATGGGAAGAGATTTGAATGGATAACCAAGTTAATAGAGTATGATGTGGAAATTAAGGTCCCAAAGTTGATTAGAGGCAAAGGACTTTGTGAGCATCTAGCTCAAGACTTGCAAGAGACTAATGAGGTTTTTTTGGTGTCAAATGATGAAGAGGTTATAGCTAGTCATACCCCACCTTCTAGTTGGTTTCATGACCTGGTAATCTATCTCCAAGATGGTATTTATCCCTTTCATATAAGTAATTAAAAAATAAGATATTTTAGGTTGCAATCAATTCTATTTTTGCTTATTGATGGTGTTTTATTCAAGAAAGATATCAATGGCATGTTGCTAAGATGTATAGAGCCAAGCCAAACTAAGAAATTGCTTGAAGAATTCCATGATTGACATGGTGGACACTTTTTTGCAATAAATACAGCCCTTAAGATCATGAGAGGTGGGTATTATTAGCCTAGTATATTTGGTGATTGCCATGCATGGGTTAGAAAGTGCAAACAATGTGTTATGTTTGTAGGAAAAGTGAAACTTGCAGACTTACCTCTTCAACCAATTGTGGTGGATCAACCCTTTTTCTAATGGGGATTGGACTTTATTGGTCTCATTAATCCTCCTTCAAGTTCAAGGCATAAATGGATTCTAACTGCTACAAATTACTTCACATTTTGGATAGAAGTAGTGGTATTGAAAGAAGCAAACAAAACTAATGTTCTTGATTTCTATGAAGGCTTGCTTACTAAGTTTGGAGTTCCTTCAACTATTATTTCTAATAATACAATGGCTTTTGTGGAATCTAGTATCAATTAATGGGATTTATAGCATGGAATTTATCTTAGCACTTCATCAAACTAATATCCATAAGGCAATGGCCTTGCTGAATCTACGAATAAGAACCTATTGAGGATCATAAGAAGGACTATTGAAGACAATTAGAGGTAATGGCATCTCAATTTGAAGTTAGCTATATGGGATGATAGGATCACTTATAAAATATCAATAACTAACTCTCCATACAAGTTGGTATATGGTAAGGAAGCAAGGTTACCCATTTCTCTTAAATTTACCACTTTAGAACTAATGCATCAACTTGAGTTGGTGGAGAATGAGCCTATGGAAATTAGGGATGTTGAGCTTATGGACCTAGAAAACATAATAAATTAGTTTATGCAAGCCATGAAAACTCATCAAGCACAAGTGAAGAGAGCTTTTGACAAAGGAACTTCTTCATGAAGTTTCAAAGAAGATTTGATCCTCAAGTGGGATGAGGATAGAGGTTAACCTAAAAGGCACACAAATTTTGATTCCCTTTGGAGTGGCCCATACACAATCTTCAATAGGCAAATCCCATAATGTCTTCTAACTTGCAAAGATGGATGGTGAGGAGCTTCCAATCCCCTTCAATGGGATACATCTGAAACATTGTTATTGAAGAGTAAAATTTCCTTGTACATAATTAGTTTATTTGATTTCCTTCAAGTGATGTTCAAACATAGTAGTTTCATTCTATTTTGTTCCAAAGAAGGGCTTGTTTGCAAATTTACTTTGCTTCGTTAGGTTTTCCTGCTTTGTGTGTTCCCCTTCTTGTCTTGAAGGATGAAGGTTATCTCATACCAAAAGAGAGTTTGCAGTCATGGATTAGATCTATCATTTCTTTGTGATTTCAAATATCATGTATATGGCTAGGTTCTTAAGCACAACAGGCATGCTTCCTAGTGGAGTAGCCAGAATGTTGATAATTTTTGACCCCATAGGTCAAAAAATCATCACCCTTATCATTTGAAGCTCTACTTACCATGCTAGTTTTCTTTGAAAGATCATATGTCAATCAGAATAGTTGAAAGTAGCAAATCTTAAAGAAGGACTTTGGGTTTTACAACAAGAAGGGTTCTTTTTAAAAAGGTAAAGTCATTTTACAAAAAACTCGAAGTCCATTTCAAAAGTTTTGAGGACCCTTTCAACAATCCTAAAGGTCATTTATAGGTTTCTCGAAGGTTTCTTTCCCTTTGGGAAGGTTCTTCACAAAAATCTTAAAGGGCAAGCGACAAAATTCCCAGGGATTTTCTTTCAGCCAAAATTTCCATTTACAACTTTTTGAAGGGTTCCTTCCCTTTGAAAAAGGGCATTTTCAGAGATAAAGTAGATAATTCCATTTTGTCGAGGGGACATTTTGGAAGGGCTTGACAATTTTTTTGAAGGATTTTGTAAGTGTACCAAGACAAAGTTTCGAAGGGCACATTTAAGAAGGTTTAAGGGCCATTGTCAAATTTTGAAAGGTCATTACAAAAAGGTTGAGGGGACACTTATAAAAAAATTTGAAGGGTCTTTTCTAGAGCAACACGACCACTTCAATAATTCTGAGAGGACCATTTCAAAACCTGAAGGGCATTTTCAAAGACAAAGGGTTCCTTTTCACAAATTTAAAGGGTAGGAGGACTTTATAATAAGCTGAAGGACCATTACAAAAAAATTGAAGTGTTGATTACTGAAGAAATAGTCCATTTTCAAAGTTTTGAGATGGCCTTTTTCTCTTCAGAAGGGTTCTTTTTCACAAATCCAAAGGGACATTTTAGTTTTTATAAAGAGTATGTGCCCTTCGTGAAAGTCACTTTACGAGGAATTCTAAAGGGTATAATCCTTTCAAAAAAGGATCAAGAGCAAAAATCTTGAAGGGTATCTGCCCCTCAGGAAATTTCAATGCAACAATGCTAAAGGTTTTGTGCCTTTTGGGAAAGGACTTTTTAGAAAGTCCAAAGGAATTCCTTTAAACAAATTGTTTGAAAGAATTCCTTTGAAAAACTTATCCATGAGAAAAAGACCATTCAAAATTTTTCCAAAGGGTAGAATCCCTTTGAAAAAGGATCAATTATAAAATCCCAAAGGGTATCTAAGCTTCAATAAAGTTCAAAACAAAATGTCTGAAGGGTTATTAGCCCTTCAAAAAAAGACTTTACAGAAAACCTGAGGTCATTAGCAACAATGCCAAAGGGTATGTACCCTATGAAAAAGGGCAAGTGGCCATTTGCAAGAAGCCCAAAAATCCACTCTAAAAGTTCTGAAGGGACATTTTAAAAGATTAAAGGGTAATTTGCAAGGATTTCCTTTAGACTTTTTTTCTGAAGGAAGTTTACGCAGGAAAGGTCCATTGTTAAAACCCTGAAAGATAGATTTCTTTCAGAATTTTTGTCAGAAGGAAATGGATAGAAATAAAAGCTAAAGGAGATGAAGACAAAATTATCATGGATAATTTATTTGTGGGAAAATGATAAAGTACCATTTCAAACAACCCTGAGGACCATTGCATAATCTTAAAGGATATAAGTCTAAAAGAAATGAGTAGGAAGGAATAAGCCTGAGACAAATACATGCAAAAGAAAAGTCTATGGAAAAGACACAAATAAATTCCATTGGAAGGAATACATGTAGAATACGAAGAGTTGAGAAGAGAAGGCAGAGAGATAACAAGGAGTTCAATTTGAAAGCACCTTTCATCATCCATGCAATCAAAGGCTATTTACAATTGATTGGTTATTGAAAATAGGCTTATCTCCTAGCCATCTCATGCATTCATCGATCCAACTCAGCTTCAAGATTAATTATCAAGTAGTGATTTTCATGTAAGAGTTTAACTTGTCAAACATAGATCCACCTCTTCCCTTCAAAAGCCAATATGGCATTAATTTCATGCATGTCCTCTTGTTTATCTTGTTAAATCTTCAACATTCTAGCAGTTCAAAAAAAATTCTAAGTTCAGCATTAGCATTGATTTGATGCAAAGGAGATTATTCTCTTCTTTCAAGCAGTTCAAGAAAAGTTCTTTATTTGGAGATTGGCATAGCTTTCCATGTGTGGAACAAATTAGTCCAAAATAGGCCCACCATCCTTTTCAAATGCCAAAGTGCTTTTCATGCAAGGCATAAAACAAAAATAAAGCTTATTTGAAGATTGCATTATCTTTTGACAGCTCAAGTTTGACTTGGTTAATGTGGGAGTTAATCTCCTCTTCTATTTTCAATGCCATTCTTTGGCTTGTGTATGTTTTTTTATATAAGTTAGTTTTCTAGCCTTGTATTATATCCCTCTTTTGGCAAGATCAAATTCTACCAAAAACTAAGTTTTTAACCTTTTTTTAGATTAATAAGACTATTTTTATTTTCTAGAATGTTGGTATAGTGTATTCATGTCAGTGATTTGCATAAGTGATAGAATTTCTCTTCATTATCAAGTCTTGATTATTACCTAGCAAGATAGTTGATCAGTTTATGTAGGTCATGTTCTATGTTTGATGTCTCTTGGTTGAGTTTATAGTGGATATAAGTGGTTGGTTAGTGCCTTAAATTAGGTCTATTCTTTCATTTCCCTCAAGCTTGGATCACCAGAAAAAAACCTTTTCCTGAAATACTTATGCATATTGGTCATTTGGAGTTGAAAGTTCAGCCCTTTTCTTGTCTAAATTAGTATCCTTAAGAGCTCAAATTGAGTGGATAAATTAAAAAAAGTCAAGTGTATCACCATCATTACATAGGAATTTTCTTCATGTTTCTCTCTCTTTTCTTGGCAGTTTGTAGCGTAGAGCAAATATCTTAATTGATACACCAAACGTAGCTAGTCCTTATAATCTAGGGATTGAATCTATTGATTAGGTCACCCACAATCTAGGAATGTTTTCATGTTTTAGCAGACTATGAAGGCCTGAAACTACCTTCACAAGGGTATGAGACTAATTGACAACAATTCATTTGTTTAGTCCTATGGTCAAGTACAAGGTTTTGTATATTCAAACTTATTCAAAGGTGTAGTATGGTCTAAATTCATTTAAAAAGGTTATTTGGACATCATTTATATCATAATATCATGCTCTAATCTTTATTTGACTCTCAAATGCAATAAATAACATTTTTACCACATTTTGGCCCATTTGGAAGGGTTGGATGTACCAATATCAAAAGAGAATGTTTCATAAAGGTTCTAAACATCCCTGGTGTTAAATAAAGTTTAGAAAATGTTCATGATTAGTTAGTTACTGACAAACTTTTAGGTTTAACCTCCCAAATTGGAAAAATGACACCTTTCAAGCACTTTTGGGCACTTGTATGGCCTTGGAGGATCATTTGTCATATATAAATGGTTTTAAGTGTCTTTTGTGCTCCCTCCTACCATTTTCTAGCTCTAGACTAGGTTTTAGTTTAAACTAACACTCCTGATTACTTTTCTCCTCCATCACTGCTTTTATAAGCTCAAGAAGGCAAATTTGTAGTGGATGGTATGAACGAGAGAGAGAGAGAGAGAGAGAGAGAGAGAGAGAGAGAGAGAGAGAGAGAGAGAGAGAGAGAGAGAGAGAGAGAGAGAGAGAGAGAGAGAGAGAGAGAGAGAGAGAGAGAGAGAGAGAGAGAGAGATGAAATTTTGGCCATTACTAAGGGTCCTAATGAGCTTCAAATTAGTGTCATTGGTTTGCATAATGATGTCTTATTATTTATTAACAATTGTTAAGAGTGACAACAGGTCACTATGGCTTATCCATCCTAGATGGTCTGTTCTTGACCTGTTTCTCAAGCTTAGAAATGAATGGAAAGTAATTATTTTGGGGGTGGTTTTATAAGTATTGTATCTCATTTTCATGGTGTTTTGATCAGTTGAATCGTCTCCATGAAGTACTTTCACTTGAAGAAAGAAGGTCTTGGTATACAAGTTATTTCAAACAATCTTGTTGTAAGTCCATATTTATTATTAATGGTGATCATTATAAGGGGCCTCTAATGCTTCATTATTAATATATAGTCCCTAAGTTTCATGTAATCCATGTTTTTTTGTATGAATACATGTTTGTTTATCTATGACCATCAAGTGTACTTACTTTGGGAGACATAGTCTGTGTTTGAATGATCTAATATAAATTTCAATTGTATACCATGGTGTGAAGTTTCAAGATGATATTGCATCATTGGAAGTGGAGAAAAGTCAAGATAGGAGCCAATATACACAATTTCCATAAGGTCATAGGTGTCTCTTTCTTCAATAGATTTGTACTGACTATAAGAATAATTTGAAGATGTCCTTTACTCATACAAGGACATGACACAATTCCTCATGCATTCATATGATTTTTATTACCTACTGCCAGCATCAAGATGTTTCAAATAGACCAGAGGCTCTAATCGCAACTCATAGACCTCATGCATTAGTGGACTATGTATGTACTCTGTACAAGACTGTAAAGTGAGTTTGAATTGATGTGATGCATTATCATAAGCCTTTATAGGCTATTAAAACATTGATAGGAGATGTGAGTTGGTTAATAGAGTATGAAAAGGCTAAGAATCAATAGATAGCCTTAAGTAGTCTCAAACAGTTAGTAGAGACCTACATGCCCTAGGCTAGTAGGTCCTCTTTTGGGATCAAGATCACTATTTAGCCAACTCAAAAGGAATCTCAAACATGGAAATTCAACCTCATTGTAGTCAAATAGTGCCATGAGATTTTGAAAATATGTTTTAGGTCACTCACCAAGCTACTTTGAGCAGTCAATAAAGTTTGAATTCAATAGATAGTCCTAAATATCCACCTATGGGTTGTACGGATGAGAGCAAGTAGAAGATGGTCTATAAGTGTCTCAATGTGTTAGAAGACCCTGTGGATAATGAAATCAACCTTTTACAAAGGTTTGTAACCTTCAAACATAATGGCAAGTGGAAAGGATGGAGGCCATAAGCTCAAAACATAATCAAATGTCCTAATTGACACCTACCTCCAAGTAGAATGTCAAGAATCTACTTTGAGGTAGACAATGATGAAATTACAAAGTTTAAATGTGTTAAAGAAGGTCTCAGACACCTTTAAAATCATGAAGAGGTGTTAGAATTGGTCTTATAGACCTAATAAGGCTAAGTAACTAAAAACACAGTCAATAGTCCTCTCATATATGCACCTACAACCTATGTTGAAGTTAGTCTTGAACAATAGTAAGATTGATGGATTAGAGTATTTGAAAGGATTGGAGATAGGTTTAGAGACCTAAGATTCCTATTTCAAGACAATACACACTCAGAGCACTCGAATGCACTCTACAGCTAGCTAGTCAAGGATTTTAACTTTAGACAATGATGTGGGTAGGGTTTAAAGTCTAAATACAATGAGAGTAATTCAAGGAATCAACCATATCATGACTAAGTTTGATAATGTTAGTAGTAGGGTTTTAATCTTCAAGTTAAAAACCATTCTCAATTGAATAAACCTAGACACATACACAGTCATATGTAGGTTTTCTTGAATGACTCAAGACTCTCAAAAGCTTGAGATAGTGATGTGTGCATGATTTGGAGGTTAGAAATACATCAGGGTTCTCAATATATGGAGAGTAAAGGGGTTCTAAGTCACTAACCTATCATAGAGATAAAAAAGGGGTTTATGAGTTAAGATCACAGTATTAATATGCACATAGGTATGTAGGTCTATTTGAGTGACTTAAGGCCTCTCAAAATATTAAACAATTATGTGTGATTGTCTGAGGTTTATATGGGAGTTCAAGGTTTCAATTAATTGAACATAAAAGGAATTAAAATCAATAATTTTGTAGAGTAAGGGACCAACAGGGGTCACAAAGTCCTAAGAAAACACACACATAGGTAGACAATCTGCCTAAGTGACTCAAGGACCATCTCTAAGTCTTGAAATAGTGATGTTTAAAGATTGTAATGGTAGAGAAAGCTTGAAGTAAATTATCAACTCATTAAGTCACTAAAATTTCTCTAACCTTTTGAGATAAAAAGGGACAAATAGGGGTTGTAGGCCATGAATCCCCATACAAGGTTCAAACAAACAATCTTTACTATGGGACTGTATTATGAAAAGTTAAGTTTGCCTAAAAAGACTGATAGAGAGAGTAATTATGTAAAGATGGTTTCATATGATGAATGAATTTATGATATTTCAGTCCCAAGCCTGAGGTGAATAGAAATACTGAAACATTACACATGATCATAATAGATCTTGATAGTCATGGGGTGTTTTGATGTTTGAGACCTCCATAGGCACAATCATGCTCTAAAACGTGGTATAGATGGTGGTCATGATTTGAGAAAGATTTTCATGTAAATTTTAAGGTTAGATAAATAATGGAAGTACTCACTATTTTGTCTCAGAGCTTGCCCACTCCTCGGGCAAGGGCAGCCATGAGACCTAGAGGTCCACTTGAGATAAAAGGGCACAAAATAGGTTTTCAAACCTCATGGGGGACTCTTGAGATAGTGAACAGATGTAGTAGAAGTTTCCATACATTTTTAGGTGGCAATACAATTCAGGTTTCCATCCAAGTTCCCTTGAGGGCTAGCAAGAAAGAGATAGGCCTTAAACCCCAACACCCTAACCAGTGTACCTTAAGCATACAAAGGAGTAATGAACACTTATAGATCATGTATAATGATTTAAAAGGATGTTTTAGAGGTGTCTAGGCCTCTAACATTAATGGGAAGGATTTTTAATACTCAAAACCTAATATGGAACTATCCAATGCTCAAGAAACACTAGGCAAGTCACTCAAAGAACAACTTCAGATGCTCATACCATTGTGGCATTAGGAGAGAGAGATGGGATTTTCTTTATGAACAATCGTTAAGACCCTAAACAGGTCTTAAACCCTCCTAAAACCCCAATTGTGACCAATTTGCACAGAAATACCTCAAAAACACATTTGATGACATATTTTGTTCATAAAACCTCTTGGATGTTGTTGAGGACTCTAAGGAGGTACTAAAAATGTACTTTGATGCTGATGTCACCAATATAGATTACCCAAAATAGCCTATTTTTGCATGTTTTTGGTGTTTTATAGGTGTTCTGAGAAGGAGAAAGCTTTCTAATCATTGGATGAGGTCATTTTGGAGTTTCTATAGCTATCCAAGTAAAAAAAAATAAAATCTCAAGAACCCCTTTAAGTGACTAAACAAAATCCATTTTGCAATGTTTTCCAAACAAGCTTGTGAAGGGCTTATTTTTGGCCATTTCATGGTTTGGATATAAGAACAATGTTTCAAAATCCCAAAACTAACATGGAGGTTGGTCTTAGAATGGGAAAATTGAATCACACACTTACTATAGGTTTTGAATGTTCATGAGGAGTTTATATCCAAAATCCACTTTACAGGCCTAGAGGCCTAATTAGACCTACTTAGCATAAGAGAAAGGCAAAAAATGGGTTTTCACTTAGATTCTGAAGGTCAAATTTGACATGGATATAAAATGCCATAAATGGTCCTATAATATGCCATTATTTTTTCAATATCATCCATACAACTCACACACAAGGATATTTACAATAAAAAAACGCTACAAGGAAACTAGGCCCATTGAAGGCTTAAGGAGCAAAATGAGTTCTTGGGAGTTGGCCCAAGAACAAAAATGGTTTGTTTTAGACCTAATAACATATTTTATTACCATTCATCTAGTTTGGATGAGTTGAATCATATACACTTGAGTTTTGGGCCACTTTGGACCAAACTAGGTGTGGGAAATGAAGAGTTACAAGACACCAATGCACTTGAACGATGGAATGGTTGGATGGAGTAGTTTATTAAGGAATGTAAAATTCTCAATGAGTGGTTTCAAATCATTTCAAGATGAATTCATTATTGGAAGGTTAATTTATCACTCCTTTCATGCGAAGAAGGTAGTTTCTAAGATGTTAGTCAAGGTGTCAAGTAAGTTTGTAACTCTTATGCCACTTGAAAGGTTGGATCTAATTAAAGAGTGAAAAACATGTCCTTGGAGGTATTTTGTACTATCTCATAAATATTTTTAATGTTTTAACTCTCATCAACACTTTTCAAACATATTCTACCACACCTCTCTCTCTTCTCTCTCACATTCTCTATATATTGAGCCACTTTTGGCTAAGTTTGCATCCTTCACCTGGGTATGGAGAAACTCTACCCATTTGTATGCCTTTGATCAATTATAACAAATTATTTTACCTCCTCTTATGAATTTACTTAGTGTGCATATGAGAATAATTGATCTTATCAAGTGAATTGACTTGTCTTCCTTGGCATGTTGTCCTTTTCTAACACCTAGATGCATTTTGAAAGCTTCTTTTGTAGATAATGTGAAGTGTTTGAGTGTGGTGAACGAGTTGAGTGAATTTTTATATCTTATTTTTCCATTCAATACTTCTTTGTTACTCCTCCTAGCTTAATCAACCGTCACAAACTTCACATTGAAACACCCATGGGAGAGATTCAAATTAAGAGTAGTATATGTAAGGTTAATTTTATTTATTTTCAAGTGCACATATAGATAGTTGGTAGTAATCAAAACATATTTGGTGCATCATCTCATTAGAGTAGGTTTCTCTCCCTTTTCCTACCAAGTTATAAATTAGTGCATGTGATCCTAAATAATTCATCAAGGGGAGCTAACCCCTTCAATCTAGAGGTTTACCCTTGTTATAGACAACCCACATATCTAGGGGAAATCCCATGGTTTACCAAATATGGAGAGGTCTGAACAACCTTCTACTAGGGTGAAAAATTTGTTGATAACATTTCTGGCACACTCAGTGAGACTAATGTCCAAAAGAGTGGAAGAAATTTTGGTGTATTCTTTCTCCTATGAGCCTTTAGAGGCACTCATAAAACACTAACGACTCTGAATATAATTAGATCATTATAAGTATCCTAAGTACTTATTTTGAAATTATTTTTATCATATCTTGTGTTTCATTTGACTAATGAAGTTGGTATGACTGGATATGAACAGAGTTCCTACTATACACCTTCTTATCAATCTTGTCATGATTTATACTATGTTATTCAACATCACTATCAAGATTGTTATTAGCCCTACGAGTCATATCAATCATATGGTTGTCTTACATTCTCCTCATATGGTTCTAACTACATGCCTAAACAACCTTACTAATACTTGTAGCAGTCAAACTGCTCCTCTCTTACTTCAATACTATCTCAAAATCTTGTTTCCCCTACCATATCCTTGTTGGCACTAAAACCAAATATGCTAAAATTAGAAGAGGTGGTGAGGAAATTGGATAAATATATTGATGTGATCCCTTTTCATATCATAGAGAAGATGATAAAGTCAGTTCAAATGTTGATGGATAAGTGGATGTCAGTTGGAGAGGAAACCTAATATGTTATGACGGATGAGTTGAGTGAAATGAGAACCTTTATCCAATCGTGGATAGACATATTAGAGAGGTGGGAGAAAGAGACCCAATCTAAGCAACCCAAATCATCATCTCCTATCCTTAGTCCACCTCCTTTGACTTCAATTCCTCCTCAAGATACACCTATTCTCCCTCAAGAAAATGAGATATTTTCATTTGGAGGCCTTCTTGGACTATGATTCCTGACTATACCATACCAACTCTTGTGGAAGAATATGAACCTATGCAAGTCTCTCCATCCCCTCTTCAAGAACCCTCTTGCATTTCATATCAGTTTTCTTGTTCCCCTTATCCTCATGAAACTATTCAGTAACCTAAAGAGGAGCCTCCAAGGGAGCCAATCCAATCCTTAAAAAAGCCTAATAGCTTCAAATTTCCAACTTGGAATCAAGTTGTTAAGTCTTGGGGAAATAAAGATGAAGAGAGTGAGGATAAAAAAGTTGATGTCAAGAATTAAAACCTTGTGTTTGTTCAAGCCTCATTGCCCTCTCCCCAAGAACCTATAGTTGTTCCCTCATGAAAGTCAATCCAAAAGAACATTCAAGACAAGAAGAAGGCCCTAGTTAATAAGTTGGATGATCAAGTTATAGCTAACAATGAACTTCAAGAAGACTATGAAAAGGATGAGGTGGTTAATTAAGATAATGTAATACCTATGGAAAAGTTGAACCTTATCTCTCTCCAATAAATCTTTTAAGAGTCTCCCATTTCCAAGATCCCAAATTGCAAGAGTATTCCTTCTATCCCCATACCCATTCATGAAACATCCACCACACCTCATACTCCCTCTCCAACCCATGAACTTGTTTACCACCCTCCCACCTCATTCCTTCTTGAAGATGAACCCATCTTATGGGAGATAAGTGAAGAAGATTAAGCCAAAGTTTTAGTTGATCAAGAAGATGACTTAAGTGCCTACAATGAAGAGTTAATTATAGGGATTCCCCTTGGTGAATACAAGTATAAATCCATCTTCTTGAGTGAATAAAAATATGATCAAGATCAAGTTACAACTACCAATGAAGAGTTTGATCAAGGCATGAAAGAGAAGGTGCTAGAAAGAGACATCACATCAGTTAAGTTAGTTGGATCTCATGGGCATGATCAAGAGGTTAGTTTTAAAAAACTAATAGAAGACAAAGTTGTTATTGACTCCATGGACTAAGATGATTTTTTGTTAAAGTCTAATGAGATTTGTGAAGAATTTAAAGGCTTTCACAAGCCTATACCTCTTTCTATTCAAGTTGAAGATGTTATTGTAGAAGCATTGCCTCTTGAAGGACAATATGATAACTTCCAAAGTACCAAACTTGAACGAGTTTCAGCCAAATTTGAAGTTGAAGACTCTTCAAGCAAGCAAGATGAAGTTGATCAAGTATACCATGAGCAAGAAGATGAAGTTGAAGAAGTTGTGGTTCTTAAAGAGAAGGAAGACAAATATGATTGGCAACAACATATTGAGCTCCTCCAAGAGATTGAAGGTCTTTGAAAAGGTTAAATATCATGTTCATAAATATATTTTTAAGGATGTCTTCATTGAGGACAATGATGAGGATTGGGTTGATTATGTTAAGATCATTGAAGAGCTTGACAAGCATGCAGTAGTTGACAGGAAGCCTAATCTCATTCAAAATACCATGGAGGTCAAAGAAACATGCTTTAGTAAAACATTATTGGATAAGGTTGCAGTTGAGGAGTCTCATGATAAGATTGAGATTATCGAGTCAAAATAAGAATTCACCTTTATAGGTGATATGTTTGTAGCTTTTGTTGTTACTTTTGAGGTCATGCTAAGAAGAGTGACAAGCATGTAGTTAAAAATAATAAGAGCAAGGCTTAAGAGGCAACTTGATTCATGCCTCTATTCATCTCATGAAAAAATAGATAGTATAAGCTTCCCTTTTGACCCAGGAGGAAGAATAAAAGTTCAAGTTAGTTGTATATAGTTAGTTTACTTCCTTGTTTTCTTGTTTTCCCTAAGTGCTTGAGAGCACATGTGTGTGTCTTCCTTTCTTTGCTTTTGTGTGTGTGTCTTGATTTTGTGTGTTGTTGAGGTAATAAATTTTTCTTGTTTTTAAAGTGTCAAGGTCTGATCTTGTTGTCTCAGAGTGCAATTGACTCCATATCCCAATGGACATGCAAGGCTACTGGTCCTATTAGCATTGCAAACATGTTACTCCTGTGAATCACCAAATTATTGACCAAATTTTGACCCCAAGTCAAAATAGGTCAACCCATATAAATTGAAACATTCATAGGGTGGTCATATGGCTTTAACAAAGTCTAAAATGGTCCTAAAGAGTCCCATATGGTCATGTTTGCCCTTCCTTAGCCTTGTCCAAGTTTTTGGTCTTAAGTTCACTAATTTAGTTATATGGTTAAGTACAAGGTCTTGTATAGTCAAACCTAGTAAAAGGTATAGTAATGTATAAATTAATTTAAAAAGGTTATTTTTATGTCATTCATATCAAAATATCATGATCTAACCTTTATTTGACTCTCACATGCAAAAAATCACATTTTTACCACCTTTTGGTCCATTTGGAAGGGTTAGACGTACCAATATCAAAATATAACATTTAAAGAAGGTTAAAAATGTCTCTTGTGTTAGATAAAGGCTAGATAATGATCAAGTTTAGTCAGGTGATAACAAACTTGTAGATTCAACCTCCCAAATTGGAAAAATGACACTTTTCATGCACTTTTGGGCACTTGTACAGCATCAAAGGATCGAATGTTAGTTGGAAATGGTTTTTAAGTGTTTATTAGGTTACCTAATACCATTTTCCATCTCAATACAAAGTTTTCATTTGAACTGACACTCCAGATTACTTTTCTCCTCCATCACTACCTTCACAAACTCATGAAGACAAATTTGTAGTGCATGGTACGACCAGAAGAGAGAGAATTAGGAGATAAAATTTTGGAAATTTTTATTGGTCCTAATGAGATTAAAATTATTGGAATTTATTTTTATAATGATATCCTATCATTTATGAATAATCACTAAGAGTGACAACATGTCACTATGGCTTATCAATCCGAGAGGGGTCTATTCATGCACCTGTTTCTCCAGCTCAAAAATTTACGAGAGGAATGATTTTTAGGGTGGTTTTTATATGTATTTTATCTCATTTTCATGGTGGTTTTATTAGTTGAATCATCTCCATGAAGTACTTTAAATTGAAGGAATAAGGTCTTGGTATACAAATTATTTCAGACAATCCTGCTACAAGTCCCTATTTCTAATTCATGGAGATCATTATAAGTGGAATATAATGCTTAATTATTCATATGTATTCCCTAATTTTCATTTATTCCTTATTCTTTTGTCTAAAGATGTGTCTCTTTATCTATGACCTTTAAGTGTACTTACTTTGGGAGACATTGTTTGTGTTTGAACAGTTTAAAGGAAGTTTAATTGGCAATATCAGCTCAAATTACAATGATATACCATGGTGTGAAGTTATAATATTACATTACATCATTTTAAGTGGATAAAAGTTAAGATAGGAGCCAATATACACAATTCCCATAAAGTCACAGGGGTCTCTTTCTTTAATAGACTTATACAAACTGTAATAACAATTTTAAGATGTCCTTTATTCATAAAAGGACATGACACACTTCCTCATGCATTAATATTATTTTTATTACCTAATTACATCATTAATATGTTTCAAATAGACTATATGCTCTAATCTCAAGTCACATACCTCATGCATTAGTGGACTGTGTATGCAGTATGTATAGGACTATAAGGTGAGTTTGAGTTGATGTGATCTATTATCACAAGCCTTTATAGGATATTTAACATTTATATGTGATTCTAGGTGGTTAAAAAAGTTTAATAAGGCTAATAACTCAATATATATCCTTATGTAGCCTCAAACAATTAGTAGAGACCTATATGCTCTGGGCCTCTAGGTCATCTTTTAGGATCAAGATAAACATTTAACCAACTCAAAAGGAATATCAAATATGGAAATTCAACCTAATTTTAGGAAAATAGTGACATTATACTTTGAAAATATATTCTATGTCACTCACCAAGCTACTTTGAGCAATTAAGAAAGTTGGAATTGAATAGACAATCCTAAATATCCACTTGCAGGTTGTACGGATGAGAGCAAGTAGAAGATGGTCTGAAAGCGTCTCAATATGTTATCAAACCATGTGGATAATGAAATTAAACTTTTCCAAAGGTTTTTAACCTTAAAACTTAATGGCAAGTGGAAATTATGGAGGTCATAATCTCAAAACACAGTCAATTATCCTAATTGACTCCTACAACCAAGAAAAATGTTGAGACTCTACCTTGTGGTAGATAATGATAAAAGTAAAAAGTTCAAAAATGTTAAATAAGGTCTTAGACACCATAATAATCATGAAGAGGTGTTTTAATTGGCCTTAGATACCTAAAAAGGATAATAAACTCAAAACATAGTCAATAGTCCTCTCATATATGTACCTACAGCCTGTGTTGAAGTTGGTCTCGAACAATAATAAGATTAATGGAGGATTGGAACCTCCAAGGCATTTAATAAGTGTCTAAGTTATAAAACATCACACAACATATTAGAGTATTTTAAATTTTTGAATATAGGTTTATAGACCTACAAGGCCTAATTCAAGACAACACACACTTATAACTCTCAAATGCACTCCTACAGCCAACCAATTGATGAATTTGATTTTAAACAGTGATGTGGTTAGGGTTTAAGGTCTCAAGACAGTGAGAGGAACTCAAGGAATCAACCATAGCATGAATAATTTTGAATTTTTTTGTATTATGGTCTTAGATATTCAAGTTTTCAAACCATTCTTAATTGAATAAACCCAAGCATATACATAGTCATATGTAGGTTTTCTTGAATGACTTAAGACTCTCAAAAGTTTGAGATTGTGATGTGTGTATGATACGGAGGTTAGAAAGACATCAAGGTTATAAATTCATGGATATTAAAGTGTTTTTTAGTCACTAACCTATCAGAGAGATAAAATAGGGGTTATGAGTTAAGATCACAGTCCTAATATGTACATAGGTCTGTAGGTCTATTTGAGTAACTTAAGGCCTCTCAAAATTTTAAACAATTATGTGTGATTATTTGAGGTTTATATGTAAGTTTAGGGTTTCAATTAATTGAACATAAAATGAATTATAATCAAGTATTTTATAGAGGAAGTGACCAACAGGGGTTACAACGTCCTAAGAAAACACACACACACACAGGCAAACAGTCTACCTAAGTGATTCAAGGACCATCTCTAAGTCTTGAGATAGTGATGTTTAAATATTGGAAGGGTAGAGAAAGATTTAATTAAATTATCAAGTAATTAATTCACTTAAATTTCTCAAACCATTTGAGATAAAAAGGAACAGACAGGGGTCACAGGCCATGAAGCTCCATACAAAGTTCAAGCACACAGTCTTTACTATAGGACTGTATTGCAAAAATTTAAGTTTGCCTAAAAGGAGAGAGAGTGAGAGATAGAGAGAGAGAGAGAGAGAGAGAGAGAGAGAGAGAGAGAGAGAGAGAGAGAGAGAGAGAGAGAGAGAGAGAGAGAGAGAGTAAATATGTAAATATAGTTTCATAATATGAATGTCTATATGATCATTCATTCCAAAGCTTGAGGTGAATAAAAACCCTGAAACCCTGCACATAGTGACAACAAACCTCGCTAGTTATGAGGAATTTTGATGTTTGGGACATCCATAGGCACAATAATGCTATAAATATTGGTATATATGGTGGTCATGACTTGAATAAGATGTTTTTGTCTATTTTAAGGTCATAAAAATAGTGTAATTACTCATTGTTTTGTCTCAAACCCTGTCCACTCCTTGGGAAAGGGCAACCATGAGACCTAGAGGTCCACTTGAGATCAAAGGGCACAAATCAAGTTTCCAGACCTCATTTGGGGATATTGAGGTAGTGAAAAAATGTATCAGAGGTATCCATACATTCTTAGGTGGAAAAACAATTCAAGTTTCCATCCAAGTGCCTTTGAGGGCTAGCAAGAATGAGATAGGCCTTAAACCCCAACACCCTTACCAATGTACCCTAACCATATAGAGGAGTAATGAAAACTTCTATAGAATTTATAATGATGGAAATGGATGTTTTAGAGGTTTTTGATCCTCTCATAGTAGTGGGAAGGATTTTTGAGACTCAAAACCCAATCTGGACCTATCTTACCCTAAAAAAACATTAGGCAAGTCACCCAAAGATCAACTTTAGATGCTCATACCATTGCTCATACTTTGCATGGGACCCAATGGTGTTTGGAGGTTTTATAGGGGTTTCCTAAAAATAATATTTTGGAATTATGAGAGAGAGGGGTTGTTATTTATGAACAATAGTTAAGACCCTAAATAATTCTTAAACCCTCCTAAAACCCCAATTGTGACCAGTTTACAGAGAAAGACCTCAAAAGCACTTCTGATGACATAGTTTACTCTTAAAAACTATTGGATGTTGTTAAAGACTCTAAGGAGATCTTGATAATTTACTTTAATGTTGATGTCACCTGTACGAATTGCCCAAAATATCCTATTTTTGCATGTTTTTAGTGTTTTACAGGTGTTGTGAGAAGGGGAAAGATTCCCAAATATGGGATGAGGTCATTTGGGAGTTTCTCTAGCTATCCAAGTCAAAAAAACTTTGATTAGGAAACCCTAGAAGTGAATAAATAAACTCCATTTTACAAGGCAGTATAAAAAAGCTTGTGAAGGGCTTGTTTTTGGCCATTTCATGATTTGGCTATAACCACTATGTTCCAGAAGCTCGAACATGACATGGAGGTTAAACCTAACATGGGTAAAGTGAATAAAACATTTCCCATAGGTTTCACATGTGCATGAGGAATTTAGAGCCAAAATCCACTTTTTAGGCCTAAAGGCCTAATTAGACATGTTGGCCAATTTTCGGCCCACATACCAAAATTTTGACTAGTTTAAAGAGATGTACATGATTAAGAAGAAGTGGAGGACCAAAAGAAGAAGAACTACAAAGGATCATTTCTTTTGGTACTTTTTTTCACTAAGTATTTTTTTTCAGAGTTTTGTTCAGGCTAAGTGTTGGAATTTCTTCGAACATTTTGCTTGAAAGAAAAGTTTTGAAGGGTAAGTTACTACATTTGACTAAGTGTTGGGAATTATTTCAAACATTTTGTCTAAAACAATTCTTTTGAAGGGCACTTATAATTTTCCCAAAGGGTACTTATCTCAAGAAAATGGTCCACTTTAAGGTTTTTGAAGGGCACTTTTCTTGGTGAAAAGGGGATCTTTTTCATGTTTTGAAGGGCACATTCAAAGCAAGGGGCCAAAACTCTTTTTTTGAAGAGTCATTTCCATGCCAAAGTGTCTTATGCAACATTTTCAAAGGGTATTTATTGAATAAGTGCACCTTTCCAAAAGTCTCGGAGATCTTTTCTTTCGAAGAAGTGGCTGAAGTAAATAAATCTAAAGGGTCATTCTAAAAAAGTCCAAAGTTTGATTCCTTAAAAAAAAAAGGTTCACAAAATTATTCAAGCAAAATGTCAAAAAGAAGAAATCCCAAAAGAAAAATGTCCACAAGAAAAGTTTGAAGAAAGCATGACATTCATGCCAATGTCAAAGATCAAGCTCATAAAATAGTCATTGGTATTCAAAAGCTATCAAAGGGGTCTCCGGCTAAATGCAGAGATGACATGTGGTAGCATTTCGAGAGCTAGATCTGATGGTCCATAATCAATCTTAAATTGAAGATCAACGGTGAGAGGAGGTCAAAGGGGTCAATAAATCTCAAGGGTGAAAGTGTGTGTGACAAGTGTTGAAGACACATTCAACTAGCAGGAGATCGATGAATCATGGGTGTCCATGCACAAGCAGATCAACAAACATGCAAAAAGCCGAGGGGCTATCAATTTTAATAGAAAATATATAAGTCCAAAACAATATTAAGGAGCATGCCAGGTTTTAAATGCAAGAGATCAAATCATGTACACTTGGCAGGAACATGTAGCTACCCATGACATGGCTTTCTCAGCTCCAAAAAGGGAGACTTGAATATGTGAAGGGCTCGAGTAGATTTATGGTGATCTTGGATGGTTAATTTCATGGTCAATTAGTTACATGCTTTAAAATAAAAAAGAGTTCAAGGACATAGTTGTGGTTGTAGCCATTTACAACCTCTCTCTCCATTTTTTCATACAAGCCCCTCTTCTCTCATCCCTTTTTGTTATATATACATGCTTTTGAGCCTAAATAGAGATCCCTCGACTGGTGATAGAGTTACTTTGTCAAAATTTCCTTGTAACACTCTCTTGAAGTAATACAAGACAACTTTCTAATTTTTATTGAAGTCAAGTGTGCATTATTGAAGTTTAACTTGCAGAATGTACGTCTTTCTCTCATCACATGTGATTTCTCTATGTACGTCGCTTTAGTTTTCTTGGTTTCCTATAGGTCATGTGAGGTGTTAGCCTTTGGTTCCTTTTTGAAGTGTTACAAGCTATAGTATCTCCTCTGTAGACCTATTCCTTCTTGCCCTTCAAAATGCATCCTCCCCTTTGACTTCCACACAACTACTCATGCTTGTGGCTTTGAAATAAGATCAGCTAAACTGTGTCTTGTTTAAGTTTAATAGTAGTCATTAAGGTTCCCATTCTGAATGTGGATCGCTCTCTATTTGTTGCATCACCTCCCTTAGATCATATTTAATTTTTATGTTATCCTCCTATCCCTTTTCCTTAGTCAGCAATAGATTTTACATGAAAAATAAGAGCTGAAGTGAAACATTTGAGGCACTAGCCTCATTAAAAATCCTATAGGTTCAACCTCACTACAAGATACCCACAGCCTGAGGTTGTCCCAATGCTTGTAGCTATAAGTGAGAGAGCCTAAGAAACTCTCCAATAAAGGGCACAATTCTATGCTACAATAGTTTCTAGCATGCCCAATGGGATTACTTTGTTTATTGAGTGAAGAGTTTTGGTGTTTTCTTCATCCAATTAGCCTTTGAAGGCATGTGTGCAAGCACCAATGGTGACTCTAAGTATTCATCAACTGGTATGAGCATCCCAAGTGCCTAATCATCATTATTTGGTATGTATAATCAACCATCTTTTGATCAATATGCTTATATTCTACCTCAACATCACACTTATCAGGCTAATAATGTTTATGTGTTCCCCTCAAGTGGCCCTCAAACAACCTATCAACTCTATTATGGCCTTTGCTCCCCTCCCACTCATACGTATGACCAAGATCAATCTCCTTTACATTCAAATCAATCTGCTAATTCCCCTTGTCAAGACTATGTTTATCCTGTTACATCCTTGTCAAGATTCAAATAAGCATTATCAAATTATGTCATGTTGATAAGGGAGATTGGTAGGGGTTTAGAACTTTCTTCGATCATCCATATTCATGTTTTACAAGAGGCAAGGAGTTCTCTTCAATTGGTCAAGAACAGGTGGTTAGTTTGTGAGGATGAACAATGGGCAGTTTGTGAGAAGGATAATAAGGTGTGGTTGAGAAGCATAGTCCAAAATTCAGAAAGTGTGTTGATGTCTTATGAATATCATTAGACTTATTACAATTAGTGCTATGTGTCCTCTCCTACCCCTACACCCATTCCCATTGAATATTTTGAAACCATCCCACCATGGATCTTCTCTTACACCTTTGAGCCTGATTATGTCATGCCCTCTCTTGTGAAACCACCCTATCCTATACTTGTTCAAAAAGAATAAAAGTTGGTTTTTCCCTACACATTTCCATCATGGAAATCGGTTCACAAAGGCATGGAGAAGGAGGAAGAGGTGTCAGTTGTGGTGATCCAAGAGCTAGTTCAAGAGAAGGACAAGTTAGTGGTTGAAGAATATAAAAAAGAGGTATTAGCTCAGCTCAATGAGCTTGCCCTACAAGAGTTCCAAGACTCTTCTTCCCTCCCTCAAGAACCACCAAAGAGACCACTCAAAGTACCTAGTTGGAAAGACACTCTCTTAAATGGCAAGCAAAATGAACTTCTTCACCCTCCCACCATCTCCATGTTAGAGGAAGAGCCTATTTCGCAAGGAATAGAGGAGGAGCTTAGAGTTAAATTTGAGCCTGAAGAGGACAACACAAGTGTCTATGATGAGGAGATCATGATAGGTAGTCCACTCCAAAAAATGGAAGAAAAATTAGGTTTGGACCAACTATTGTGGTATGGCTTTAACATTGATGAATTAGAGCCTGAAGGAAGTATTGGTGCCTTCAAGATGCAACTGAGAGCAAAGAGGATTTTGTTTGGTCCTAAGAGCTTCCATTCAGTATGGCTGTAGATGAAGATGACCAAGATGCAGATATTGACATAGTCAATCAGTTAGTTGACCATATTGGAGAGATCATGAATGAGAAAGAGGATCAAGATGAAGTATGGAAGTAGCCATACCATGACTTCATGGATCAGGTAGAGGTTCCAAACCAGCCTACGCCTCCTCCAGAGTATGAGGATGAACTTTCCAATCAGGTTGAAGAAGATGACCTATCTCAAGATGAATTGTCAATTGAGGGTAGTACTGATGTCTTCAAGAATGAGGGGGAATGGTCAAATCCAAAGCCACAAAAATATGACATGTTAGGCCTTAGGTGGATTGATGAACTACCATATGGCTCCTTTCAAATCAAACAGAGAAAATATGGAATTAAATTTGGCATTGTCTCAGATGACCAAGAGGAAGCAGTCTTTTGGGATGACTTAGATCTTTTTTGCCTAAGCCTAGACAGTAAACCAAACACCAGTTCAAAAGAGCCATCACATGTTGTGCTTGATTCAGAGCACAAAATTGAGCCATCAAATGAGAATATTGCAAAAGCCCCTATATTACAACATGAACCAGTATATCTACATCAGAGACATGTTTTTTCTATTCCATCCATTATAAATCACATTAAAAGGATTGACCATAAATTTGCTTGATTCACCAATTCTGGTACCTCCAAAGTAAGGTATTTTTCATCTTGGATTGTTACAAGTGAATAATACTCATAGTTTTTCATTTGATGTAGGAGGGAGATACTTGAAAATTGTAACCTTGTATATATTAGGATAGATTTCATGCTTTCCTCCAAGTACCTTGTGCACATTTCCTTTATGTTTTATTTTTTCCTTTCCAGAGTGCCTTGGGCACTTATTTTCTTGTTGTCTTTGTTGCTTCAAAAGGAGGTTTCTAGATAGGCTCAACCTCATCAAAGAAATCAGTCACTCTATGCCCAATGGATTGGATGAGGCAAATGAGCTGGTTTCTCAAGCATAGCAGGCATGCTTCCCTGTGAGTCGCTATAAATGTTGGCCAATTTTTGGCCCACATACCAAAATTCTTACTAGTTTAAAGAGATGGAAATGATCAAGAAGTGGAGGACCATAAGAAGAAGAAGTGAAAAGGTTCATTTCTTTTGGGACTTTTTTTCACTAAGTATTTTCTTTCAAAGTTTTGTTTGGGCTAAGTGTTGGAATTTCTTT
Source organism: Torreya grandis (assembly GCA_037957365.1). Classification (NCBI taxonomy): domain Eukaryota; kingdom Viridiplantae; phylum Streptophyta; class Pinopsida; order Cupressales; family Taxaceae; genus Torreya; species Torreya grandis. The sequence goes on from JARHVA010000455.1 coordinate 5,105,371, forward strand.
AGACATTTTGCTTGAAAGAAAAGTTCTGAAGGGCAAGTTACTTCATTTGACTAAGTGTCAGGAATTATTTTGGACATTTTGTCTGAAATAATTCTTTTGAAAGGAACTTACACTTTCCCTGAAGGGTACTTCTCTCAGGAAAATGGTCCACTTTAAGGTTTTCGAAGGGCACTTTTCTCAATGAAAAGGGGATCTTTTTCAAGTTTCGAAGGGCACTTTCAAAGCAAAGGGATAAAACATTTTTGTTGAAGAGTCATTTCCATGTCAAAGTGTCTTATGCAGCATTTTTTAAGGGTATATCTTGAAGAAGTGGACCTTTCCAAAAGTCCTGAAGACCTTTTATTTCAAAGAAGTGGCCAAAGCAAATAAATCTGAGGGTCATTCTCAAAAAGTTTGAAGTTTGATTCCTTCGAAAAAAAAGGTCCACGAAACTATTCAACTAAATTGTCTGAAAGAAGAAGCCTGTAGGAAAGTGTCTGAAGGAAGCATGATATTCATGCTAGTGTCAAAGATTAAGCTCATAAAATAGTTGTTGGCATTCAAAAGCGATCAACGGAGTCTCTGGCCAAACATAGAGATGATGCATGGTAGCATTTTGGGAGCTGGATCTAATGGTGCATAATCAAGCTTACATTGTAGATCAACGGTGAGTGGAAGTTAAAGGGGTTAGCGAATCTCAAGGATGAAAGTGTGCATGAAAAGTGTTGAAGACACATTCAAATAGTAAGAGGTCGAAGACTCATGGGCATCCATGCACAAGCAAATCGATGGACATGCAAAAATCTAAGGGGGTATCAATTTTAATAAAAAATATATAAGTCCAAAACAATAGTAAGGAGCACACCAGGTCTTAAATGCAAGAGATCAAATCATGTACACTTAGCAGGAACATGCAACTACCCATGACATGGCTCTCTCAGCTCCAAAAAGGGAGACTTAAATGTGTAAAGGGCTCGAGGATATTTATGGTGATATTGGATGGTTCATTTCATGGTCAAGCAGTTGCATGCTCTAAAGGCAAAATAAGTTCAAGGACATAGTGGTGGTTGCAGCCATTTACGACCTCTCTTCATTTTCTCATATAAACCCCTCTTTTTTCATCCCTTTCTGCTATATATATAGGGTTTTGAGCCTAAACAAAGATTCCTCAGTTGGTGATAGAGTTACTCTATCAAAATTTCCTTGTAACACTCTATTGAAGCAATACAAGATAACTTTCTGATTTTCATTGCAGTCAAGTGTGCATTATTAGAGTTTAACTTGCAGAATGCATGTCTTTCTCTCATCACCTGTGATTTCTTTACGCACCTCACTTTAGTTTTGTTGGTTTCTTGCAAGTTATGTGATGTTTTAGCCTTTGGTACCTTTTTAAAGTGTTAAAAGTTATAGTGTCTCTCTTAAAAATCTACTCCTTCATGCCCTTCAAAGTGCATCCTCCCCTTTGACTTCCACACAACTACTCATGCTTGCAGCTTTGAAATAGGATTAGCTAGACAATGTCTTGTTTAAGTTAAGTAGTAGTCATTAAGGCTCCCAGTATGAATGTGGATCACTCTATATTTGGTGCATCATCTCCCTTAGCTTAGATTTCCTTTTTATGTTATCCTCCTATCCCTTTTCCTTAGTCAACAACAGATTTTAGCGTGGAAAATAAGAGCTGAAGTGAAGCATCTAAGGAACTAGCCTCATTAAAAATCATAGAGGTTCAACCTCACTATAGGATACCCACATCCCGAGGTTATCCCAACGCTTGTATCTAGGAGTGAGAGAGCTTGAGAAACTCTACCACAAAGGGCGTAATTCTACGCTACAACAAGACCTAATTAGTAGAAGAAAAAGGTAGAAAACTTGGGTTTCCACTCAGATTCTAAAGATTAAATTTGACATGGAGATAGAAGGTCATAGAAGGTCCTAAAATATTCCCTTAGTTTGTCAATATCATCCATAAAACTCACACATAAGGAAATTTACAGGAAAAAAGGCTACAAGGAAACTAGGCCTAATGAAGGTTTAAGGAGTAAAACAAGTTCTTAGGAGTTGGTACAAGAACTAACATGGTTTGTTTCAGACCTAATAACATATTTTAATACCATTCATATAGTTTTAATGAGATGAATAATATGGACTTGATTTTTGGGCCACCTGGACCAAACTAGGAGTGGGAAATAAAGAGTTACATGACACCTATGCACTTGAATGATGGAATGGTAGGCCAAATGAGTTTCTTGAGGCATGACAATTGTTAAATGATTAGTTTCATATCGTTTCAAGGTTGATTCATGGTTTGAAGGTCCATTTATCACTCCTTTCATGCAAAAAAGGGCAGTTTTTAAGATGCTAGTCAAGGTGTTAAGCAAGTTTGTAACTCCTATGCAACTTAGAAGGTTGGAGTTGCTTCAAGAGTGAGACACATGGAATTGGAGGTCTTTTGGACTATCTCATAACTAATTTTTAAGGTTTTAACTCTCATTGACACTTGTCAAACATCTTCTAGCACACCTCTTTCTCTTCTCTCTCACATTCTCTATATATTGAGCCACTTTTGGCTAAGTTTGTATCCTCCCCCTAAGTATGGTAAAGCCCTGCCCATTTGTATGCCTTTAATCAATGAAAAAAATTGGTTTACCCCCTCTTATTATTTTACTTAGTGTGCATATGATAATAGCTGATCTTGTCAAGTGAATCGACTTGTCTTCCTTGGCATGTTGTCATTTTCTAACACTTAGATGTAGTTTGAAAGCTTTTTTTTAGGTCATGTGAAGTGTCTGAGTGTGGTGCAATATTTGAGTGAGTTTTTCTATCTTATAATGTCTTTAAAGACCTCTTGGTTAGTCCTCCTAACTTAAGAAACCATCACAACCTTCACATTAAAACACTCATGTGAGAGATTCAAATTAAGAGTGGTGCATGTAAGGTTAGTTTTCTTGCTTTACAAGTGCACAAGCAGCTAGTTGGTAATGGTCAAAACATATTTGGTGTATGACCTCAATAGAGTAGGTTTATCTCCCTTTTCCTAGTAAGTGATAGATTAATGTTGGAGCCTAAGAGATTTATCAAGGGGAGTTAGCCCCTTCAATCTAGAGCTTTACCCATGTTACAAACAACTTATAGGTTTATGGGTAATCCCATGTTTTACCAAATTTGGAGATGTCTAAACAACCTTATCTTAGTGGGAAAATTTTGATGATAACACTTCATAAATTTGATATGAAAAATGAATGGTTGGGGGAACTCTACTAGTTTCTCGAGGCCTTTTTTTTCCTCGTTAGGTTTTTTTTTCATTGGCTCAACATGGAGGTCTGGTTTTTCATTTCAAACTCTAGTTTGGTGATTAGAGGTTTATTTAGTGTCTTACATGATCTCAAATAGACATTCTCACAGTCAATAGCACCAACACCTAAGGTTCCTTCTTGTTCAATCCCATAGATAGAAGTTGTATGTCTATTTTTTGGGGTTTGTTACTAGTTGTGCAGGTAGCTAGTGCTGAGTTACTTGTTAAGTTTGTAGATTTAGATTGGTAGGGGAGGCATCAACACTTTTTGTTGTGGAAACCTCCTTTATTGATTAAAGACTTGTTGGGGTACCCATTATTATTTTCCCATTATTGTTGATGAAGTTGGGACATTCATGGTTGTGGCATCCATTCTTATGGACCCCATATTGGTGCCCCCCATGTTTGTGGAGGTGCCTGTCCAACCCATGACATCATCCATGGGTTAAAATAACTATTAGTATGAAATGATTCTGGTTTTGATTGTGAGAAATTAATTTCTTTATCTTTTTATATAGTTGATCTCTTCTATTTGTTGGGTGGCACATTTTAGTTGGTTTTTTAGGACAAGTAAGATAGCATAATTTTTAATTTCATTGTCACTATTCAAATACCACCATGATTGTCCTATCAAGATGGAAATCTCAGAGGGCATGTTTTAGTATAGATTTTAGACAATACATAGCCAACGATTTAGTGGTGGCATTAACTTTTGCTTGTAAGTCATCTAGTGTGGTATGTAATTGGACCAAAATGTCTATTATGAGATTTGAAAATTTCTCCATGATTTGTCCTACATCATTGCTTCCCTTTTCCATTTTCATTTTCTTGACATTAGCCCTTGTTCTTAAATAATTCCTACATAGTTCAGCTATATCATTGAGGCAAAGTTTGTTTATGTATCCTTTTCCCATTAGGTTTAAATATTCTCTAACATCATCATCCAATCCTTTTAAGAATTTTTTTTTGCTCAAATCTTCCTGTAATTCATATCCACATCTTCTATGTACAAAGAGGAAACGATCAAGATAGTCTTTCATATTCTCGTCTTCTTTTTATTTTATGCTTAAGAATTCTTCTTTTTCTATCCCTTACTCTACAATAGTCATGTTGTTTATTAAAGAATACATTTTCCATTTCATCCCATATGTGAAAGGAATTTAGTTGTAAACCCATAAACCATCTCATTTTTGAATCCTCAAGTGTAAAAGAGAACAAATTTAGTTTGTGATTATCAATTTTGTAATCATAAGTTTGACGTAAGACCTTAAATTCAAATAAAAATTAACCAACATTCTCTATAGATAATCCCTTGAAAGTAGGTAGTATGGTGGCGATATGTTCTTCATTACAACTTTCTAACCTTGATCTAGGACAATAAGATAGGTGAAAATTCTACTTGGTGGTTGAGATCTACCTCTTGAAGCCCTATTTGGTGGATTCTTTCCTAGATTGTCTCACATAGTTTCCCAATATATGTCGTAGAGAGTTCTCTTGGGAGGTCATGAATCATCATAAGTGGATGAAAATCTATTTGATTGGGATTCAAAACTATATTTTACACTATGTTTTATCCTAAATTGCTTCATTTGAAAGGACACACTTACCTTTGGGGAATGATCCCAAATTTTAGGTGAGGTTAGAAATGGTTCCTCCTCAACAGTTTGAAGTTATTTTCCTAGAAGGTCTTTTAGGACACTTTCTTCCTGTGATTTACCATTACTTGTGCTTTTTTGAGGGGTCTTCAAAATGTATATTCCCTTTGAATCTCTTTATATATTCATATTTAAGTTAAGTTTTTAAAAATCAATTATCAGTTTTAAATTTTTTTGCCCTACTAACACCTAGAAAATCCTTGACAATGACACCAAAAAATGATGAGTGTCATTAATCTCTTCATTTATATGAACTCAACTTGGTTGATGTCATATCAAATCAGGGCTAGTGTCCAATGGTAGTCAACAATAAGGTGTCAAAAATTGTAGTTAACAATTGTCTTCTTGGGGGGAGTTATGGATCATTTATCCTAGATATCTATTCTAGTTTCTTGAATAAACTCTAACCTATTTTTTAGAAAATAAACACACTTTACAGAATTGAAAATATTAAAAAGTAAACACACTTGTTTAGAAATAAACATACTTTTTGTAAAGGGAATTGATTTGGAAAGAAACATGCATTATGTAAAGGTAACACACATTAATCTATTAGAAATATCCATTGATTGAAGTGCTTAGAAAGGAAATGCTGAAATTAAATATACATAAAGTAATTTGAAATGGGAACACATACATGGACCTATAGGTTAGATTCTAAGAATTCATTCACCTTGAAGACTGAAAAGATTAAGTAAAAACAATACAAAACATAAAATATCACACATAAAATCATGCTTCCTTGGTTGAGTGGGCCCTTGCTCTCCCTTGAAATAAGATATAATTCAATGCTTAGATATTTAGGAACATTAAATCTTCATTAATTTCTAAAATGATAAAAATCTATAAAAATATGCCAATAACTATGTTTAATATGATGCTTCTTAGTTATATCATCTCCCTATATCATAAACAAGATATTGTTTATATGCCATAATGTTTTTACAACAACTGATCTGAAACAACTAATCTCCCAACAAGATTACTTAATAGAATCTTGTTTATTTTTAAAATAAAAAAAGGTTACAATTGTCTTCCACATTACAAGGTGAAACGATGCACGATATGGTATAGGTGCTTATGTTGAGTCTTCAACTAGTTACATTATATTTTAGTTACAATCTCGTACAATCTAGTAACCAATATTCCATAATATCCATATTGATATTCTTATAAAACCTTGCTATAAATATTGTGTATATAAATAGGAATAGTATATTTGTTAAGTTTCTGCATGAGTTTGGAATTACCCAATGATAGCTTGGAAGGTCATTGTGCATGTATGCATGATGCGTCTATTGGTGTATGTCCTCCAAAATTTTCTTCCAATGATTTTTGTGAATGATCTGTGTAACTCTGGAGCTAAACTGGCATACTCTGGAGCTACCCTAATAGACTCCCGAGTTAGACTAGTAAACTCTTGAGCTAACCTAATAGACTCTAGAGCTAGATTAATGAACTCTAGAGCTATGTTGTGTTAATCCTTGGTTGGATGAACTGGTCTTCATTGGTTTTCTTATTTATTAAAACCATAGTATTTGATCACAGTGCATTTATACAACCTGTACATATAAAACTAGTGGCTTTCTATGCAGAGGGTTAGAACAAAGTGGTGAAAACAAGAAACACTGACTCACATATACTAATCAAGGTAAAAGTATTCATCTTCTACTTTAGATTAGAAATAGGTTATAAAATGCACATTCAAATCCATTAAGAGGGACATTTTTATGGGATAAATAGGGTCATTACTTGGTGTAATCACCTAAATTGTTATTTAAGTGCTAAGAGTGCTACTTGAAACTAATTATTCCTAGCTTAGCCCTAGACCTATCCTAGAGCCTATTATCACACTTTTCTAGCCTTCATCATGTGGGCCATATGCATCCCTAGTTTATTTAAACGTAGTCTTAGACTCTCATTTCCCGATCTTGGCCTTTCATTCCTAGCATTTTGCTAGTTGGACATTAGCACTGCATTAAAGATACTAAATTTATATGGTGCTAGTGTTCCCAGAATGGAGCCTATGTCTTTCACCCTAGCTTCTTTGAATGAATATATTTTCAAAGGTAAAACCCTCCTAAGGTTAGCCTAAGCATATTTTATTATCTACACAAGCAACATAACACTATTAATACATTAATATTATCCTTCTATACATTAAATGGAAATTAGATGCAAAATACCTATTCAAACATTAAAAAAATTAAGCAAAATCAAGGTTATTAATCTCTATTTTACCCTACTCCTACATACTACCATCTATAACTTCCCGAAGCTCAAATTTTCCAAATTTCTAATCTCAAGCACACTCAATGCACTGAAGGCCACTATCATACTAACATTACTTGCACTTGTACCAGTTTTTAGGTGGGGAGAACTACATCGGGCTTGATCCTTCCTTAGAGTATTGGTATGTAGGCAACTTTCTTCAGAACAGAGTGTTGAGGATGTCCAACCTATCCTACTAATAAACACACTTTTCATCTCATGCCTTATGTTTAAGGAGTATTAGGGTTTGCATCATAAATTAAATATTACAAGCACAATACAAAGTTTCATATTTCATGCACAAAGGAATAAAACCCATAAACATAGACACAGGTGCACCCAAAAGTTTAGGACAATCCTGCACAAAGGACGTTAGTGTCATTATCAAGGCACTAGAGCCACATGGAGCCTCTATCCAAATGTGATGTTACTAGCCATGAGGGGTTCAAATATAGGGATCCAATTGATGACACTCATACTTGTTTATATCTTAGTTTCGAGCATCTAGATCACCCATATCAAGTGTTTTCTGGATAAGTCTTTATTTACAAATATTTATTACTATTTTAAAAAAGTTAAAAGATATTCAAAATCTATAAAAAATTAGTGGTTATTTTATGATTATTATTTTCTTGATTTAGACTACTCATCCCTTTAATCAAACATAGGATTTACATTTGTAAAACCCTAAAATGTTAAAACATATGGTGAACCTGACTTATTTCAAAAACTGCTCAAATCCTAATCCTAGATATTCCTAGGGTTTGTATCCTTATTTTTCCTATTTTCATTATTATTTATTAATTTTTTAGATTTCATATATTCTATTTTAACATCTCTATTCCAATTTTTTTACTATATGTCATCTAAAAAAATTCTTTCTCTTCCATTAAGAAGAAGTGTTAGGCTAGGTGGTAGTCCTATAGAGCATATTTTGATTCTTGACATTCAAGCTTATAACATGGATAAGGGACTTATTGTAACTCCAATTATTTATCCTTCACATCCTGATTATGTGGATTTCAATGAGAATGCATTCGAAGATGAACAATACAATCAAGAAATAGATGATACACAAATTAAAAATTGGGATATTCTCCATCCACTTAACAACGATACCATGATTGTCAATAAAGATGAGGTATTACAGAGCTTTAGAGATGGAATTCATGAATGACCCCTTGATTATGCATAAATCTTATAAGTCATATTAGAAATTAAGAACAAAACAAATAATAGTCAATCTTCAACTCTCCTAGCTAATAACATTGTTACACCTACAATGGGGCCAACTTAGCTAGCACAACCTACAATTGAAATTCAAAAACCTTCAGTGATATCTACACCTCTTGTGGCTAGTTCCTTTACTCTAAATTTACAATCCCTTATGCACAAGGTTCATACTCTGCAAATTAAGGTATTGCATCTTGAGAAGGGAGCCACTAGGCCATCACATGCCTTGGATTCAAATATTCTCTTACACCTTTAACACACCACATAGCAGTAACCCCTTTGACATTTGGATTCGTGGCACCTAAGCTTATATTGATATCACATAAACCAATTAGGTTGAATCTTGTGTCCACTAATTGTGGGTCCACAAGCATTTTATTAATATTAAAAAATCAAATATATAGAAAGGGTGGCAATATTTTGTTAACCCTTTTACATTTAAAAACATATATTTATAGGTTTTCACCACATACCGATAAAAACTAACCTGCTAACCAACTCTCATAGGAATTCCACCTGAAAGGTAGTTCTAATTATTTAACTCAAAACATAAAACTAACCTAATAAATCCAAGTTAATTTATTTATGGGAATGTCTTTATAAAAAGAAACATGCCCTGTTTACATTTATTAATTAAATAAACTTACCAAAATCCTAAGTTAACTTAAGACTTAGGAATGAGTCTTAACAAAACCCTCTTATGATCCAAAGTCAAGTTTTTAGACACATGCCAGGCATTTTTCTAAATTTATCAAATTTGATTCTGTCAAGGGTTTTATGAAAATGTTAGTTGTCTGATCAGTAGTTGGGCAATATATTTGATCAAGTGCTTTCTTTGCCACCAGCATTCACAAATAATGATATTTGACATCCATACATTTTATTTGGCATGAAATACTGGATTCTTGGACATCTTTATTTCACTCTGATTATCAATGTATAACCATCTGAGAGAAATCTAAGAAATCTAAAGATCTTCAATAATGCATCATAAGTAAACAATTTCTCAGCAAGCATCCCACTGTATCATGCTTCTTACAACACCAAGCAATGGCAACTGAACCCATATGCATAGTGTATCCTATTGTGGATACTTTGTCATCCACACATTTTCCAAAATTTGCATCACAATACCCAATAAGTTTGAAGTACTTATTGCGATAGTACTCAAGGCCATATGTTTTCATTCCCTAAAGGTAACAAAGTACTCTTTTTGTTGCATGCCAATGAATTTATCTAGGCTCATGCATAAACCTAGACAAAATTCCAATTGAAAATGATATATCGAGCCTAGTAGTCATCAAATATATCAAACCTCCCACTAACTGTCTATATTTGGTGCATTAAAAAAAGGCACTACCATCATTATTAGATAATTTCAAGTTACTTTCCATGGGAGTGAGGGCAGGATTGCAATCACTCATGCCAAATCTATTTAATAACTCAGAAATATACTTAATTTATGAAATAAAAATACTATGCTCTTTTTGAGTTAATTACATGCCAAGGTAGTAGTGAAGAAGTCCAAGATTTGTCATCTCAAACCCATCTTTTAATTCCTTCTTCACAAACTTGTTATGGTTTTCATCATTGTTTGTGATAAACAAGTCATCGACATAGAGAACAAGAATCACCAATTTCTTACCCTGCACTCAAAAATAGAGAGTATCATCGAATTTGATACATTGGAAGATAATTATTTTTAAGTATCAATCTATTTTCTCATACCAAGCCTTGGGTGCTTGTTTATGCCCATACAAACTCTTTTATCAACTTACACACCTTGTGTTCTACACCCACTTTCTCAAAACCTTGAGGTTGTTTCATGTATACTTCTTCCTATAAATCACCATTCAAAAAATCACTTTTAACATCCATCTGATGTACTTTCCAATCATTTTTTGCTACTAACACAAGTACCATATGAATAGTGTGCCATTTGGTAGTTGGTGAAAATGTTTCCTCATAGTCAATACCTTCTTGTTGTGCATATCCTTTCACAACAAGTCTTGCCTTATGTTTATAAATGGAACCATCTAATTTATACTTAGTCCTATAAAACCATTTGAATCCTATGGGTTGAACATGTGGAGGAGGATCAACTAAAACCCAAGTATTATTGTTAAGTATTTCATCATGCTCACTTTTCTTTGCCTATTGCCAAACCAGTTTAGTAGAAGCCTCCTCAAAAGTATATGGCTTAATGGAAGAAATAGTGACAACCATTGCATAGTTCATCTATTTATGAGAAATCCTGGGACCTGTTAAACCAACTTTATCTGCTTTCAAGTAAAAAAAAGTACTTTGACCCCATTTTCGATACTTATTCAAATCAAGAACACCAAAATTCTCATCATGTGTACAATTCGAAGGAAGACTTAGAAAATTTTCAACATTTTCTAAGTCATCAACCTGTGAATTACTAGTTGAAGGAAAGGAAATAGAAGGGATATTAGTATAACACCATAGTCTCTGATAATTGCCCTCATTATTCATTCCCTTGTCACATTTTGTAATCTTCCTCTCTAACCTATCAAATTGAGAATCAATCTCTTAAGTTTTCATAGTACCAAATTCATCAAATACCACATCCTGACTCACTATGAATTTATTTGTATCCTATACAAGTAAACAACACCCCTTTTTAATTTTTGAATATCCAAGAAAGATGCATTTCTGACTTCATTGTTCCAACTTAGTTTTATGTTCAGTGAGAACTAAAGCAAAACAAAGGCATCTAAAAACTTTCAAGTGTTTAACTTTTGGTTTAAACCCATACCAAGACTCATATGGATTTTGTCCCAAAAATGCAATTGTGGGGGACCTATTTCTCAAATACACTATAGTACCAATGGCTTCAGCCCAAAACTTATCATCATGCTATTTATAGTGCAACATATCTCGTGATATGCCCTCTAAAGTTTTATTCATTCATTTAGATACTCTATTCTATTGTGGAGTGTAAGCATTATTGTATTGTCAGTGAATGACATGTTCTCAATAATAATCTGAAAACTCATTCAAATTATACTCACCACCATTATCTGAATGAAGAGTGGCTAAGTTTGAACATGTTTCTTTTTCAACTAAGTGTAACCAATCAACAAACTCAGTGAAAAGTTATAATTTGTTTTTCATGAAAAACACCCAAGTCATCTTAGAAAAATCATCAATAAACAACACAAAATACCTACACCCTCCAATGGATGACTTCTTCATGTCACATACATCACTATGAACTAACTGCAAACATTTGATAGCTCTCCATGAAGAATTCTTAGGAAAATTTTCCCGATTTCATTTGCTCAAAACAATGATTCACAAAGAATACTACCTTTACAAAAAGTGGGCAACCCACTCACCATACCATATCTATGCAAGTCCACTAAAGAGTGAATTCAACTATCCATAGTGAAGATGCCATAATCACTATGTAGACATAGTACATGTACCTATTTCAATAATTGGTGCAAGTTCCATAGTGGGAGGAAGAACTTTACAATGCAATCTAACCAAATTGTCATCCTCATATCCTGTATACATGGTTTTGTATCCATCCTTCACTGAATTGATATAAAGGAGCCCATTTTCAAGCATAATTAGATAACCTTTCTTTTAAATAGTTACCAAGGAAAGAATATGTTTTTTCAATGTGGGAACATACCAAACATTCTCTAAGTATTTGATAGATCCATTAGGAAGGAGAATACGAATTGACCCAAGACCTTATGGAGTATGCAAAGACTTATTTGGAAAGGATACCAAGAGAGAGAAGATTCTTTGAAAGTCCAAAAGAAGTCTCGCCTAAATGTCATGTGTTTAGTTACTCTTGTATCTAAAACCCATATATATGTGAGCTCATCTCTAGCCTCATATTCCATATAATCAATGTTCCCTAAAGCAATGAATGCAGATTCATCAACAACATTGCTAGACTCATCATAGTCATGGTCAACATATTGAGAAAAGTTAGACTTAGTCACTTTTTACAGCCTCTAAATTTTGTCAAAATGAATCCTACACTAAGAGGTAATGTGACCAAATTTCCCACATCTATGACAATTAATGTTTAATCTACCTTGACCTCTGCCTCTATAAGAGTTGTGACCACATCCTCTATCAGTCATTTCATTTGAATGAGAATGGATATATTATTTATTTGAATAACCTCTACCTTGGTTTTGATATCTACCTCCTCTATAACCTTGACCCCCTCTATAATTATTCCCTTTATTGTTTTGTTGATTAGAAGAAGATGAACTAGGTTGACTCTGACACACGGTCTTCCTTAGTTTTCTTGGATTTCTTAGGTAGAGAGGTCATGTTGAATAACAAACTCAGCCAATTTATCAAAAGTGATGTATGTGATCTTTTTAGAGACATGCAACATTTCTACAAAGTTATTATAGGACCCAAGTAGTCCTTTCAATGTAGCAGTAACTATGAGATCATCATCTAGTTTTCCAAACCCAGCCTTAGTGTACTTAGTAACAATATTCTTCAACTTAGACATGTATTCTCCCATATCCTCATCTTCATTTAACGACAAAGTAAACAACTTCATGTGGATGTCTATCTTCTTATGATTAGTTCTCTTAACATACAAATCAGATAAGGTTTTCCATGCAATGTAACTATGAGAAGAATTTTTAATATGTATGTAAGTATCCCGAGTACAACAACACTTTATTAAAGCCAGGGCCTTAGAATTATGTAAATTAAAAACATTAAGTTTGGCTTGTTTTGTAGGCAATGCGGGATTTTCATTCTTTACAACATCCCATAACTCATAAAAAACAAATGAAGCTTCCATCAAACGTTTCCAATCTAAACAATTAGAAATCGTTAATCTATCACCATCTAAAAGAAATTTTTTAATCTTTGGCATCTTGAATGAAATCAAGTGCAACGAATAAAAGTAAGTGCAACACAATGCAAAATAAACACAACAAATGAAATAAGCAACACACTCACTGATAGCACTTTGCACAAGACAATGCTTCTATGAGGTTTTTCACTTAACCTCCATGTAGAGTAAAAAAAAAAGATTTTTGATGATTTTTACACTTAACCTCACCAAAAAAGCAAATTTTTACACCCTTATTTCACCAAAATACACCCTTATTTCACCAAAAATGCATGCTTATTTCACCAAAAACAAAAGAAATAAATTTCTATTGCATTTTTCCAACTGGGATTTCAAGCTTTTATAATATATATGCTTTTTACAACTTGCAAAGCATATAAAAAGATTTCAAAAAAGAATATTCCATTTAAAAGTGCATACACCAAAAAGAATATTCTTCGAAAAAGGAGTTTTGAACCCTTGACTTCCTTCTTACAAAGCTCTACACAAAACAAGCCCTTCCAATTGCTCTAAGAGCATCCACAAGCTACAAAGACATAAATTTATATATAATCCAATTTTTTTACTCTATGTGAATTAAAAAATAATTGGGTGTGGAAAAATTAACTCATCCATAAATATTTTCATGTGAAAATTCAACGCTTTACTTAGCTAGACTGGGACCCACAAAACCCTATATTTTGTGAAAAAATTATAATGGAAACTTTAGAGAAAAAAATATTTGCCAAAGACTTCCAATGCCATGCTAGATGCTATGACTCTTTGTAAAAATTTTAAATATGATCTTCCACTGCTATCAGGCCGTAAAAATTTGTACCAAGCTCTATTATTCCAGATTTGCCATTGTTTAAGACTCCCAATGATAATTTTAATGAAGGAAAAAAAGGTTTTTTATTGTTTGGGCACTAAGGAGGCCGTACAAGTGCAAATATGGCTTGAAATTTTCAAAAAGACATCCTCACTAACATCTTAGGGCATTTGAATTCCAGATTTGATGTTTTAGTAATTTTAATCACAGGAAAATCTAAGTAGATTCAATGTTTAACAAATGGAAGCCATATTATATAAAAAGAAAAGTTTCTAGATTTAAGAAAGCCATACAAATGGCTTTGGGGCAGAAAAAAGGGTTTGAAAATCAAATATGGTCAAATTACAACATTCAAACTCATTCTACAATGCTAAAAGGATTTGAGGTGTTTAAAATGAAGGATCTGAGGTGAAATAAAAACTTATCCAGGCGCATGGCCATACAACACAGGCTTATTCACTGATATTTACTCATAATATAAAGTAAAATATTTAAAAAATTAAATATTTTAATAATTTTTCAAAAACCTTAACCTTAGACCAAAGTTACTAAGGCATACCTTGTACCATTGATATTTTTCCAGAAATGACTTCATGTGAGGCTTCTTCGTGTCTTCATGAACAAATCTTTTCACCTTTGCTTTCACCTAAATTCACCAAGCTCTTCAAAACCATGCTTTGATACCATTGATATCTCTTAAACCAATTAGGTTGAATCTTGTGCCCACTGAGTGCAGGTCCACAAGCATTTTACTAATCTCAAAAAATCAAATACATAGAAAGGGTGTCAATATGCCATTAACCCTTTTACATTGAAAAACATATATTTATAGGTTTTCACCACATATCAATAAAAACCAACTAACCTGCTAACCAACTCTCATGGTAATTCCACCCAAAATGTAGTTCTAATTATTTAACTCAAAACATAAAACTAATGTAATAAATCTAAGTTAATTTATTTATGGGGGTGTCTTTATAAAAAGAAACATGCACCGTTTACATTTATTAATTAAATAAACTTACCAAAATCCTAAGTTAAGTTAAGACTTTGGAACAAGTCCTAACAAACTTACATTATATGATGGTAAGGGTGATCCAAAACACCATCTCAAATATTTTCACGTAGCATGTTTGGACTATGTGTCTTATAATTGGATTCTCACAAAGGTATTTCCATGCAGTTTAAAAGATTATGCCCTATAATGGTTTTTTGAATTATCAAATCAATCTATCACAACATTAAATCCTTTAGTAGACATGTTTTTAGCACAATTCATCAATATTAGTGACAAGATCTCATATGCCCAAGTTACATAGTTGAAACAAAAGTCAAATGAACCTATCGTAGAATATGTCTTATACTACAAGACTGTATTAGCTAAACTGACTAGCCCCATGATAGAAAAAGAGCTTCAGGACATCTTCAAATAGAGTCTTTTACCAGCATTACATGAAGCTATCTTGTTTAAGAAGTTTTCTACATTCACAAATTTGTGCCATATAGTAAAAGGAAGAGAGGTCAAGTTTTTATCAATGGGTAAACTAAAGTATACTAAAGGATCAAAACCAATCGCTAAGAGTTCAAATAAGCCTCCATATAAGGTTAGGGCCACCAAGAACAAGAGTTATCAAAAGGCCATGCTTAATGAAACTTCAGATCCATCTCCTAGATTGGTTTTATCCACTCCTCAGCACCAAATCTTCACCAACCTTCCGGAATCACCAGGATGAGTTTTAAAATAGCTCTTGGAATGCATTATCGTATCTCTCCATCTCATTAAATAGGTTGATATGACATGAAATCTTCCAAGTATCTATGATTCCAACATATTCTATGAGCAACGCATTCTGTGAGTATCACAGGGCACCAGGCCATACCATAAATAAATGCATAAGCCTAAAACATAAGTTACAAGATTTGATTGAGGCTAACATTATTGATGTGGACACACCCATAGATGCACCAAAAGTAAATCAAACAAAAGCTAAGGTATTAAAGATATTCTTAGATCCATTTCCAAAGCACATAAAAAATGAGATAGGGAACACATTAGGAGTTCACTACAAATATCAGGGATATCCACCACCAGCATCATATCATACTATTATAGAGGAGGCACATCCATTGCACAACATCATTGACATGTACCATATTACAGTTCTAACTAAACCATTCATCACCTTCTTAGAGCAGGAGATTATTGATGATCATATAGATTTACACACATTCTTTGTATAAGCATACATAAATCATCATCCTATCTAGAGTGTGATGATTGACAATGGGTCAAGCGTTATCATGTGCACTCTGACACTTTTATAGCATTTTGGTTACTCAAAGTAGGATATGCATTCCCCACAAATAGTTATTAGTGATTTTAGTGGTCATGTTTAGAGATCCATCGAGGAGATTGTGCTTCCATTATAGGTTGGACCAACACATATAGCCACTCAATTCTTAGTAGTACCTATTGCAAGTGTATTTGATATTTTATTGGGTAGGTCATGGTTATAGTAGCCATGATCCATCCAATCCATAGTGCTCAAATGCCTAAAAATACATACATGTAAATCAGGTGGACAAAGTTAAGGGTCTTATATATGAGTATCCTCTACCTATTCCATACACAGTTACTCCATAGTCACCAGTTACATAGTTACCAGATATAACATAGTTATCAGTTACAATTCAAAATATAGTTCTTATGGATACATCATAGAGTTTAGTAGAGCCACTACTACAGGCAAGGTCTACTCCTATAATATTGACACATGCATACTCTCCCATGAAGACCATTATTAGAGAGAACCCTGTGTCAGAGTTATGTTACAGATTCTAGAGGGCCTTCCTCCACTCACTTTTTGCTAAGATCAGTATTATTGGGTTTTCAGGGTTCTCAGCACAGGGCACCTATGTCACCTATATCTTCTTCTACCATATGGGTTTCTAAGACCCCTACAGTTCACAAGACATCATAGTTAGTGTCAAAGATTCTTGGCACCATTACATAGGCAAATACAGATACAAATTACTTAGTACATCATATTATGGGATAACAATTATCCTTTCACATAGCACACATGATCATAATTCCCTTATTTGACAAAGGTCACAGTGATGTCGAGTCTCCCATGAGACTCGTCAGTTAGTATGGTTTCTCTCTTCTTGTACATACTTTCCTTCTTTCCTGCTCCTTGTACATAGTTCATTTTCATGTTGCTTGTATATAACTTATATACAAAAATTAAAAAAATAATATAACATATCCAAAATACAAAAACATTCAAATGTTACTCAAAAACACAAAATTTATAGATTGTATGCATTGCTATGTTTACATTTCTTATATTTGTCGAATACTACATATGCTAGATATCGTAGTATAGTCGGTTTTACCACACTACATGCTTCATTTACTATTTTCGAGTGCTTGTAGATTGCATATAAGACTTTGATCCACTATTCTGATGTTAAGTTTACACATTAGATTGGATTATCATGTAGTTATCATATATGCTTCAACTAACAAACATTATGCAGAGCTTTTTATTTTGAGGATAGTTCTTGCACGAGTTTAATAAGTACCCTTAAAAGAGGGGGCTTTCATAGGGGTTGTCATAGAGATTGGGCTCCTATATTGCATTCACAAAATATTTTCAACACACAGGCTAAGTTTTACAAAATTGGACACAGTAAACATAGAGGGAAAATAGTGACTCAAAAACCAGTATAACGACACATATTTCAAACTAAAAGGACATTAGTGCTTGAATAGGGACACTAGCACCACATGGTCCTACTATCTAAGATGTGGCACTACTATCTAGTAGTCTCAATTTTAGGACACCTCAGTTTTACCAGAATAATACAACATATTCAATACAAGTTTGCACAAATCTAGTTATAGGTTTGACAATTATACTCATTTTTTACTCATATTCACATTCGCTCAGCTCAAATTCATTTGATCAGATTGCGTGCATCATGCATGGCATGATCATTCCCATATTCAATTCAGATATCTAAATACAATTATTATAACCCAATATAATAATTAATGTCCTCAAATAATATATTAGGCACATGTGCCTAATACATTGTTTCCATATGCTCAGTTACACACTGGTTAATCATATGGAATGAAAAATTCCATGTCATTCTCTATGTTGAATACACTTGACATCACATTCTAGGTTGTTATCAGTTTGATGCCTTACTCCATCTATAATGGTTGACATTCTTGAGTGGCCCAGAGCTGCCTAATATACTCGATTGGTTATGAAGCTAACATACACAGTTATATATACTCAGTTAGACATTTCCATTACTTTGTGTAGTTTAATTTCATATGCATATACTACACATGGGTGGGAAATGGAGTCATATCCTACTTGAGTTCTTGAGCCACCCATATGAGAGGGTTGGACACACTATCAGTCTAATCTAGGCTATTCATAGGTCATGATCCATCAAGTAGGGGTGGCAAATGATGGAGTCAAAATCAAATTGAGTTCTTGACCCACCCACACATGAGGATCAAGAAAGATATTAGTTTAGTCCAATATATTTAATTATTAATTTCTATATACACGCACACACACAGGTTATCACTAGGTTCATGCATTGGTTCACGTACCTAATGAGGTATATTCATTCCTTTGCTCTTTCCTATTTCTTTACTAAGTTTTACTCAGTTACTTCTTTACTCAACATAGTCTTTTGATTTTGATATCTCTTAAGGATTGATTTATCCATGTTTCATTTGTAGGTCATGCATTGGATCTTATTTCACATATGTAGACCTAGCTTCACATACTTAGACTCAGCTTCAAGGACTTCACGTCCTAGGTAAGTCTAGATATGTTTCTTTTTCCTTTATAATAGTCATTTTGATTTGATGTATTTCTAGTGTAAGAGGGGGGGGGGGTGAATGTAATAACCTAAAAGTGGTATTTGAGTGATAAGAGTGCTAATTGAGACAACCTATTCCTAGTTTAGCCCTAAACCTTCCTAGATCCTATTATCACACTTTTCTAGCCTCATGCTAGCCATAGGCATCCATAGTCATCTTAAATGCAGTTTAAGGCCCTCATTTACCAATCCTAGACCTTCGTGTCTAACATTCTGCTAGTTAGACATTGGTGCCACATTATGGACACTAAAGCCGTATGGCGCTAGTGTCCCCAAAATGTTGTCTATATCCTTTACCCTAGCTTCCTCAAATGAATATAATTTCAAAGGTAAAACCCTCTTAAGGTCAGTCTAAACATCGTTTATTATCTACACAAACAATAAAACATTATTAATACATGACTTTTAGCCCTCTATCCACTAGATGGAGATTGGATGTAAAATACCTATTCAAACATGAAACAAGTTGAGCAACATCAAGGTTATTAATCCCTATTCTACCCTACTTCTGCATAACACCATCTATAGCTGCCCTAAACTCAGACTTTCCATATTTCTAATCTCAAGCACACTCAAAGCACTCAAGGCCATTATCATACTAACATCACTTACACTTGCATCAACACTTAGGTGGGGAGAACTACATCGAGCTTGATCCCTCCTCAGTGTATTGGTATGTAGGAAACTCTCTTCACAACATGGTGTTGAGGATATCCAATCTATCCTACTAACGAACACACTTTTTAGCTCATGCCTTATTTGTAAGGAGGATTAGGGTTCACATCATAAATAAACTATTATAAGCATAATACAAAGTTCCATATTTTATGCACATAAGAACATAACCCATAGACATAGACACAGGTGCACCTAGAAGTCTAGGACAATCCTACAGAGAGGACATTAATTCCATAATCATGAAACTATAGCCACATGGCACCTCTATCCAAATATGACACTACTATTTAAGAGGGGTTTTGATATAAGGATCTAGTTGATGACACTCAAACTTGTTTATATCTCAGTTTCAAGCATCTAGATCGCTCGTATCATGTATTTTCTAGACAAGTATTTATTTGCACATATTTATTACTATTTTTATAAAATTAAAAGCTATTCAAAATCTGTAACAAATTAGTGGCTATTTTATGCATATTATATCCCTAATTTAGACTACTTAATATTTTAATCAAACATAGGATTTACATTTTTAAAACCCTAAAAGGTTAAAACACTTGGATATAATGAGCCATTCTATGGACTTATCACTTAGGCTAACCTTTAGAATACATTTAATTTACAAATTGGATGACTTTTGGGCACTGGACACTTAGTTAGAACATGGACACTTGTCTGGTTGGGATACAAGTGTTAGAGAAGCTATAAAATAGGTACAAGTCCAACTAATAGAGAAGGATAATGATCAAGTTTTAAACATTTTTGCATAGTATAAAAGGCCTGATTATTGGAATAATAGTGGTTGGACTAAGAGATAAATAATTTAGCATGAAGAGGTAGTGAAAGCAAGCCTTTTAGTAGCAGGAAGGTCTTAAAACTAAAGGGTATAACCATGATAAGTATTTGCTAAATGTACAAGATTGAGGCATTGTATAATTCAGATTTAGTGTCTACATTTACCCCTCTTTAATTTGGTAATGAAATTGTTAGTTTAAAGGAAAAATAATGCATATATGGGTGTGTATAACACAGTTTGTCTTTATGTGAGTATGTGTTTAACTGGTGATTAACATGCAATGAAGAACATGTTCTAGTATATAACAATGCATATAATTTGGAATTGAAATAATTTAAAATGCTTGAAGGTAAAGAGAGCAAGGTTAGGAGTGCACTTGTGTATCAATACAACCATCTTACCTTTTATCAATTTGATTTGAGGAGATGCTTCGATGTGAAACATTGAAGATGACCTTGGGACAATTTAGAAACCTACAAGTGCATAGATGTGTGTGTGTGTGTGTGTGTGTGTAGAGAGAGAGAGAGAGAGAGAGAGAGAGAGAGAGAGAGAGAGAGGACACCATGCCACCAAACTTGGTAAAAAGGTGAGTTGCCACATGACCATTGAGCTTATCTCAATTGTGCAACCCAATCATACTTATAATTTGACGAGTGCAAGTGATCCAATCAAATCAAACTATATATCTAGTGAGGGTGGAGGATTAATTCACTCCATCCTATAAATATGGTGAAGTTAGATGATTCAATCAAGTCTAACTTATAAACTTGATAAGATTGAGTGATTTAATCACCTTAACCTTGCCAAAAGGTGAAACAACTACTATAGTAGATTGGCTTAATAAAGTATGTAAAAGTCCATCCTAAGTATGGTAACATTCCATAGTAGTACATAAAATTTGAGCATTGATTTGATTTTACAATTTAAGGTGCTCTTTTACATGACATATGCACCTCATATATGTCTCAAGCTAAAACATGGGTATTACAATGGTACTAATGTATAGAATGCTACCATAAATGTATATCTAAATCATATAACTATGAAATTTGACTAATTTGATATTTTACAAGTGTGGAGGACATGTTCCCATGACATGACCCCACTGAATCTAGAGAATTTGAGAACCAGTGTAAATGTGGAGAACATGTTTCCATAACATGCTCTAACTATTATTCCCTCCATTTTGAGGTGAGGGGAAGTAGAAATTGGTAGTTACCTTACCTCAAAAGGACAAGATAATTGTATAATTTGTGTATGGATCATGTAGCATATAGGAGTAACATGTCTAGGTAGATATAACAATGAGGTACATAGAACATGATCACATCAAGTCCTAAGATGCATGATATAAGTCATGGCAATGTCTAGAGAGTAACCACACAATCTCAACAAGCAATGAAGTACACACACAAGAGCACTCAAAATCAAAATAAAAGGCAATAGTCCAAGGAGACCTCATACAAGTGGCATGTTCAAATGTCTCACAATTGAAGGGATATGGCTTAATCAAATGTCCACAAAGCATACAAAGACATGTTCAAATGTCCACATACAACAAACTATGACATGCTCAAATGTCATAATAAAAAAACATAGGCACGAGGGCCATAATGAATGAATCATATTCAAATGCTCGAACAAGTAATATAATGGCAAATAATAGAAAGCAAGGAACACACTCAAGAAAGTGAAAAAATTAAGGCATGGAATCATAATAAACCATCATAAACATATCATACTAGTCCATGGATATATATGTTAAAATGTTAAGTACATATTATATCAAGTACATTACACAAGATATAAGCATGGATAAAGGCATGCATATGTATATAAGCTCAATCATGATAGTGGAAAATGATAATTAAATAATATAACCTCAATGTATCATGATCAAGGGAAAAGATGCCCGCAACATAATAGTGATGTGAGTAGAGGGAAGGCCCAAAATCCATATGTTTATATATCTTGTACTTGGGTATGCCCATATCACATTCAAAAGATGCATGAAACATATTTTTATATATAGAAATAAGTTATATGTTATATACCAACATGAAACCAATATCATATATTCCAAAAAGTTAATAAAACATGGAAATGCTGAATATTTTGGGATTTTTCAATGTTTGATTTTTTTGGGGTATTTTTGTAGTATTTGAAAGGACAATGCCATCCTATGATCTCATTCAAGGGATGGTCATAGGTATCTCCTTACTTGAAACTTGGATCAATAAATTAGTGGTATTGTCAAGGAATATCTGTAGTGTAATAACCGGCATTGTAAGATCTGTGATGCTTTACGTATGTATAATATAATTATATGGTCACGTGGAAACAATATAAGGAATGGGGGTTCATGGAACCCATTGTTGAGTGCTTTGTGATTTCTTTGTAATAGCAAAAATAAGAACATGTTTGATTGCATAGGTAGCTAGATGTGTTCTGTAATAGTAGATGAGGATTCCATGGAATCCATTGTGTATCTCTAATGCAACGTTATCTTAAGTATTGGTTGCCCAAGAAAGGGGATTACCCGTTACTTACCTTTTTATGGATGATTAATCTTAGTAGGTTTGATAATTAACTGCATGGGTATATAAACTTTTTTTGTTCAAGTGGGTCTTTGAATGGAATTCTAAAAAAATGTAATTACCATGTTGGCATGAATGTAATTAACACACCCATGCATTATATAAGATGCTCTGAAAAGTGTATGTATCTAAGGTCACCCCAATAACATATCAAAGACTCATATGTATGGTATAACTAAGAATGTAGTGACCACATGTGTTAGGACAACTTATAAAGGTTAGTCAATCACACCAATGACATGTTGTAAGGTTCTAACAAATGTTTTGATCACTTTGGTTGAAGGGCATAAATCATCATGCATATATCCCAAATGTGTAACTAATGTCATGGTACAAACATTTTCTCTAGCACCATTATCAATCATAGCACTATGTTATGTAGGCTGGTGGTCAAGGTATACTCGAATGAATAATGAATGAAAATCTGAGTCATCATCCACAATCTAACTATCATCAAAGGTAATAGGTCTTTGAATCATGGAAGTTGTATGTTGTGTATAAGTACCAATAATCCCATCTAATGCATTCCCATAATGTGGCAGAGGAGGTTGTGCATTATATGCTATTTGTACTTTTGGTTCCTTCTTAGAATGGTCTTGCAAAGGATTGTTAAATATTTTATGATTTTGGTGATCACTAGGTTGTGAACCTTATTCCCTTGAAGGATCATCAAATGTAATTTTAGGTCAATGATAAGGTCTTGGATCTTATGCTTCGAGATAAAACATTTGTTCATAGAATG
Organism: Torreya grandis; assembly: GCA_037957365.1. Taxonomy (NCBI): domain Eukaryota; kingdom Viridiplantae; phylum Streptophyta; class Pinopsida; order Cupressales; family Taxaceae; genus Torreya; species Torreya grandis. The sequence goes on from JARHVA010000455.1 coordinate 5,129,203, forward strand.
CTCAGGGCCTTGATGATAGTCAAAATAAGCATTTGTATCATATCCTTTGGATAAAGTTGACTCATATCAACCTCTATAGGATGAGGGAGAGATATGAGGTGACACTCCATTATATTTAGAAGTAACGAAGCTAGAGACTAATGTAAGCATGAAAATTGTCTCCCTAGGGCATTAGATAAGACAAGTCGATTAGGTTATTACCACACCGCATTAATCGTGGTAGTTGTTTCCTTTTTAGGTTATGTAGGGTTCACCTTATAACTTGGTTTGATAGTAAAATTTGGATTAGATGTAGTCAATGTATTTGCTACATACTTAAGTTTTTCAATGAGATAAGTTTCATTTCACGATCATGAACAATGTGGCATAAGTCATCAAAAGATTTGAACTTTTTTAAAATAATGGACTCGTGTAATGGGGCAAGCAAAATTTGATTGAAGATGTCTTAAATCTCTTTATTTGGAAATGGATTGGTCATTTAGCCAACATTGTCTTGTACCTTAAACAAAATTCTTTTATAGGTTAATTGGTCCTTTGTTTGATTTTTACAATTCGGGCATAGAAAACCTTTTCAATAATGTTGACAAAGAAGTGTGCCAAAAATTGATCTGTAAGAGGTTTGAATGATTTTACTAATTGGATTGGTAAATTATAGAACCATCTTAGAGCATAGTCCTTGAGGCTCCTTAGAAATAGTTTAGTCAAAAGTTTATCATTGGAGGCATAATCAAGGTATGCCACATAAAAAGATCAAAGATGTTGTTTAGGATCACCCTTGTGATCATAAAATGTGAACTTAGGTGAAACAAGACCAATTGGAGAGGGGTGAAAATATATTTTAGGTGCAAGAGGGTTATGCAAAACCTCTTATGAATCAATAGCATAAGATGACTTCATAAAATTTTGATCAAGATTTATAACCTTGGTTTGTAAAAGTTTTATAGTTTGGACAAGATCTTGTACATTTTGATCACTAAGATTTGAATTTTGACAAGTCACCAAAGAAGGTGTACCCATAGTATGAGTTGATATAGGCATTTAAACTAGTAATTGGGGTTTAAGAATTAATGTTTCCCATGGAGGATGTAGCAATAGTAGGATTTGTTTCAAGGAACAATGGTGTAAACACATTACCCGTGCCCCCATTAAAAGTGTGAAGTGATGTTGTACTCAAGGAGAGGTTTATTGGTATAGAATCAATTATGGTACTGCCTTAAGATTCACCATCACTAGGTGAGGAGGGCTTAGCCTTAACATGCTTATTGATTTCATCTCTTGTAACATACAAAAATGCATCCATTAAGCCCTTATTGTTATTAAGAAGAGTAATTAATGCTTATTTATTTTTCATTTGAAAACATATTTTTTGATTAACATTTTCCATTGCTTATAAATGAAAAACTTAAAATTTGAAACAAAATATAATAATAAAAAAGTAGAAAACCCTAGGTCAATGCTATGGTTTTGAGATCAAATGTCGTGTTCACCAAATGTTTAACCTTAAATTTGATTTGGTAGAAGGGTACTATAGGGTTAAAAATATAGAAATGAATAAGCATAAGAGTGATAAATAGATCTATAGAAAGCCAATTTATTTGCAAACTCAGATAGACAATGTTCTGAATTTATAATACTAAGATATGCCAAAAATAGAAAGTACAACTATTGATTGATATTGCAATAAATTAAAAACAAGAGTACTTAGTTTATTGTGCATATACATATCTGGATTGAAACAGGGTGGAAGTGGATTGGATCAAGATTTTGGAATAATTATTAGATTATGAAATTTTACACTTTGTGGCCTCAGACTCTTATGTTAATTTGGATGATTGCATCGATGCTAGTTTTTGAGTTGCCCACAGGTATCCACTACAGAATGGTGACATGATATGGATGTAATCACCTAGAACCTTTTGGGTTTTATATCACCTTTTTTTTTTGACATGTATAGATCATGTGTATAGGCTGTCACTACTTGTTAAATGATCAAACCCTAACTTCCTCATCCTTGGAGTGACTGTGATAAAAATGGGTTATTGAGTACATGGTGTCGAGATGCTCCAAGGACCCCTTTATCAATGGGTAGTGCCTTCATAGCCAATACTTCGAAAAGGCCTCAAACTTATGTTATTCTCCCTTACGTGTTGGCTTGTGTGTGTATAAAGATATAATGTGTGATAAGTAACATAGAGTGATCTAACTTGTAACTTGGAAACTATGGCTCATGGGATCCTCTTCTAGTACTTTAAACCTGCAGGGAAATTGTTTTTATCCCTGATATAAAAAAGGGATGAATATGGTAGACTTGCTTACTTAAATGTTAGATTAAGTGCTCTTGGTAAGTTGCCTCATGAGTTCCTAGTATTTGCTAGGTGAAGAATGAATGAGGGATGATTTTGTATATATACCAATCCCTTTTGAAAACATCTCATACTAAAGCACTTAGGCCGACTTTTAATATACGTTTCATTTACAAATTGGATGAATTTTAGCCACTAGACACTTAGTTAGAATATGGAAACTTACGTGGATGTAGGCATCTGGTTGGGATGCAAGTGTTTGGGAATCTAGAAAATAGGTACGGGGCCAAAACTGGTAGATAATAATAATGATGAGGTTTTAAACATTTTTGTACAACATAGAAGAACTGAGCATCAGAATAACAATGGTCAGATTAAGAGATAAGTAATTTAGCATAAAGAGATAATGAATGCAAACCTTTTGATAATGGGAAGATCTTAGAATTGAAAGGTACAATCATGATAGGTATTTTCCAAATGTACAAGACTAAGGTACTATATAATTCAAATTTAGTGTCTACAGATAGCTAAATACCACTTCTAGCCTAGTATGAACACACCAACATTGTTTTAAATCTATTTTAAGTGTAGTTAAATATGTATAGTAATTTGTATTATATATTAGCTTAGATACATTTATTCATATTATAATAACTAATAAGAAAAAAAGACAAATATTATGTGGGCCACAAGTTGACTACTCCATAACCTTAATGCATTTATAAAGATAGAATATTAGAGGTGTAACATAATATAAGGTGAATAAATTTCACTTATTATAATCGTTGCGCCTATCGTTCATATAGAGAATTTAAAAAAAAATAATTAACAATATCAATATCATGATAATATTATTAATGCTGGACATAGAGATTTTGAATGGTCATATGGCTACTCCAATTTTACAGAGGCTTAAATATGCTTATCATAATTGTTATACTCGCTAGTTTAAGAGGATTTGCAATTGATTACAAAGAAGTAATGAGGTTTGTACCTCTCTCAAAGTAAAATTATATAATTAATAAAATAAATATATATAATTTTGATATAACTATGAGAAGTGGTGAAAAAATTCAATCCAAATTCAATGATTTTCAAAAAACTTCACATTATTCTAAAGAAAAGTTTTATCATTCTTAAAATTACATTATCAAAGAAGTTCACTTTTCTTAAATTGACATTCACATTACGTTTAACACAAATTTAATTTATACTCACTTTGTTCCCAACACCCTTACACCCTTTGCCATAGATACCCCTAGTTGTAATGGCTTTAGATGGAGACCTTCATATTAGTTTCATTGCTATCCCATATCTCCCTTTAAGGGGATTGGATTTTTTAAGGATTCAGTTATTTTTTTGGTCATACTTTTTGCTTTCCTTTTGTAATTGATCTTTCAGCGGTCTTCTCTTAAAGGAGGTCTTCGACTTTCTATTTTCACAGTTCTCTTATATTTTGTTCCATATATTTATCTAGGTTAAATTTAAATATATGTTTAATTATGGTTGGTGCCTCTCAATTTTAATATATAATTACTTTACTTTATTTAAAAAAATGATTCTATTATGAATTAGTGAATAAAATAACAATTGAAGAGTTGAAATTTTTAAAATTATAAAAAATGTTAAAAAAATAAATATATTTTTTCAATATTTACTTCTAACCTACTTTTTTTTGGGTGGAAATTTTTTCACAATATATTATATATAGTTATTAAAATATAATTATTAAAGAAAAATATATAATTTATTATTAAAAAAAAAAATTTCTACTATTGAAATATAAGTATTTAAAAAAAAAAAAAATTATTATTAAAATATATTTATTTTAACAAATTTAAGCAAAATTGTTTTGAAGTTAATGAGATCGAGGTGCGGTATTACATGTAACGCTACTAGAGTTGGAGTAAAGAGTGATGGAGCAGCGATGCCAGTTTTGGGTGCACAAGAAGAAACGTTTATGCGCAAATTCTGCGTCGTCTGGTTTAGAGTAAGTAGGGTTACTCTTTTCCCCTGCCTGCCTCCCATTTTTTTCGATTAGCAAGTAATGTACTGTGTGTTGTGATTAGGTTTTGCGGAAACCACAAGCCTGCTTCAGTGGAGCCTAGGATTCCATGCCCAATTGATCCATCTCAGTAACACTTCTCTCCTTTATTCATATTAATTTATTCTTTAGTATATTTATGTTTTCCACCTAGTTTGATTTTGGGTTAATTGTTCACTAGGGTTATGGGCCTCCTTAGCTGACCCTATTACACCACAACTTTGCTACATGTCCGCTAGAGTTATCGGTGAGAGGTATTTGAACTCGGGTCGTACGAATGTGCCTCCAAATCTCCCCCCATTACCATTACACCACAATCTCGTTAGGGGAGAAGTGCTACTAACTCCTAAATTTGGGTTTTAGAGTGTCATCTAGTTGTTACTTAGGAACATAAAAATTAATTTATTTGAAAGTTTAATATTTTTTAATATATATTTTTGTTTGGAATGTTGAAATGGAGGGAATGTCACAATTTGAATTAAGTTAAAATAAGAAATTTGAATGCATAAAAAAAAAATGTTGTCCAATACTTGATTATGGTGTTAATATGTTGTACATTGGTGCACTAATTGTTGAAGTGGTGACATGTCATGATGTAATTGGTTATTGTCAGGTAAAAGTTGGGCAACTAGTACATAGTAATATGACAACTATTAGGTCGTACAAAGTCAAGTATATGACATTATGTATTCAAAATCTATTTCAACTATTAGTGCATACTCAACAAGTGACACTTCTCTCCCAATGATTTTTTTTTGAGCTGATGACAGTTAGGGCACAATGCTTATATTCCCTAGGTTAATATGCATCATGAAGACAACAAAATCTCAACATGGTCTAAACAAAGAAGAGGGTGCTGTCGTTAACATGTTTTGAATAGTGCATATGATTATAAAAATGAATACGGAATATGATTATAAGAATGTTTCGTAAGTACATGATTTATGTGCACTATTATAAGAATGCCTCACAAGCTCATGATTTATGTGCAAGATTCATCCATAAAATTATATATTATCCCAACCTACAAATCAAAGCGTTACAAATACTCTGCTTTGGCTCAATAGGAGTGCATATTAAGTATCCCTTTCAAATGCCTCTAAATACATGCCTGACCACCCAAAGTCAGATATGCCTTTTTAGTGCATCTTGGAATTGCTTCTACAACTCTAATATCCTCTTCATTCATTGTTTCAACTTTGTGGAATTAAGCACATCTTCTACCACGGGGCAATACAAAATGCAATTTGTGCTTATTATCCCATTTCATTCCCATGCCTCTTAGAGGTTTTATACGCAATGTTAATGTTTGATATCCATCATAGTCACAAGGTTCAGCTGGATTTGCACAAAATCCAGCCGGATCCCGATTTTTTGGCCAACCTGGATACGTTTGTCTGGGTCGGCCTTGTTTTTTCGAAAAAAATAATTTTGCTTTATGTTTTATTTTTTATTTTTTAGGTTTTCTGCACAAAAAAAGACCTAGAAACCATAAATATCATATAATATTAATATTTTATACTATTTTATCAATGATTTTCATTGTATTTGTCAATTTTACATATTTATAAAACTATGCTCACATATATATGTATTTATCTCAAATTGGATTTTTTCAAGTTTTTTCAAGAATTCCGGATTTCGGATTTTTTTGCCCTCCCGAACAGATTCGGATTTCTAAACCTTGTGACTATGATACCCATCATATTTCTTAACAATTACATATAGCCTCCTAACAAATCTGATACCAAGCTGTTTAGAACATACTCACATTACTCATGATTGGCCCGCAACAAATTTGCAGTCAAATTCAAATTTGTTTCAAATTAAAAAGAAATTAGAGAGACAATTTGGGGAAAACTTGGCAAGGCCACAAAAATCAGGGCATGAAAAAATTGCTAAAATTTTCAAAATTTTGAATGATATATCTATCTTTTTAATCAAGTTATAGGTTTGAGTTTGGGTTCGAGAATTCGGTTCGTCGGTATGGCAATTTTTTTGTAAAAAATATATATATAACAAATTAAAAAATATAGAAATTCTAGCCCAATAAATAGGAAATTAGTGACATTGTCATTAATCACATAGTATGCATATTGATATAAAAAACAAAATATGAAAATAATCGTAGTGTCATGAATCATTTGCAGTCTAGGGCAGAATTTATGGGTATTATTTATTATTTTAGTCATAATAAATAATATTATAATACCCACTTCATTAAGCTGCTGAAAACGCAGGGAGTCAGTAGGAGTGGCTTAGATCTTCTCAAGCTCAACCATTTTTGCTTACCAATTGGAAATAATACCTTACTTTTTCTGTAACTGTTTCTAGATTAGTCACAAAAGGTCTCAAAGTTTGGATCCTAATGTCTCAATTCCATATTTTTGACAACAGACTCATAATTATTTTTTGTGATAAAACCCTATGAAAACGAGGAGGCAAATGGTTCACGACGTTGTTTGTGATATTGTTCATGCGTACAAAAAGTCATTTTTTGCATTAGATCTTTAGACTGAAAATGGTTCTATTGGCACTATTTTGAAAAAGAATTAGAAAAAAGCGTTTTTTCTACGGGTTTGCCCAAGGTTCGTTTGAGGCCACCCCTTGGGTTCTTCTGGCAGAAGAGCCCAGATGACCTTGGGTGGCCCAGGACAAACCATGGTCAAACTCAGGGGCGTACTAGACTAGTATTGGGATCTAGGGCATTTTTGGCATGGGTCCTTCTACAAAAGACGACAAACCGGTAACGTAGTTTTTAATATATCAAGTGTTTGGAGGTGAATTATGTCAACAGTTGACACTTAGGCTTTTGTGTTTTTGATGAGTCCGTGCCATGTGAGTATGATTTAGAGAGCATCCACCCGTTTACACCTTTGATGCTCAATAACAAAATTCATGATATTTAGAGAGTTTTTCCACTCCTTTTGTTTCTAATTAGTCGGAATTTAGCTGTCTAAAGTGAATCTATCCAAAGATATACCCTTAGAAACTTCTCAATTGCATCAATTTTAAAGTGTTTCCTTCAATCAAACTTATATAATTGGACAATTTACCATAAAAGGAATATGCTTGATCTTTCCACAAGGCAGTCATAAACAATTTACAAACATAGATTATCACACATACATATGGAAAAAAGGACAAAAACACCAACGCCTTAAGATTCATCTTCCCAGGTAGAGTTCTTAGAATCCATTCCTTAAGTTCGGACCATGATATGGAAAAGGAAAAAGGATACAATGCAAGAATTTGCATTAAAATGGAGCTCTACAAGACAAATTCGTGTTGCTACAAACCCAAATAGAAGGGGGCTCTCTTCTAGCTCCAACAAAAACCTTGCCATTTGAGCTACCTTCTTTTCCACTCAAATTCTACAAATTCAAAAGCCAAAACCCTTGCAACAACATTACAACCATGATGATGGGATCATTTTAAGCCTTTTTGGCACTTTCAAGATAGGATTATAGTCACACCAAATCTCTCTCCCATAGCTCAAGGTTCCTAGATTTAATAACGACAAAAGATGCCCATAAGAGAAGGATGCTTGTGAGGTAGCAGGCATGCATGATGGTTGATTGCATGAAGAGCAAGTGTCATGCTTCCAATTTATCATCAGGTCATGTTATGGCCCCTTGTTGAACTCTCATTTAGAGCCTTAGGATTTCCACTTTCACTTTCTATACTTTGTTCATTTAATCTGTATTCACTAGGGAAAGTGGGTATGGATATGTGTAAATGAACTTTCCAAAAAACAAAAATCTGAGGGAGCATGTCTAATAACTAGATTTCTGACTACAAATATATTTGCAAATTTGCAAATTTTAAATTATAACAAGATTCATGAATATAATTGTAAATACGACAAGAAAATTTAAATCATATAGGCTAAAAAAGAGTATATATTTATATGCCAAGAAGTTGGCATATAGGAATAGACAATGATGTACAACTGAAAAATTTACATCATACATCCAATTCAAATCTCTCATATGCTGAAAGTGCATCCTATAGGTCCTCTATGAAAAAACTCTACATGACCACATCGCTCTCAAGCTTTGGCTCATCTGTAGTTGGTGGAACTAGAGCTAAACTATTGAGGAAATTTGGTTTAGTCTCATTGTCATCAATGCACAAGACATCTGCATTAGCTGTGAATTGGTTGCATTTCTTTGAAGGACCATGGTTGTACCTTTTTTCTCTACAAGGTAAAAATCAAATAGTGATGTGACGTATACCAAGTTCATTGCCTTCTTTTACCCAAGTCAGTTTAACTGTAAATACTCCAATTCCTGTCACTGGTTAGAAGAATTGGCTACTTGTGAGCGTAATTTGACAACAAATGTCTGCAAATTTATATGCATGATACCCAAGAAGGTCCCACCAATTTATTAAGTCCTTTTGAGAATGCCTATAGTACAAGGCTTCCACTTCACGAATCATGCCATATCCATGTGAAAAGTGTCCAAACTAGGTCTTGGTAATAGACACTCTCTCTACTACCACAATCTTCACTATAGGGGATAATCCCTTCATTACCTCTCTAATATGGTAGGGGGACCTCTTCTTGGGCACATCAACATTGTACCATTTTGGATTTAAGACATAAGCAACTTTGGGTAAGCGTGTTTGCCTTGTTCCATTGCCCATGTGTTTTGGCCTCTATCAAGGGAAGTAGAAGGATCCCTAATGACTCTGATAGATTTGATTCTCTCATAGAGTTAATGTTTTCACAAATTATCGTCGAACATGGGCTATCTATATCTACAAAATAGATCCTTTCTCAAATAGATTAAATGAATGCATGAGACATAGTACAAAAAACTATTCCCAGAATTGTCATGCACACTCAAGGAGATTGAAATATTGATGGAATCAATTGCAATTGATTTTTTGATTAAAACATGACAAAGCAGGAGTGGGGGGGATCATTAGGGATGCTCAAGCAAAATTGATTATCAGATAACAAAAAGTAGTGGAATCAATACATTCTTCATTTCCATTAGTTTAACAAGTCCGTAGGTTTCCTTCTTCTCTCTTCCTCATTCATGCTTCCACCATGTTGGTGAAATTTTTGACACTTATGACAAATAGGAGATTCCACAATATTGAAAGAGACAAAAGTCTCTCTTATATTTGAAGGGGAGGTTCCTTTTATTGAAAACAGGAAGAACTAAACTAAACCTGTTTACAATATCTATAGGTTGAATGGAGTATTGGGTTTTGCAACTTTCAACCAAAACAAAAAATAAAAGAAAGGGAGACAAAGGGTCATACATAAATGAGCAAACGCAAATTTCATTCAACATGCGACAATAAAATATTTCTGAAAAGTAACATGCTTGTTTGAGATTAATACAAGTATTGTTTGAATTGAGAGATATGCATTAACATAAGAAATATACACATCCACAAAGAAAAAGCTAGACAAAGTTTTGCAATTTCCCTTGTGTTCTCAATTTGAAGAATGAACACAAAGTTTCTTTCTCCTTCCTTTCAAGCAAGATCACAAAGGACATCAAACAACCTTGTATAATTGCCATTTCTCCTATTTATAAAGATAGGAGGGAATGGACTGACCCTTCACATTACAATGTGACTCTTGGAATTCTGAATTTTGTACTATTATCTTTTTACTAATTTTTGAATATTTGCAAGAATAAAAAAACAATTTCCCGAAATAGAAGAATAACAAAAAGAGAAAATAGTTTTGAGCATCCTAGGGTGTCTTCTTTGGAGTAGCAGTTGGTGTCGAAGACCCTGGAGCAGCAATAGAGATTTTGGCTTGTTATTTCGCTTGAGTAGCTTTGAATTTTCTGAATTTCTTTATTGCTTTAGTGATTGTATTCCCCTTAGGGACTACTGCATGCTTGCAACGTGTCAACCATCTCTCAAGCACCAACATCATTATGTTTGGGATTTCTGTGTTTAGTCAATTGATTATTCATTTCTTCAATTGAAACAGGGATTTCATTGAGCATAGTCATTGAAGCTACATTGAAGGCATTTTCTTTAAACAATTCTTCTTTGATCAACTTCTTGAATTGGTCCTTGACTTCTTGCACAGTGAATGGACTAGTCCCATCTTCCTTCAATTGGTCACAATATAATCCTCCTAGATTAGAAGAAAGCTCTTTTTGTTTCTCTCTTCCAATTTGGACTTGCTCTTGCAACTCACGTATATCTCGATTCAAAATTTCAATTTTCTGAAGGATGCATCCTGACCATTTGCAAGAGGTATCATCTTCAGCCTTCTCAAAAATCCCAACCTTAACCCTTTGCTGGGAATTGTTGACAATTTTGACCCTATAGGTCAAAATTGCAACCTTTACCATTTGAAACTTTGCAGTTCGTCTTGTGAATCAGTTTTGGGTGCTAAATAGTCCAAAGAATTGTTCAAAGTTTGGTCTCTTTCTTTCGGGAGAATTGTCCAGACAGAAATCCCGAGGGGCAAGTTATTCTAAGCACAGTCAAGAGCATGAGGATGAAAGTTTTATCTCCATGGTGTCTTGGTTTTGGAGAAATGGCATTCTATGTTAGATACATGGAGTTTTGTGAGAAAGGATTACAGTGACCAAGATTTCATCTTGACCCTAATGCACATGTCCACCTACAACCATGTATTCCTAAAGACACCTACAACAAGACACAAGCATAAGTCAGAGTCAGGAATTTTTGATATTTGCCAAGGCAGCGAGGTTTTTGAAGTTTCAAAAAGACATTGAGGTGGATTACTTTTCATGAAAAAGAAGCAAGCCGAATGGAGACCCTGATGAAGAAAGAGTACAGGTTTATTTTTTAGGACTTTTCACCAAGGGTTTTTTCTTTCTTAGAGTTTTTTCGGGCTAAGTGTTGGAATAATTTCCTCTGACTTTTTCTCCGAGGGAAAAAATTCTGAAAAAGGACTTTTTGTCCGAAGGAAATACAAGAAGGGACCTTTACAATATTTTTGAAGGGTTATTAGCCCTTTGAAAAAAGACCATTTCAAGTTTCCAAGGGACATTTCCAATAAGTCCGAAGGGCAGGTGGACCAAGACAAAGTCCGAAGGGCACATTTAAGAAGGCCAAAGGGCCATTGTCAAATTCTGAAAGGTCATTACAAAAAATCCGAAGGGTATGTGCCCTTCGAAAGAAGGAAATTTCAAGTTTTCGAGGGTCCATAACATTTTCCTGAAGGTCAATTTTGAAAACTTGAAGCGTCACTTTGCAGAAAGCCGAAGGGCCAATTCCGTGGCAAAGTGCCCTAAGCCAAAAGCTGAAGGAAAGCCACAAGCAAGGAATAAAAGGCCGCAGACATTTTGTCTGAAGGCAAAGAGATGGACAAAAGCTCTGAAAGAATTCTTTCTAAAGATTTACCCGAGGAAAGCCAAAGCCAAAGGAAAAAAAACAAATGAAAGGACTTAAGGAAAACTTGTCCGCGAGACGAACAATATCTGCCATTCGGGAAAGTTCAAAGCAAAAAGTCTGAAGGGTTATTAGCCCTTCAGAAAGGTCCTTTACGGAATCTTAAAGGGTATATGGCCTTCGAGAAGGTTCAAAACAAGAAATCCGAAGAGTTACCTGCCCTTTGGAAAATGACATTTACAAAATTCTGAAGGGCAATCCAAACATGTCGAGGGGCAATTCGAAAGAAGGGGCCGAAGACAGATTTCCTTCGGATTGTCCAAAGGAAAGGATCATCACAAAAGCTCCGCAGGAAATAAACAAGGAAATGATCCAAAGAAAAAGTCTAGCAAAGTGGGCAAGGAAAAATAGTCCGCGGGAAAGAGAGGGACAAATTGTTTGGAAGAGACCAAAACAAAGGCCCGCAGGAAAAAGATAGATAAAGAAGTCGAAGAAATAAACGAAGAGATAATCCGAAGGAAAAGCCAAAAGAAACTCTGCAAGAATTTAATACATATAGAGACGAAGAACCAGAAAATACAAGAGATTCCAACAGCGAATGAACAGGTTAACATATTCTATAGCATGCAAAGTGGTCCAAACAGGATTAGACATGTCCAAGATGTGTAACTGTTTTAAACACGACACCTTCAGTTCTAAAAATGGGGACTCGTTTGCATGAAGGACTCAAGGAGCTTAATGTTGGAGAGCTTAATGTTAATTTCATGCATGCACTCTTGTTAATCTGAGCCTTTCAAACATTTTCAGCAGTTCAAGTGGAGATCATTGGAGGTTGACTAGTCTTGAGCTTTAGTTGACTAATTGTCAAGTGTCACATCCACTCATGCTCTCCATGCAATAGAGACATTCTCATGTTCCAATTCAGCTTCAAGGCGGTTCAAGCTTGAGTTTAGACATTTAAATTAGTGTGCTGTTTATGTGAAGGAGATTAGCTCACAGTCCATTTTTCAATGCCAAAAGGTTTTTCATGCAAGACAAAAAACAAGATAAGACAAATTTAGAACGCTGTGATAACACAAATTAGACTTGCGCTGAAGTGGGAGTTGTCCTCTTCTATTTTCAACGCCAACCTCTTGGCTTTTGTGTATTTTTTTATATAAGTTGGCTTTTCAGCTTTGAATTGTATCCTTCTTTTGGCAAGACAAAATTCTGTTAAAGATTGAGTTGTAACTTTTTTTTTTAAAGATTAATAGGACTGTTGTTCTCAGATTTTCACTGTTGGTATAGTGTATTTATATCATTGATTTGCATAAGTGATAGAGTTTTCTTCTTTGTCAAGTCTTGATTCTTACCTAGTTACTAGCTGGTCAGATTATGCAGGTCATGTTCCATGTTTAATGTCTTTTCGCTGAGTTTACAGTGGATGCAAAACACTGGTTATTGCCTTGAATCAGGTCTATTCCATCATTTTTCTCAAGCTTTGATCACAAGATAGAACGTTTTTATGAAATAATTATGCATATTGGTCAATTGGAGTTGAAAGTTTAGCCTTTCTCTTGTTTAAATTAGTGTTTTTTAGGAGCTCTAATTGAGTGGATCAACCGATCATGCAGGTGTATCACCATCATTAGATAGGATTTTATTTCAAGTTTTATTTCTCTTTTCCCAGGTAGTTTGTAGCGTAAAACAAAGATCCTAATTGATACACCAAAGGAACTAGCCCTTACAATCTAGATATTCAATCCATTAATTAGGTCACCCACAACCTATGATTGTTTTCATGTTTCAGCGGATTGTGAAGCCTTGAAACTATCTTCATAGGGGTGCAAGTCTGATTGACAACAGGTTTTGGCATGCCTGGTGGGACCAACAAAAAAATCTTTTGCAGATCTGAAGAAGTTCGAAGCTGAAGAAAAGCGTTTGCAGTAAAAGAGAATATCTATCTTCATCACAAGCTAAAGATTCTTCAAGTTGTAGAGTTCATAGTATCATTCAGACAACTCTTTTATGCCAAAGGTTACCACAAGATCAACAAGCAAAGGTATTCCTTTTGAATTTATATCTTATAAGAGATCAAGATTCAGTAGGGCAAAACCATATCCTCGAAAATAGTATTTGCCTTTTGGTCATCTTATTGTTCTAAGCACTACAAACCCCACTAATCAAATGGCCATCAGAGACCAGGTGTTTGCTCCATTCAATAGAGGTAGCCCACTGAATTTAGCCCAGTTTGATGACATTCCAGTGTCTGCCGTCAAGAGTATCCCATTCTTCTCAGGGGAAAATCAAACAACCCTTATTGAACATATCCAAGATGTGGCTAATCTCTGTTCAGTCCATAATGTTGTTGATGATAATGTTGCTATCAGATTGCTTGCTGCTTCCTTCAAAGGAAAAGCATTGCAATGGTATAGAAACCTTCCACTAAACTCTATTTTCACTTGGGATGAATTGGGCACAGCGTTAGTCAAGCAATTTGAGGATAAATTTGATCATCTATCTTTAGTTGAGCAATTGACCACCATAACAAGGGCTTCTCATGAGTTCATGTCTGATTTTAACCTTAGATTCCAAAAGACATGGACCAGAATACCTGTGTTGATAAGGCCATCCTTTAAATATGCATTTTCTTACTATTTGAAAGCCTTAATTTTGACATTAGTGTGATGATACAGTTAATGAGTGGTACTACTTTGCCAAGTGCTTATGAGGTTGCAAATAAGGGTAGAGAATAGTTTGATACAAGCAGGTAAGCTTTCTCCAAGACCTTCAATGCCTATATTTCCAGAAATAAATTCCATACCAGCACCTCAAATTCTTCAAATTTCATCCTTAGCTCCAATTCCAGCACTTCAAGCTCAAATTGCATCCCCTACTAGTCAAGTTAGTTAGATAGGAGAGTTAAAAAGTTTGCTACAATCCTTTGGAAATGAAATAGTGCAACTCAAGAGGCAACAATTTCAGTGTAATAGGTCTTATCAACAACAAAATTAAAACACCTATCAGCGTTTCAAAGATCAAAGGCTTCCTTATCAAGGTTTCAGAGAAAATAGACCACCTTATCAAGCACAAGGAGCCATAACTCTAGCTAAGCCATATGCAGCTCTTGATCCTAAAGTTCCTTCCACTTCAAAGGCCATTGTTCCCATCCCACCTCAAAACAACATGATGCAAGATTCAGGTTGGTAGACCTCAAATGTCAATGATGCTCAAAACCAAGCCTTGGTATCACAGAACATCACTATGCCACAAATGACACAAGAAGAGTTTTCTTTTCAAGGAGGTTAGTACCAAGATACAGGTTTTACATCACAAGGAGAGACTCATCAAGTTCAAGGGCAGCTTGATGCCATTAATGTAAATTGGCAAGTAGATGATCATGTTGCTTTTACTCAAGGTGTTGAAACTAACAAATCAAGTGATCAAATTGCAGCTGTAACTAGAGCTAAAAGAAGAGCCATTGAAGAGGCTCAAGAGGTAACAAATGCTTCAAGTATTCCTAGGGTTGTTTTTAAGAGTACAAAAGAGCAACTTGTTGTCCCTACAACACAAAAAAATCAGAATATAGAGGTCGATAAGGTTCAACTACCTCTAGTTCGTGAACAACCATTACTTCAAAAGGTATAGCCAAAGGTTAGTGGGTCTCATTTCAATATAGTAGATTAGATAAAGAAGTCTAACATCAGCATTAGCATGTGGGATTCTCTTTCCATTTCAGGACAAAAAGATAAGCTCATTCAAGAGCTTTCAACTCTCGAATTGTCTGCAAAACTGGTTGAGAAAGAAGGCGTCTTAATTAATTTGGATTAGTCAGCAAAGCAACAGGTGCAACAAGTAAATAAGATGGCAAAGGTGGACAAAACTGAGGTAAAATCAAAGAAAACTCATATTTTTTATCTTTTTTGATAGTAGGTGATACTTTGGTTCATAATTGTCTGGTGAATAGTGGAGCTAGTAGTACAGTTATGCCTAAACAGATTGCAGACAAGCTTAGACTTGTTTATGAGCCCAACACTAAATGAGTATTGTAATTAGATGGGTCACCAACAAAGACAATAGGCATCATCAAAGATCTGAAATTGACATTACATGCTTGTCCCAATGTTACTATTCAGCAGGATGTTGTTGTGGTAGACTTGCCTCCTTACTTTGCTGTGTCTTTCAAGAGTCTTCACCTCAAAGATTGGGGGATATTTATCAGCTGATTGGACTTATTTGCTGTTCAGAACTAGGTATGGTACCAAGGTAACAATTCATTCTGAGCTTATTGCACATTTCATATGGAGCCATATATGCCAAGTGTTGTGAATACTAACTGTATCATCTCGGATGAAGTACTAGAAGCTAGTGAAGTAGAAAATGAATCACCTTTGGATGGAGTTCCAGATTTGTTCTTTGATGAGTGGGCTTCTACCTTGCATGAGCATGATCCCTACAAGCTGATTGAAGGATTTGGTGTGTATTGACTTCATGAGAATGCACCAATTCCAACCATGGTTAAGGATGATGAGTCTAGTGAAGGTCTATGGCAATTGTACTTTGATGGATCAAGGAATAAACATGGTACCGATGCTGGAATGATGTTGGTTTCTCCCACAAAATAAAGGTATTTCTCTTCTATTAAATTTCAGTTTGGCTATTCAAACAATGTTGCTGAGTATGAAGCACTAGTTCACGGTATGCAGTGGGCTAGGAAGATGAAAGTCAATTCTTTGCAAGTGTTTGGTGATAGTGAGCTTGTAGTCCACCAAGTAAGAGGTTTGAATGTATGTAAAAATTTGTTGCTTAAATTTTGCAAGCATAAAATATGGGACTTGAAGATTTCCAAGCTTTTAACATTCAGGCAATGCCAAGAGGTGAGAATAAACACGCTGAGAGACTGGCTGCTATTGGAGCACAATTTAATATCCCAACTGATGTAAAAAGTGATAAAATTCAGTCACACATAAAGGTAGTTGTAAGGCCTTCTATTCCAGATAATCATAAGAATTAGCAAGTTTTCGAATATGACAATCAAATTGTGAGATTCTTGCAAGAAGAGGTTGAGTTTTCTTCGAGAAACCAAGCAAAACACTTACAAAAGTATGGTGATCAGATTGTGCAACTAAAAACGAATAAGTTGCCCAAGGGATTGGTCACACTTGAGAACATTTTCAGTGGTAATGATGAGCTAAGGAAGGAGAAGTCATCATTGTTAACAAAAGAAGAGCACTAAGCCAATGTAGAGATTGCAGCTGGTAAGATTTTGAAGTTGGGTAAGGTATGTACTCTTTCATAAAAAGAAGCTTTCACTGAGTTATGCACAAGTTTTGCTAATATATTTGCATGGCAGTAAAGTGATCTCAGGGGATTTGATCTAAGTTTGGCTCAACACACCATTGAGTTAGAGGCTGAAACTAAAGCAGTAAGACAAAGACAAAGGCCCATCAATCCTAAGCTTGAGCCTTTGATGAAAGCTAAGCTTCACAAGCTCATAGAATCAGCTATTATATTTCCAATCAAGCACTCAACTTGGGTGGCAAACCTTGTTCCGGTATGGAAGAAGAACGGTGAGATTCGTTTGTGTTGATTTTCGTGATTTGAACATGGCTTCACTTAAGATCACTATCCATTGCCATCAATGGAACAAATTTTAGAGCTTGTTGCATGTTCATTGAGGTTTTCTTTGTTGGATGGATAGAGTGGCTATAATCAGATTTTAATCAAAGAAAACCAATTTAAAACAATGTTCACAATCAAGTGGGAGACATTTACATACAGAAAGATGCCATTCGGTTTGTCTAATGCTAGAGCAACCTTTCAGAGAGCTATAGATATGGCATTCCAAAGCCTTTTTAACATTTTGTACTTGCTTGTTTGGATGATATAACAGTGTTTTCAAAGATTGCAGAAGATCACATGGTTCATCTCAAGCAAGTGTTCGAAAGGTGTAGGCAATTTGGGGTATCTCTAAATCTCAAAAAGTGTGTTTTATCCATTCATGAAGGTAAACTTCTTGAACATGTTGTTTCAAAGCATGGTTTAAGCATAGACTCTGAAATGATTGACTCCATTCTTGCATATTCCTTGCCTAAACACAAAAAGGCTATGCAAAGCTTCTTTGGAAAAATCAACTTCATAAGGAAATATATTTCAGATTTTGCCATTTTAGCAAAGCCACTTACAACCATGTTAAAGGAAGATCAGAGCTTCAACTGGTCCAAAGGAGTAAAAGGTTTTGAAGATATTAAAAAGGCCATAGCTAGTGTTCCTATGCTTATAAATCTAGATTTCACAAGGGATTTCATTCTGTATACATATGCTAACATGGACACCATTTCAAGCATTCTTATGCAACATAATCATGAAGCTTTGGAGCAGCCAATAGCTTTCTTCAGTCAAGGCTTAGAAGAGTATGAGACAAGGTATTCTTTTGTTGAAAAACATATACTTTTAGTTATAAGATCTCTCAAGAAGTTTAGATACTTGTTGTCTAACAATAAGATACACTTAATGGTTTCTCATCCAAGCATCAAAGAGTTCCTTTTGAACAAAGATATAAATGAGAAGAGAGCTGGTTGGATAACCAAGGTAATGGAATATGATGTGGAAATTAATGTCACAAAGTTGATTATAGGCAAAGAACTTTGTGAGCATCTAGCTCAAGACTTGCAAGAGACTAATGAGGTTGTTTTAGTGTCAAATAATGAAGAGATTGCAGCTGTTCATACCTCACCTTCCAGCTGGTTTCATGACTTGGTAAGCTATTTCCAACATGGTATTTACCCCTCTCATCTAATTGCTTCAAAAAGAAGATATTTCAGGTTGCAGTCAATTCCATTTTTGCTTAGTGATGGTGTGTTGTTCAAAAAAGATATCAATGACATGATGCTAAGACGTATGCAACGAAGTCAAACTTGGAGATTGCTTGAAGAATTCCATGATGGACATGGTGGACATTTTTTTGCAAGAACTACAACCCTTAAGATCATGAGAGGTGGGTACTATTGGCTTAGTATATTTGGTGATTGCCATGCATGGGTTAGAAAGTGCAAACAGTATGTTATATTTGTAGGAAAAGTGAAACTTGCAGCGTTACCTCTTCAACCAATTGCGGTGGATCAACCCTTTGTCCAATGGGGATTAGACTAATCCTCTTTCAAGTTCAAGACATAAATGGATTTTAACTGCTACAGATTACTTCACATGTTGGACAGAAGCAGTACCATTGAAAGAAGCAAACGAAACCAATGTTTTAGATTCTATGAAGGTTTGCTTACTAGATTTGGAGTTCTTTTAACTATTATTTCTGATAATGCAATGGCTTTTGTGGGATCTAGGATCAGCCAACGGACTGTCCAACATGGAATTTATCTCAGCACTTCATCAAACTATTATCCACAAGGCAATGGCTTTGCTGAATCTACGAATAAGAACCTATTGAAGATCATAAGGACTATTGAAGACAATCAAAGGTCATGGCATCTCAAATTGAAGTCAGCTCTATGCGCTGATATGATCACCTACAAAAGATCAATAGCGAACTCTCCATACAAGCTGGTATATGGTAAGGAAGCAAAGTTACCCATTTCTCTTGAATTTCCCGCTTTGGAACTAATGCATCAGCTTGAGTTGTTGGAGAATGAGCCTATGGAGATTAGGTATGCTGAGCTTATGGTCCTGGAAGAGACAAGAAATCAGTCCATGCTAGCCATGGAAATTCATTAAGCACAGGTAAAAAGAACTTTTGACAAAGGAGCTTCTTCATGAAGTTTCAAAGAAGGAGATTTGGTCTTCAAGTGGGATGAGGATAGAGCTAAACCAGAAAGGCACGCAAAGTTTGATTCTCTTTGGAGTGGCCCATACACAATCTCCAGCTGCAAATCTCACAATGCCTTCCAGCTTGCAAAGATGGATGGTTAGGAGCTTCCAATCCCAGTGAATGGGATACATCTGAAACATTAGTATTGAAGTACAAAGCTCCTAGTACATAGTTGTTTGTTTGGTTTTCCTCTAAGTGTTGCTCAAGCACAGTAGTTTCGTTCTATTTTGTTCAAATAAGTGCTTGTTTGCAGATTTGCTTTGTTAGTTTTCATATTTCGTGTGTTCCCCTTCTTGTTTTGAAGGATGAAGGTTATCTCATGCCAAAATAAAGTTTGCAGTCATGGGTCAGATCTGTCATTTCTTTGTGAATTCAAAACTCATGTATATGGCCAGGTTCTCAATCATAGCAGGCATGCTTCCTAGCTGAGTCGGCAAAATATTGATAATTTTGACCTTACAGGGCAAAATTGCAACCTTTACCATTTGAAACTTTGCAGTTCGTCTTGTGAATCAGTTTTGGGTCCTGAATAGTCCGAAGAATTGTTCAAAGTTTGGTCGCTTTCTTTCGGGAGAATTGTTCAGATAGAAATCCCAAGGGGCAAATTATTCTAAGCATAGTCAAGAGCATGAGGATGAAAGTTTTATTTCCATCGTGTTTTGGTTTTGGAGAAATGGCATTCTATGTTAGATACATGGAGTTTTGTGAGAATGGATTACAATGACCAAGATTTCATCTTGAGCCTAATGCACATGTCCACCTACAGCTATGTATTCCTAAAGACACCTACAACAAGACACAAGCATAAGTCACAGTCAGGAATTTTTGATATTTGCCAAGGCAACGAGGTTTTTGAAGTTTCAAAAAGACATTGAGGTGGATTACTTTTCATGAAAAAGAAGCAAGTCGAGTGGAGAGCTTGATGAAGCAAGAGTACAGGTTTATTTTTCAGTTCTTTTCACCAAGGGTTTTTTCTTTCTCAGATTTTTTTTGGGCTAAGTGTTGGAATAAAAAGTCCGAGGGAAAAAATTCTGAAAAAGGACTTTTTGTCCGAAGGAAATACAAGGGACCTTTACAATATTTTTGAAGGGTTATTAGCCCTTTGAAAAAGGACCATTTAAAGTTTTCAAGGGACATTTCCAATAAGTTCGAAGGGCAGGTGGACCGAGACAAGGTCCGAAGGGCACATTTGAGAAGGCCGAAGGGCCATTGTCGAATTCTGAAAGGTCATTACAAAAAATCTGAAGGGTATGTGCCTTTTGGAAGAAGGCAATTTCAAGTTTTCGAGGGTCCATAACATTTTCCCGAAGGGCAGTTCCGAAAACCTGAAGGGTCACTTTGCAGAAAGCCGAAGGGCCAATTCCGTGGCAAAGTGCCCTAAGACAAAATCCGAAGGAAAGGCACAAGCAAGGAATAAAAGGCCGCAGACATTTTGTTCGAAGGCAAAGAGATGGACAAAAGGTACGAAAAAATTCTTTCGGAAGATTTACTCGAGGAAAGCAAAAGCTGAAGGAAAAGAAACAAATGAAAGGACTTTTCAAAAGGTCCGAAGAAATTCCTTTGGACAAATTGTTTGAAAGAATTCATTCGGAAAACTTGTCCGTGAGAAAAAGACCATTCGAAAAAATCCTGAAGGGTATCTGTGTTTCGGGAAAGTTCAAAGAAAAAAGTCCAAAGGGTTATTAGCCCTTCGGAAAGGTCCTTTATGAAATCCCGAAGGGTATATGCCCTTCGAGAAGGTTCAAAACAAGAAATCTGAAGGGCTACCTGCCCTTCGAAAAAGGACATTTACAAAATTCTGAAGGGCAATTCAAACATGCCGAGAGGCAATTCGAAAGAAGGGGCCGAAGACAGTTCCTTCGGACAAATTGTCCGAAGGAAAGGATCATCACAAAAGCTCTGCAGGAAATAAACAAGGAAATGATCCAAAGAAAAAGTTTAGCAAAGTGACCAAGGAAAAATAGTCCGCGGGAAAGAGAGGGACAAATTGTCTGGAAGAGACCAAAACAAAGGCCCGCGGGAAAAAGATAGACAAAGAAGCCAAAGAAATATATGAAGAGATAATCCGAAGGAAAAGCCAAAAGAAACTCTGCAAGAATATAATACATATAGAGACGAAGAACCAGAAAATACAAGAGATTCCAACAGCCAGTGAACAGGTTAACACATTCTATAGCATGCAAAGTGGTCCAAACAGGATTAGACATGTCCAATATGTGTAACCGTTTTAAACACGACACCTTCAGTTCTAAAAATGGGGACTCGTTTGCATGAAGGACTCAAGGAGCTTAATGTTGGAGAGCTTAATGTTAATTTCATGCATGCACTCTTGTTAATCCGAGCTTTTCAAACGTTTCCAGCAGTTCAAGTGGTGATCATTGGAGGTTGACTAGTCTTGAGCTCTAGTTGACTAATTGACAAATGTCACATCCACTCATGCTTTCCATGCAATAGAAGACATTCTCACGTTCCAATTTAGCTTCAAGTTTGTTCAAGCTTGAGTTTAAACATCCAAATTAGTGTGTTGTTCATGCATGAAGGAGATTAGCTCACCGTCCATTTTTCAACGCCAAAGTGTTTTTCAAGCAAGACAAAAGACAAGAAAAGACAAATTTAGAAGGCTGTGATAACACAAATTAGACTTGGGCTGAAGTGGGAGTTGTCCTCTTCTATTTTCAACGCCAACCTCTTGGCTGTTTATTTTTCTATATAAGTTGGCTTTTCAACCTTGAATTGTATCCCTCTTTTGGCAAGACAAAATTCTACTAAAGATTGAGTTGTAACTTTTTAAAAAAAAAATTAATAGGACTGTTGTTTTCATATTTCAGCTGCTGGTATAGTGTATTTATGTCATTGATTTATATAAGTGATAGAGTTTTCTTCTTTGTCAAGTCTTGATTCTTACCTAGTTATTAGCTGATTCTTACCTAGTTATTAGCTGGTTAGATTATGCAGGGCATGTTCCATGTTTAATGTCTTTTCACTGAGTTTGTAGTGGATGCAAGTGGCTGGTTAGTGCCTTGAATTAGGCCTATTCCATCATTTCCTTCAAGCTTTGATCGTAAGATAAAACCTTTTTATGAAATACTTATGCATATTGATCAATTGGAGTTGAAAGTTTAACCTTTTTCTTTTCTAAATCAGTATTTTTAGGAGCTTTAATTGAGTGGATCAACCAATCATTCAAGTGTATCACCATCATTAGATAGGATTTTCTTTCCAGTTTTCTCTCTTTTCCTAGACAGTTTGTAGCATAGAGCAAAGATCCTAATTGATACACCAAATGGAACTAACCCTTACAATGTAGAGATTCAATCCATTGATTAGGTCACCCATAGCCTAGGATTGTTTCCATGTTTCAGTAGACTGTGAAGGCCTGAAACTACCTTCAAAGGGGTGCAAGTCTGATTGACAATAGGTGCCAATGTTGATCATCGATGACCTTTCACATTTTCGCAGACGTTTTCGTTGTCATTGCGCTTGATCTGTTGGTTGATATTGATAATTTCAGAAACAATTGTTCCATTCAGCTTTATTGCCTCCTAGATATTCTTCATGCCATCCAATAATAATTCCTCAACTCAAGCTTCAAGAGTTTCCCTGTAAGTATTATATTTTTTGATGGTAGCTATGGCCTCCATGCTGATTCCAGGGACTTGAGTAGGAGCATCTACCCGAGGAGTGACTGGTGTCTCGACTGGGTTCAGAAGATAGTTAACATATCCAACCAACCGTTGAACCTGATTCTTCAATTGTCCTTGAGTGAGTTCATCATGTTCAAATCTCTTGATCATCCTCTCTATGGTCTCTTACAGGATATGAACATCACTCTCTTGTGTTGGCTCTCTAAGAGATACCCTCTTCAGAGTATAATCACTTGCAGTCATCTCTTCATTTTTATCAACATTAGGCTCGATAATCTCCACAAACTGAGCTTTGGAGGGGTCTGAAACTAACCTTGATGTGGTCTTTCCCTGCTTGGGAGGAGGAGTCTCGAGGAGATTAGCTACCGCATCAAAATCGGGAATTTCAGCTTCAACCACCTTCTTTCTTTTGTTCAACATGGGTTGCATCCATTGGAATGACATTTGGCTGAAACTAGTCATTTGAGAAGTCGAATGTGGTGGTGGTTGCTTTTGAGGTGAAGATTCAAGAGGAGGTGGAATTGATGGAGAAACTGTGGGAGATGGGGATGCATAAACTGACACTTGACATCACTTAGAGGCCTATTGAACTACTCCTTGAGCAGAGGCAAGATACTGTTGAGTGGTATTATTGATTAACAGAGACGAGTCTCCAAGAGGGGAGGAGGACAACACCATGATCGAATTCTTAGCTTTTAGCTTCTTACCCACAATAGGGCTTTCTTCGCAAGTCTTACCAGGTTGTTTTGGCTGCTTAGGATCTTCATCATCTTTGTCATCAGAACTTGCATAGCTAGATGACTGAATTGTAACACTAGCACTGCGTTTTCCACGAGTCTTGGGAGTAGCTGCGAGTGCTTGTTTTGGAGGTGTTGAAGTCCTTGATCTCTTAGAGCCTCCTACTCCAATGAACTTTGTAAGTTTGTTGTTGAACTATTCCATGGATTGGTCCAACATGTGCTTAGTCCGCACTTGCAAATCTGATAGCTCTTTGACAGACCAATTGATGGTTGGCAATGTGGCAGCCATGACTTTTTCGACATAGATGGGGTTGAGGAGGTCACTCTTATCATCAATCATGCCATCTAGAATCCATGTATCTGTGAAGGCCCTGATTTGATCCAAACTCATATTGCTCCAGTCATGCCTCATTACTTCATACTCATTTGAACAATCTGCATAGTAATCCTCCAAATGTGGAACATGCTCATGGGAGGCACCAATGCCGAGGTGATTTTGCACAAACCTCTTACTATCATAATAAATTCGATTGGCATATGAATGCAAAGTGAACGATGCAATTGCAAACTCAATACCCTGAGTATTCACTCCATTCTTGCATGTGAAATGTCCCAAAGAGAGAGAATGCAACACCCAAAACTTGCCTATCTCTACAACGTTTGTGCACTACACCCAACTCTCCACACAATCCAAACAATATGATTTTGTTATTGGCTAATCTGGATAGCCGTAGAGGGTATCCTTCAAATCCTCCAACTCTGATATACGTGAATTTCTGGAAATGAATGAAGTAGGCTCCCATATAGCGAAATCCAGTTGGCTGCTTCATCAGATATTCTTCTTCCCCAATCCTCATCCAATACTTGGACTACTCTTATTGTAAAACCATTGTTGAATTGTCTGGAATACTTGTTTCTTTGCTCCAGAGTCAATTGAGAGTAGAATTCATATACTTGGGTAGTTGCGTTAGCATTGGCTAGTTGAGTCAGACTAGAGAATACTCTTTGAGAAGCCAATGAGTATACCAAGTATGAAGTCATGAAAAACAACTCGGTTGATTCCATGTTGATAAGTTGTTGATGCAGAGCTTCACTGATCATCTCTCCCCAATCAATGTGTTGTTTGCCATTGCAAATGATGTTCATAGCCATAAACATCCATGGATAAAAATACATGGTGTTTTTATTGCTGACCACACGATTGAGAAGAGTTATGATGTTTGATAGCTTTTCTTTGAAGTCAGTCCTGAAGTTCTTTGGGAGCTTAGAGGGTTGACTTCTCTCATGTTTCAACGATGAATCATTGATGGTGGTCAGATGCTTGTCTGGATTCTTGTCCCAATAGTGTAGTCCTGTTGCCACACTCATTCTTGCATAGGTTTTGTGTCTTGGGATTCTCAAGGTCATACCCATTGATATTCCATCCAATTTAGCCATCAGAGACCCATTGCTCGATTTAATCTCCTTTGTCTTTGGATCATAGTGCTAAGCACAAGCGAACATCAAATCTGAGCATTACATTGAGATAAGAAAGACAATTGCTTCGGGCATACCACTTTCCAAAAGGCAAACAATCATAGAACTTGGATTCTTTGCATTGAGTCTTTTGTGAAAATCTTCCAAATCACGTGGCCAATTTGAGAATCCCCAATCTTAGGAATGTTGCTTTCTAGTACTATTAAAAGCTCGAACCCCATATATTTGTACTTCATTTTTGCTGATTTAGCAAGTTGAAGGGCTGCTTCAGCAAGAACTTGTAGATTGGACAAATCAAGAGATAAGAAGTGCTGATGTGGTTGCAAGGAGTACACTGTGGTGGCCATGAAATACCTCCTGTTTGTTTAGAATACCCCTGAAGCAAGTATGGTGAAAACTCATAATTCTACAAGATCCTAGGCATAATAAATTTCCCTTAGGCTGAAAACAACTGAAAATGTGAACCAATGCCGCTAAAAGTTTACCGCTAAGAAGTACTCGGAAAAGTGGAGATTTTGACTGTAGTTTCTCAAGAATGTCTTTGTGGGAGAGAATGGGAGTTGGGTGAAGTTTGGTGGTACATTCGGACTGAACTGTGATGCCAAATGAGCCTTTTGATGGCATTTTAAAGAACCTCGGGTGCGTTTTGGCATGTAGTGGTAGCTGGTCCTTATTATGTGCACGTGCGCGCTGTGCATCTATGCGGCCAGCCTGTTCGGTTTCGCAGGCATGATGGATGTGAGGTCGCATTTGCGCGTGGCCGCAGGCGTGTCCTCGGGCAGAGATGCGGGATGCACAATGGTGTGGACCGCAACACGTACGTTTTCGTATCTCATGCATCCCAAATGTTGGGCATCCTTGGCCTTCTGGATGTGTGGGGTGCGAAAATGTGCTTTTGCTTTTACTTAGATTTTCACTTAAACTCACTTTTCAAACTTGGCCTTGAACATTTTGACACCAAAATTTTGATGTTGTCCCTGATTTAGTTGAGTTAGGTTCTAACAAACTTAGGGAATAACATTTGGCTTAGGCAGGGGACATGGATTTATGAAATGACATAGAATGAACTCCAAGGATCTCTGGATTCGCAAGCCAAGTGTCTTATCCATTGGGCTAAGAGAGTTTGCTCAAAATGATAGAAACGATAAAGGAAACAGAAAAAAACTAGAAAAGCAGAATGGAAACACAACAAAAAGGGAAACACACAACAAACCTAAATCACTTACAGGGAATAGTAGGTGACATACTACCTTTATTGTCTATAGTGCTTCAAGTACTATCCGCTGTATGGCAGTGGAAGATGAGTTCCATCTCTGTATGCCAAGTAATACGTGTTCTCACCACAAAAATGACGAATTTTGAAAGGTCCCATCCATAGGGAGTCAAACTTCCCATGACTTCTTCGTGGTTCTCTTTGTTTATCCCAAAGCATAATAAAATCTCCTACTTGAAAATCTTGCTGCCTTGCTTTTTGATCAGACACTTCTTTGACTTTTTCTTCATGTGCCGTGATCATGTCAATCACCATCACTCATTCCTCTTCCAATATGGCTCGGTACATGATCCTCTTTTCCAATGCATCTTTGAATCGATCCTCCTCTATAGCTCGAGCTAGCCATAAAGTTGGCAATTCCAAAGAGATGGGAATCATTGCATATATAGCATAAAGTAATTGGAAAAGAGACATTCCGATTGCTCTCTTGGGGGTTATCTGATCGACCCATAATGCATCATACAATTTCTTGTGCCAATTTCTTTGATTCTCATCAACCAATTTGCAAACAATGGTGGTGTTGTTTTTATTGCTGGATTCCGCTTGACTATCACCTTGAAGGTAATAATAAGACAAGTGTGCAACTGAGATTCCATATCCGTAGCAGAAACCAATTATTTCAGCTGGAGAGAAGTTGGAAGCATTATCCATGAACTCCAAATTTGTTCAATATGTTTACTTTTGTGAAGTTGCAAACGACTTCAGAAGTGGTAGATCTTACTGGAATAGCCTCTACCCACTTAGTGAAGTCATTATTTGTAGTTAGAACATTAGTACGCCTTGTGCTATAATGCGGGTTCAAAGTTCCAATGAAGTCCAGTCCCCACTATTGAAAAGGTTCCTCAATGACTACAGGGCAGAGGGGCAATGCTGCGAGTTTAGGCTGTCTTCTTGAGCGTCCTTGAACAATGTTGGCCAGTAGTAATGAGCTTGCATAATTTTGAAGGTTGTGACAGATAACTAAAAGTGTCCACCATGGGCCTTATCATGAAAAGCCTCCAAGAGTTTCTTTTGTTGTTCCTTATTTACGTATCTCAAGAAAGTACCATCTAAGGACTTTTTGAACAAAGTGTTATCCCAAATTATGTATTTGGCTGCCTTCAACTTGAGTGCCTGCTTTTGTTTGGGATTTAAATGAGTCAAACATTCTCCATACGAGAGAAAGTATGCGATGTCAGAATACCACTCTTCAAGGGAATCGACAAAGACTACCAGAGATGCTACCTATAGAGCTTAGGCACAATGTTGGTCTATCCAAGTCAAATATTATCCCTATCACATTGTGGAGTCCCTATTGAACACCAACATCTCATTGGTAACTGTGAAGCAATGCAAAAATCTTGTTTCTCATGTAGAAAGGATTGAAGTACTCATAGTTTGCCTAGAGTTGGTGCGAAACACTATGAAGAAGCATGCTCTCGCAGATCAACCTATTGAGTTCACAACTCAACAATGACAACTTGACAATTTGTACAACAATACAGAGATGTCTTTGAAGTGCTCAAAGGCATTCCTACACATTACTCCATCAAGGGATTCTAGAGGAAGCGTTTTGCTTCCTTCTAGGATCTCCTAGTTTGGCCCCTTTGACATTTGGTACTCCTTGATGAGCACCATCAAATCTTTTCATAGTGATAGATGATGGCTCAGACGACTCCTCCACTTTAGGCACAAATATAGATATTTGATGAGGCTCCAGTTTTTATCGGCACATGCTTTTGGGTGCTCTTGTTCGCCCTTCATTGCTATTTGTATTGGGTTCGTTACCACCTTTGTTAGTGGCACATTGCTTTACTTTGTCTTATGTACTTTTATTCCTTTATTTGACTTCTAGGTTTCTCTCTTCCTAGAAATTCTATTTTCAATTGGTGTATCCTCTAGTTTATTCACCTACGTTTGGTCATCTGTGGAAATTAATATAATTTCTTTCTTATTCCAAGATCTTCAAATTGATCTCTTTTGGACTAGCTTCAAGGAGCACAATATTTCACAAAGTTTAGTCTCAAGTCTAGATATCCCCAAGTTCTAATAAACCTGAAAGACATATAGAAGACTGTGTTCAAGACAATGGAAGGCCTATACAAGTGGTTGGTAATGCCTTTTGGTCTGACTAAAGCAGTTACAACCTTCATGGTGCTCATGAATGATATCTTGCAACCCTGTACCGATACTTTTGTCATTATCTACTTAGATGACATTCTCATCTACAACAAGATTTGGGAAGTGATCATTGCACATGTTTAGAAGGTTATTGTAACACTTCGAACCCAAAAGTTGTAAGCCAATGTAGGCAAGTGTACGTATGGTTTTACTTATGTTCAGTACATGGGTTAACACATTGACCATAAATGAATTCATATGGATTTGGAAAAGATCAAAATATTTAAATATTGGCCAACTCCTTGACGAGTACTCGTAGCCACACAGAATTGCAACGTTTTCTCAGACACACTGATTTCTATAGATGGTTTGTACTGGGATTTTGCACATCTCTTACATGTTGAACTAACTCACACAAGCTAAGTCAACATTAAGTGCACAATTGTGCATCATCAATCAATTTTGAAGAATTCAAAACCAAACTCTGCTCTACACCCATCCTCGCAATGCGTGACATCGATCACCCCTTGAAATCGAGACTGTTGTGTTTGTTTTTTTCACTGCTTGTACTTACTTAACATAGACATCTTGTTGCATATGCATTAGGAACATTTAGTGAAACTATGTGAAGGTACTCTACCCGTGAGAAGCTCTATGCTCTTTTTCAAGTAATGAAGCAATGGTGACACTATCTCGTTAGGAGACCATCATTTGCTTTAATTATAAGCATCTTTAGTTTCTCCATACACAAAGTAAGCTGGAGAATGCAAGACATGCAAAGTTGATGACATACTTGTGCAGTTGCATCTAGTGATCAAGCATAAGAAGGGAAAAGGCAACAAAGCAGATGATTGCTTGTGCTGACCTCCAATCACATTGCCTTTCATTGTGCTCGATACTCTAAGCTACACCACTGTTGATTGGGTTTTGCA
This sequence comes from Torreya grandis, assembly GCA_037957365.1. Lineage (NCBI taxonomy): Eukaryota > Viridiplantae > Streptophyta > Pinopsida > Cupressales > Taxaceae > Torreya > Torreya grandis. The sequence continues at coordinate 5,158,860 of JARHVA010000455.1, forward strand.
TTACTTTGCAGATCCAAAATTTAGACCTACCTATAATACCTTTTCTCAAGGACAAATAGGTTGAACATAAATGTCTATAGGACAAGATTTTTTTGCAAGCTTGACTATGTTTGTGTTCCCTTAGGTACACCTCGCACAAGAATCATTTTGGAGACACTACACCAAATCCGCTGGGCATTTGTAAGTGAAGAAAACATTGGCCACACTTCAACAACACTTCTATTAGTCAAACATGTGCAAAGACATTGAGGCCCACATCAAGTAATGCATTCCTTGCAGCATTGCCAAGCCAACCAATTTTAAATTGGGCATATATACACCTCTTCCAGTTCCATCAAGACCACGGGAATGTATCAACATGGATCTCTTATTTGGCCTGCCAATGACCAAGCATCATCACAACTCCACGCTCGTGTTTTTATGTTATTCCTCAAGACTCCCTTACATTTTAGACCTCAAAATGTATACATCTTTGGAATGTTTGGATGCATCCTCAGAAAATCCTCGTTCTCAAGTGTTCCTCGTTCAAATGCCCTTCCACTTTACCTTCAAAAGGCGAACCTCTCTATTCCACAACTTATTCACTTGCTTTGGTAGCATTCCATTGGGCTCAAATACAAGTTTTTCCTCCTTGTTTGTAGTAGGCAACTTTGTTTGTGGGACTACATGGATTTCTATCTTTTTCTCTAGACATGACCCATGGAACACATCATGGATCTTCCCTCTATTTGGGATGTCTAGTGCATATTACACCTATCTACTCTTTCCCGCACTTTGTATGGGCCGTATTACATAGGCTGTAGTTTTAGATTTCCTTTCTCTTTCCGCGTCTATTGCTTGTATGGTTGTAGGCTAACAAATATCATGTCCCCAACTGCATATTTCCTCTCGCTGCAATGTTGGTCAGCCTGTTGCTTCATTTGGTTTGCAGTGTATGTCAACAATAGTGAAACAATACTCTGCTGCTGGAACCTTGCCCTCTTGCCCTACCCAATTCATGGGCAATGGGGTTTCATATCCATACATTGCTGTAAAAGGGATAATCTTGACCTCTGAGTGGTATGCACTGTTATACCTGTATTCTGCCCAATACAACCACTCCACCCATTTAACTTGTTTGACACCTATATACATCCTTAGATACCCTTCTAGACATTTGTTCACTACCTCTGTTTGCTCATTGGTTTGAGGGTGGTATGTGGTTCTCATGCTGAATGTCACCCCTGGGAGCCTAAATAATTCCTACCAAAATTGGCTTTGGAATATTTGGTACCTGACACAAATGATACACTGGGGGATCCCATTCAACTTAACAATATTTTGAAAGCACAACTTTGCAACCTTAGGAGCATTGAACACAACATTTGCTATAAGAATGAAATGAGCATTCTTTGTTAATCGATCCACCACGACAAATATTTGATCCTCACCTTCTGATCGTGAAATGCCTGATATGAAGTCCATAGATACCATCTCCCACTTCTGATTCGGGATAGCATTTGGAAAAAGAAGTTCTGGATGGGGGACACTTTCTGCTTTAATATGTCGACAGATGTTGCATTCAGCCACAAACTTCAGAATATTAGATTTCATGTGCTGCGACTGTAAAATTGGACTGTATGTTCGTGTATGTTTTCTGAAATCCAACATGCCTTTTGCGAGGAGATATATGGCTATGCACCAAGGCCTTTTGAATGAGTGGTGAGACACTTCTTGAGTACATGCAATCCCTGAAGAAGATAACTGCATTTCTGACCATCCTTTTGTTCCCTTTTTGCCACTAGTGATGTCTTATTTGAGCTGCACAATGATAGGGTTTGCAATGTAGACCTGCAAAAGACTCGAATGCCCAAGCAGATTAGTTAATGGAGATAGCGTGGTAGACTAGTGAATCATATCGTGTAATGTCCCCAAATAGGACAATTTTCTGAATTCTGGATTTATTTGGAAACCCTAGCCAGAATGTAAAATTCTGATTTTGTAACAACAAACCCTAGCTGCCATCACTCCAAAAATAGCACAAAATTATGCCGAATTCAATGCACCAAATAGATGAACTAACCAAACAATTTTAGTCCTTCTAAAGAGGAATTAATCCTCCAAACCCTAGGTGCTCCAACTGGAATATTAAACTGAAAATTACAGCTGATTATACCATGCAATACACCTCACAAAACCTTCAATAAATTGCACAAATATGATAGAATTGAAAAGCAGAATTTTTAGGAATTTTCCAAATATATTTAGGACCAAAAAGCTTCCCAAATCCAAATTGCTAAGCTGAAAAATAATAGGAATATTACAGAATTATTCAAGGCAGTGTTGACCCTCAAAATGAGGTCAAAACCCCTCCAAGCCAAGTCGCCAATATGCAAAAATAATATAAAAAATTTCAGAATGTTACTTAGGGCACAACATCATCCTAAGGCATGAACAAACACCTCCAAATCAGGTCACCCACCTCCACAAGCAAGTCGCCCACCTGAAAATGACAAGTAATGGTGTTTAAAACACCTTTGAAGAACTCAATGAGCCAATGGCAGCCCCTATGTGAAGCTACTTCTTAATGGAGAGACAGGGTTTCTGTCCTCTACCCCTTTGTTTGAAGGTTTTCGTCTTCAAACAATGGCTCATGCGTTTGCGTGCTCAAAGACCAAATTTGAATATCCAAAAATTAGCACGAATCTCTCTAAATGATTCCTCTTTTGCCTTTTATCGCCTTCCCAAATGTGGCACCCAAAAAGGGGAAGGGAGAGTAATTCAAATACTTAAAAGACCCTTTCCTTATGATCTTTTATAAATCACTTAAACATCCATGACTCTTAAAGGTCCCCTCTTTAAGTGAAATAAGAAAACATGAAGTAACTTTCAAAAAGTACCTTTTACATATGTTCAAACAGAATCACTTAATTCTCTTTCCCTTCTTACTTGTCCCTTAACCCTCGGGAATTAGTTAAGGCTAAGGGGCTTCAATGATGTCCCTAACAAAAGAGGGACATGACAATCCTCCCTGCCCAAAATTGCTTGTCCTCAAACAATTGAAGCACCCATAGGGTTGTCCCCACCATAGATTTTGTGCACAATTCGAACCTTGGTCCATCCCATGGGAAAGAACCTTCTTGGAGAAGCCTTCTACTACTGTTCATGAAGATTATTTGTTGTTTATGCGAACTGAATTTGCAAAAACAACAGTAGCATATCCTTTTTCCTCTTGCCATAGAGCCCATACGTCTCAAAACTGCCCATAAAATGATGAAACCAATGAAAATTTCAGAATAAGCATTACCATAGTGGCATGAAAAATGTATTACAGCCATGTGATCTTCAATTATTTGGGCCTTGCTTGCCCTTATGCTATCACCTACACAAGAAGCAAACACATTAGTCAAAAAGAAAGCTCCCCATGGTGTTTCGTGTTGTCTTCTATGGGTTGGAATACCTTCCCACAAGATGATTCTCCACTCCTTGGTCCTCATGCTCCTAGATCCTCCGATTTTGGAATGGGGTGCTTTGCAAGGGAATCTATGTATAATGATTAGAGGGCCGCAATTGTAACTTCCAGCCTTGCAATTGTTCTTGGAAAATTCCCTTCCTCACTTTCCTCTTGTCCCTTGGTGTGCCAAACATGTATACAATTCTAAGTGAGACAATATTGGAGTCGTGTCTTACCATAGATGAGCTGAATTTGTCATAGTAAATATGACAAGAATACAGCTGCCTTTCCTCTTTGTTTTCTCATGCCATATCATACAATCTTCATGACCATACCCCCAACTCTCCCAAACATGCTTCAAGCTTCCCCACACATATCTCCCAAGGGCTGGAATCTTCCAAATTGTCACCAAAGTCCAAAGTCCTTTCATCAAGGAGATTGCCTTCTTGTAGCCCAAATTGGACTCATTGTTATACATGAACTTGGAGGATGTCCTTAAAAACACAAACTTCATATAAAAGGAACTATATTTGCCAAAATAAATACATTTGGAAAATGATACCTCGCTGCCCAATATGGAAAAGTTCCCCCCTTGTCCTTTATTCTTGGTGTGCAAACTAGCATGGTCTCCTTTCAACAAACCCTTGATCACTCTTACATGCCACTATAGGTGTCTCCATCTTGTTAGGGGCTGTAGTTTACCCCACTTTTCAACTTTTTTACCTTCCATAGGTGGCTGAAATGTCTTTATCAACTCAGAAATTTCTGAGTAATAAAATTCAGACCTTGAGTATGACTTTTCAGAACTTGCCATGGGCTGTAGCATGCTCAAAATATCAACATTTTCGTCCTCATACAGTGGCTGAACCTGCCCTAACCACTCATAATTTTTTAACTACCAAAATTCGGACCATGAATGACATTTTCAGACCCTTTCCTTGGCTGTAATATGTCGACAACATTGTATTTTATGATGGTAAAAGGCAGCAAATTTGGCCACACAAATTCAGAACTTACTGAGTGAGAATGAGACCAATTGTTTTTTAAAAAACTCACCTTTCTCTCCGCTGTCCATACTTTGGGCCTTTGACCCATCGAAGAGGTGGCTCAATCCCATATTCATACTCTCAAAGTCACCTTTAGAACTCAGTATAGGGTGTCACTCAAAGCAATCTAGGGGCTGCTCATGCAACCATGATTTCCTATTCTCCTTCCCAATCAACATGCAACAATTTTAAGAATCAACAATGCTTTTCAAACCCAAAGTTGGGTGGGTTCTACCATGCCCCAATGGCTGCTCATGCACAGAAATCATAGAACCCTTTGCATTCCTCATAGCCATTGTAATTGGTTTCCTTGGTGATCCTGCATAAGGAACAAACACATTAGTAAAAACAAGGGTCTTTAGTGACACCATTTTGATCATCTAATCAAGCTCTATGATCACAAAGTGCATCCCTTCTTGATGCCTTGGCCACTCCCCCTCATTCGGAATTCAAAAGATATGATGTTGCTCTTGCCATGGCTGTAGCAACTTCTTTTCCCCTTCCTTCTTTTCCTTAGTGGCTGGAAATCCACTTATATATCCTTGAACCATCTTCATGGAGTTGGGGTGTGAGGGGCACACCTTTTTAGGACCGAGACACACCATGTGAACAAAATATCGTAAGGGAAACAAACTGAAAATGCAAAAGACAACAATCACAATGATCTTGGGACCATGATAACCCTTGCCTATCCCCTTTTTTATGTTGGCCCAACATGACATACTAGCAACCTTACCTTTGTAGAACTCACCTAGATCCCATATCCATGATGGATACTTGTCATGCTCATTTACTTAGAAGAATTCTCTTCCCCAATGAGTGCCCTTCACCTCAACCTTAGCGATAGCACAAGCTTTGCAAACAAGATAATGAAGGAACCAAGCGTGAGGAGAAATCAGTGAGCACTTACCAAGATGACAACTCCATTGCTTACCCAAACACAAATTTGATCTTCCCTCTTCAAATTGCAAAATAGACTCTTCTTCCGTTCTATTTGGAATTACTTTATCAAAGTATCCCTTTGCCTTGTCCAATCTTGTTAGGACTTGTGCTTCCTTTCCAAGTGTTAATTGTTTCCTCCAAGTTTTCTCTTGAAATTTGAATTATGCAAAGAAGGTGAACTGAGTTTAGAAACAATGCAAAAAGATTTTTTTTATAACATACCTTTCCCTTGTGATTTCTTTATCACTTTCCAATTTTTCTCCTTGATCCTTTGATTGCTGAAGAACTTGTGGAACAACTTCTTGCTTTACCTTTGGAAGTTCTGATTTTTCTGTTATTTCCACCTTAGTATCTACTATTTGAAACCCCCTTGGCTGCCCCATAGCTGGTTGTAAACCCTCACTAGGCTGCCCTTGAATTTCTGGTTCTTGTGACTCATAAAATTCAATCATTGGCTGCTCTTTACTTAGTTGAAACAACTCTTCTTGCTGCTCTAAAATTTCAGATTTTTCTTCTTTTACATGCTCCACTATCAAATAAGCCATCAATTTTTCCTCACAAACTTTTAGAACCTCTTTAAGCAACACGTGCAACTAGAAAATTATTCTTTTCTTGCCTCAAACCTGTCAACAAGATAGATAATAATGGCTTGAAAAGATCATAACTTTCATTGATTGTCAAAGTCATGATTCTTTGCATAGGAGTTACAACATTTTCGGTAGGGTTCGTACAAGTAATTGTAAGGAAATGTTGAAACATCTCAACAATAAGTTCATCACATTCCAAATTTAGCATCAAAATACATAACCTGATTTTTACCAGTCTCTAGCAATGCGGACCTTCTAACAAAAGGGTGTCCCTTGTTATCCTCTAGACCTTGTAAATTCTCCACAAGCAACTGAAATACCTCCCTCATGATTTTGTCACTGTAGGGAACCTTGGGAGCGATTAGTCTTGTAATTTCACTAACACAACTAGTAAGCCAAAAGCCTTACCTCCTTATTGGTATGCCTCTAGAGTTGGGATTGGATCAAGCAACTCCTTGAGGGCTGTACTGCCCATTCCCATGTCTCATATTGTGATTGATTTATCTTGGACAACCCCTCTCCCACTTTCAAAGTGCTAATTAGGTCACCCATTGGTTGGCATGGATGCCCTAGCTTCCTTCCTGCTTTGTAGAGCCTTTCTTTCTCTATTTCTTCCATGGCCTCTTCCCTTGCCCTTATTTTCACCCCACAATTGGCCAAGAATTTGGCTTTGATACCATTGTGATGTCCCTAAATAGGACAATTTTTTGAATTTTGAATTTATTTGGAAATCCGAGCCAAAATGTAAAATTCTGATTTTTGTAACAACAAACCCTAGCTGCCAAATCACTTCAAAAATGGCACAAAATTATGCTGAACTCAATGCACCAAATAGATGAACTAAGCAATTTTGGTCCTAAATAGGAATTAATCCTCCAAACCCTAGGCACCCCAACAAAATATTAAATTGAAAATTACAGCTAATTATACCATGCAATACACCTCACAAAACCTTCAATAAATTGCACAAATATGATAGAATTGAAAAACAGATTTTTTAGGAATTTTTCAAATGTATTTAGGACCAAAAAGCTTCTCAAATCCAAATTGCCAAGCTGGAAAATAATAGGAAAATTAAATTACAGAATTATTGAAGGCAATGTTGACCCTCAAAATGAGGTCAAAACCCCTTGAAGAAAGTCTCCAATATGCAAAAATAATATAATAAATTTTAGAATGTTACTTAGGGCACAACATCACCTTAAGGCATGAACAAACACCTCCAAATCAGGGTGCCCACCTCCACAAGCAAGTCACCCACCTGAAAATGACAAGTAATGGTGTTTAAAACACCTTCGAAGAACTCAATGATCCAATGGCAGCCCCTATGTGAAGCTACCTCTCAATTGAGAGAAAGGGTTTCCGTCGTCTACCCCTTTGTTTGAAGGTTTTTGTCTTCAAAAAATGGCTCAAGCATTTGCGTGCTCAAAGACTAAATTTGAATATCCAAAAATTAGCATTAATTTCTCCAAATGATTCCTCTTTTGCCTTTTATAGCCTTCCCAAGTGTGGCAACCAAAAAGGGGAAGGGAGAGTAATTCAAATATTTAAAAGACCCTTTCCTTATGATCTTTTTAAAATCACTTAAACATTCATGACCCTTAAAGGTCCCTTCTTTAAGTGAAATAAGAAAGCATAAAGTAATTTTCAAAAATTACCTTTTACATATATTCAATCAGAATCACTTAATTCTCTTTCCCTTCTTACTTGTCCCTTAGCCACTGGAAATTAGTTAAGGCAAAGCATCTTCAATGATGTCCCTATCAAAAAAGGGACATGACATATCGGTGGGATAAGGCATTAGTTACTACATTCTCTTTTGCATTTTTATACATTATCTTAAACTCATATGCTTGGAGTCGATCAATCCATTTTTGTTGTTCCTTTGCAAGTGTGTCGTGTCAATAGATGTTTGAGACTGAGATGGTCAATCTTGATTAGGGATTTGCTCCATGACTAACATTTATTTGCTATAGGTAGACATTATTTGTTTCATATTGTTGAGTTTTTTACCTTCAAAGGCAATAAGATGGTTTGCCTAGGAAAGCATTGCACCAAGCCTGATCTAGAGCCATCACTCTCAATTACAAAAGGCTTGGAGACATCAGGTGTAGCCAACACTAGGGCTAAGACAAGATATTGCATGAGACTTTTGAAAGCTTGTGCCTCAGGGGACCAACGAAAATCATCCCTTTTTATGAGGTTTGTCAAACGACGGGCTATTCTAAAGAAATTGTTGACAAATGTGCAATAGAAATTTGATTGTTCTAAGAAACCGTGAAGCTTCCTAAGAGTTGTGGGGAGAGGCCAATTACGTATAACCTTTATCTTTGTGGGGTTTGTATGGAATCCATCTGAAGAAATGATGCGACCAAGTTGCTCCATGGATTACTTGGAAAATTTACACTTAGATTCCTTTGCATACAACCTTTAATTGCATAGTATTTGGAATACAATATCCAAATGTTGTAAATGTTCTTTTAAAGCTCCTCTATAAATGAGAATATCATCAAAGAAAATGAGGACAAACTTGCAAAATAATTTGTTGAATACCTTATTCATTAATGCTTGAAATGTGGCAGTGGGATTACATAACCCGAATAGCATGTCTTTGAACTGGTAGTGCCCTTGATGAGTGCCGAAGGTTGTCTTCTTTTGGTTGTGCAAGCGTATTGGAATCTAGTAGTACCTTGATCGAAGATCAATCTTTAAAAAATATTTAGCCCCATATAGCTCATCCAATAGATCATGAATCCTTGGCATTGGGATTTTTTTCCTGATTGTAATGTGATTTAAAACTCGGTAGTTGATACCATAGCTTTAAAACTCATAGTGTAGTTGCTATACTTGCAAGCCAAAGTGCCTTGGTGATTAACTCGCCCAGCAAGTTCTTGGCGAGTATTCGCCCATGTTTTTCCTAGAAAAACCCGCTAGTTAGAAGATGTTTTTTTTTTCTATTTTTTTTTTTTGAATTTTTTTCTTGTGATAGATTTGAAAGATAGCTGAACAATTTTTCAGCTGTTGTGAAGTGATCATCATCGGATTTGAAGGAATTTTCTGCAATGTTTTAGCTGCCGTGATATTATGATATATATATATATATTTTATTGGGTCTAAACCTAACAGAAAATATACATATGCATTTTCTAAATTCATTTCCTATACTTCTTGATAGTATTTTGCATGTTATATAAATTTATTTTATAAATTTATATATGTTTTTAATTTGCCGAGTTTTGCCAAGTTTTTTGGCGAGTCTTGAGTTCGAGTCAAAACTTTTGGCTGCTGAGTTTTTGTTGAGTCCGAGGTTTAATATTATGTTCAATACAAAGGCGGTAGAAACCATCATTCTCCCTAGCTAGAGCAACAAGTGCAACATAGGGGATTTTACTAGGAGCAATGAATCCCTTCCTTAATAATTACTTGTACCAACTGCTCAATCTTTGATTTTGGAAAAGTGCCCATACCTATTGAGATGAACCAATGTAGGCCCCTTTGTAGGATCTAGCTCAATGTTATGCTCCAATCCCCTATTTCGTTGAAGGCTCTTTGGTAACTGTTGGAAAACTACCTGATATTTATATAAAAAATTTGAAATTCTTGGGCTTTGCCATTGTGGATTAGGGATGTTGGCATCAATGCAATAGAGATGAACCATAAATCCAAAATGTCCTTTCTTCAAAATCTTCTCCATCTGACTAGAATCGACTACATTTATCTCCTTATGAAATAATGAGTTCATAGTGTACACACAACCGCTCTGCTTGAATGTAGGGAACCTATCTTGACGGTTTGTGGAGTATGTTCCCAGTGAGTACAGCCATTATACTCCTAAGACAACATCTACAGCCCCAACAACTCCAACATAAATTCTGTCTTTCAGTATAATCACCAAATGTTAGCTCTAGGTTATTCACTACACCTAAGCATTGAACAGTTCGGTATTTTGGAACTCTTATGGGAATGTTCTCAGAGGTATGCACATGAAGTCCGAACCCACTGATTTGTTTCTTGTCCAAAATATTAACGGTGCTTCCAGGATCTAGCATGATCAAGACCCTAGTTTTTTTTGATATGAACAAAAACTTATATGTATCAAGGTGGTCTAAGCCAATCATTTCAGCCAATGACACTAATGGCTACCCTGTCTCTACTGTAGGTGGGGATTTGTCTTTGGTTTCATTATCAACATAAAGTGACTTAGAGATTTTTTCAATATGGGGCTCAGACTCTGATTCAAATGCATACATATCTTTGTCCATGTAAATATCATTAGGGTTGCATGAATGACCCTTACTCTATGGTTTGGAACACCTACGGCAAGTGTTTACAATAAAAGCATTAGTGGCCGGGTTTGATTGACGGCTAGGGTTATTAAAATAAGATGGTTCAAACAAAATTTTTCATAGCAGTTCCTTCAATTCTCTTCCCAAGGGCCTCAAGATGCTTTTTTTCTATCCTGCAACAACAATAGCTCTTTCCAAAGAGTCTGGCTCAAATAATCTTACCTTAGTTTGGATTTTTGCTTGCTGATTGGAAATATAGATTTTCTGCAACAGATATGAGTAAAGCTTGGCCTTCGACTCCAAAATTTGGAATTTTTTCGTTTATTACACATGCATATCTTTCTCAAACATGCGCATCAGTTGGGTATCAAATGACTCATACCAGTTATAATTTGCCCTCTGATTCAGATTATCAGCAAATTTGACAAAGTCCCCATTGGGGTTTGCAAGCACCCATCTCTTTCCCCATGTGTGTGCAGCATTGTCCAGTAGTTTTAGATCCACATTGAGCTTTTCATCTTGCATTTTATGTTTTGCAATCTAAAGGTTAGTCTCAGTTTGCTCAACCATCTGTGGACCTCCATCACATCTGAAAAGTCATATTGTGGGATCTTCATTTGTAGGATAAAAGAGAGATGGTGCGAACTTTTTGCCTCTTCCTCTTCCTCAGCTGGTGGAACATGATCAAGATCACCTCAAGGCTTGATATCCTCCTCTTCCCCATACTAAATAATGATGCTTTGATGGTTTGAATACCTCAGATCTGTTTGCTCTAGCTGCTTTCCCAAGGACTGAATCTCTCTTCAAACTTCATTGACGAACTCAACATATATCCCTTTCATCTCATTCTTTGTCATGAAGTTTGAGCTGTTACTTGGAGAAACTATCCTTGGTATTTTGGCAATGGCTGCAAAAAATCGACTGAAACTTTGATACCACTTGCAATGTTATAAGAAAAGAGATCTGCAAATTCAGGTAACAATAAAAAAGATGCAACAAAAGTAGTGGGGGCACTTGCACACCCAATAATAGATTCACACCTGCAAATCTAATAGATAATAAGCACATGAGGTCACGTGGTGTGTCTTTGCATTACATTGATGTTGAAAAGATAAAAGATACAAAGCTTAGGGTTTTCTTCCAACTTATACTCAACGGGAAGGAAGCCCTAGGAAACGTTAATCACATAATGACACAACTTTACTAATCTAAACCAAATATGACCCCTAATACAATATGTTATACTATAGGCTTATGTCCTCTAGACTGTGTTGTTCTAGGTACACAACGTTTGCAAATATGGCAAATGAATGTCCAAATCAGAAATTAAGTCACATGCTAAGCTTCCCAAATTCTCACCGTTGAGGCTAGCTTGGATGTCCTTTATAACTTCTTCAACGACAAATTCTTTCACCTTTGAAAATCAAGTGGTTTGCAGCAAGTTGTGTGGATTTCTGAAGTTCATGTGTGCTTATTTGCTTTCTTCATTTTCAAGACTTTCGAGCTCATTAGAATGCTATTTGCGCCCTCATTATCTGTGCACTAGCAAGGAGTAAACTTAATAACGGCGCCCAAAATGTTAGGTTGGGGATAGTTTTGAATCCATGTTTGGTGGAGCAATGGGTAGTTAAGCAAAAAGAGAGCGCAAAAAATTATAAATGAAGACATTCACCTAAAGATGAAAATCTTTGCATGAAATAAGTGAACCTCTCACATATGGTGAATGGATATAATCACATTAGATGAATGTGTACATCATATCAAATGAAACGAGACTTTATTGATATGTGCACTAAATTTAAATAGATCAAGATGGTCAATCAAGTGGGGTTCAATGCTTACTTTATGATGAGTCTCTTGTGATGATCTTCCAAGTGGCCAAGAAATCCATTTTGGATGGGGGCATCGTTATAGACCCACATATTTCGGATATTTTTGAAACCAAGTTTAGTGGAGCAATGGGTAGTTAACCGAAAAGAGAGCACCGAAAATTAGAATGAAGACATTCACCTAAAGATGGAAATCTTCGCATGATATAAGTGAACCTCTCACATATGGTGAATTGATGTAATCACATTAGATGAATGCATAGATCACATCAAATGAAACGAGACTTTATTGATATGTGCACTAAATTTAAATAGATCAAGATGGCCAGTCAATTGGGGTTCAATTGATGAGTCTCTTGTGATGATCTTCCAAGCGGCCACGAAATCCATTTTGGATGGGGGCATTGTTATAGACCCACATATTTCTTACAACATGCACAATGGTTGAAAGCATTAACAAACAACTTGAGTCAACGTAATCATACAAGCTTGTAAATTGCATCACCGATCACATTGATGAATTTGTATATGATGTTAGGACTTCACATTTACATCTTGTATTGACACAAAAAATAGACAAATGTATAATAATATATATGGTAAACTCCATGTGTAATCTTATTATTAATTCATCACACATATATAGTACAATATGAATGTACAAATCCCGTAACAGGAGTTAGCACTAACCACCTAGCCATCAACTTACAATAGTTGGTGTAGTGGTAAAATATTAAGATGTAGGATATGATTAATATCCCTAACAAATCCCCCATAAGCCTAAGTACACTGAGTAATTAGTCTCTGCTACTGCTGTGATGCAGATGGTGTGCTCAAAACTCTGAAAACTGCAAATCATGATGAAATCACTCCATTTGGTCCATCTCCAATTATGTAAGGAATCACATCCAGTTATGGTGTGTACCAATCAACCATGTGCCAAAAGAGAGAAAAAAATGGATAACTAAATTTGACTTATCTCGTGAGTAATCCAAAAACCCTAATAGTGTGCTGCAGCTGCACTATAATGCCTGACTACCTCAACCTCTGCCAAGCTAAAATTGTGAACAAATATTTGTCTAGAAAACTCTCAAATTCAAAAATATAGGCACATGTCAATGCATAAAAATTTGCCATTCTAGCAGAAAAATTCCATTGAAACTCGTAATATTTGACGAACCAGCTCCATGTATGGTCATTGAAAACTCCATAAATTATAATCAACTCTCTCACATCTACAGTGCCAAACTATGCAATTTGCAATCAAATCTGATGTATCAGCTGTTGATCTTAACATCACTCACTTAAAATACTGGATATCAAAAACCCTGGGACCCGTAGCATGCCCCATCTTAAATGCTGCAAAAATTAGGACCAAACTTTGTCCTATGCTATAATAAGCTCAAAGAGATAATAAGCCGCAATCCGCAATAACTTGCAAAGCTGCAATATGTTGCAATGACCAATTCTTAGTCACCATTATGAGAAGTTACCATGTAGCACATCTGGGACAACACACGAAACTGTAATCACCTGAACTCAATAGGTTATGTGCCAAGGTATAACTAGGTACATCTTGGATATCAACAACCCCATACAAAATCAAAATGTGATATACATCCACAAATATCTCCAAGTAGTGTGCAAAAACTAAGAAGTCATATACATGTTGATCACAAGTATCCAATCATCAAACATCCAGTTGCATTGACAATCATCAAATCTTGAGCAACAAGATACACATGCAACTGCTCTAATCATCAACAAATAGTTACTCTGACAACTGCAGTCCACGTGCAAAGTCCAAGTGCACAAGTAGATTGATCAATATCTGGTGACTTAATCAAGCACCAACAACTGAGTCAAATCCTCAATCACTCGTCCATCAAATCGGGTACTCAAGTATTCAACAATCTCAATCAAGCTCCAGTAACCAACTGCAACTCATCCATCAAATCAGATTCCCTCAATCCACAAATCTTTGGAGTATCATCACAATCCATATCAACACAATATAACTGAAATATCCACAAACCAAGGATGTACATCATCATATCACTAAGCAAACAACAGACTGAAACTGTTATGTTCAAATCAACAAAATGCAAAATATGACATTATGATGAGTCTCCTATGATGATCTTCCAAGCAGCTAAGAAATCAATTTTGGATGTGGGCATTGTTATAGACCTACATTTTTCTTACACCATACACAAAGGTTGGGAGCAACGATTGACAAACAATTTGAGTCAACATAATTATACAAGCTTGTACATTGCATTCCCTATCGCATTGCTGATTTTGTATACGATGTTAGGTTTTCACATAATTACATTAGGATTGCACCTTGTTTAATTAGGACTCCACATTTACATCTTGTACGTTAGACTAGAGTCACTTTACTATAAATTATTCCATGCACAACACTTCACCATGTATAGGGGTTCCCTAGAAGCAAACTTCAGGACTTCACTAGAAAATGATGCTAATATTTAATTCATAGAACTTTCGTACATGATGCTTAATTTGTTTGTAATAATTAAAAAAATATTTTATTAAGTAGAGGATTTTGAACCTTGAAATACATATGTATAATAGTATATTATCTTGTTTTTGGGGTACAACCCCCCAAATAATATAAGACAATGAAACATTATTTATAAACCATACAAAAGCAACTATGGTCACAGGGAATGAAATAAAAGCTTCAATCAAAGCATTTATCTCCACTTGCCATTCCCACTTGGTGATATAATTTATACTGCATCTTTGACTTTTTTTATCATGGAGTCCTTTGGTTCTTTATTCTTTCAAAGATACTATATTCCTATCCATGTGACTACCTACTTAAAATGATTTTGCTCAGAGGTGTTATGAGCCTTTTTGCTACACAACCTGATTAACCTATGTATCTACGAATTATGGTACAGGGATGGATTGTAGTGTGGGAGTCCTTTTTAAGGTCTGCCTTCTGTTCCATGGGGATATCAATGTCTTGTTTGATTCCCAAGACGGAGCCTTTTTCTCTGACTGTGGCTTGGTGTTTGTGAACTAATTGTATTTTATAGCTGAGAACCTCTGCCACATATCACTCTTAATTAGGGTGTTAGCTCCCACCTACCACCATCATCTCTCCCATGCTCTCCCCTTTCATCTGCCCCAACCTCCATTAATGAAGACCAGCAAGCTTCCTTCATTATCAGCCAAGGGTTGATAGGATCTTAGGGAGTCAGTTTGAAGGCCATAGCTGCCTCCTAACTCACACTGCCCCTGGTTCTCACCCAAGTTTCAAATCTGCTGTTTCGAATGCTCAAGATCAGATTTATAGAGAAGATAAAAAAAGCATTCTGCAGCTCGATGAAAAAAAAGCCATTAGAAGGCCAAGCTTCTCAATCAATAAGGAAAATGATTTCTACCTCAGGTTAGACACACCCCCAAAGTCTCTCTTTGTAGAAGAGATTGAACGTTGATTGTGGCCATTAAAGGAGAAATCTCTAATCTGTAGGTTAATGGGTGCCTTGCGATACCCAATAATCCTCGTAGCTTGGTTCAATGAAAACTGGAGACCTACGGGCCCATTGGAAACACTGATGATGCTCAACGGATACTTCATGGTTGTATTTTCTTTCAAATAAGAAAGAGACCAGATCTTTCAAGGGGGGCCCTTAGTTCATGAGGAAACCAAGATTTTTGATGTAGCAGTGGACTTCAGCTTACAATCCCACAGAAGATCTCCCAACAACAATCCCTGTTTGGGTTTGTCTTCCCCTTCTTCCAAGAGAATACTAGGAAGACAACCTTATGCAAAAGATCGGGAATGCCACTGAGGAATATATTGCGGCCTCAGACTTCACAAGGAATCCAGGCGTGCTCAACTATGCTCAAACTTGCTTCAGTTTGAACCTTGATATTTATTACCCCACCCCTCCATCTCCATAATTTCCTTAGCCCATATGTCGACACATTTTTTTAAACCTTGATATTTATCACCCCACCCCCTCAAGTCTTTTCACCTTGTCTATCTTTGTTCAAACTTAGACAAAGGATTTTTGATAATTTTAATGCCTCTCTCACCTACACTTCCCTTCACATTTCATTAAGATGTTACTCTTGCTGCCTTTATGACTATCTCTCCTCATACCTGTCTGCTTCTTATCCTCTCTTGTCAATCATGGACGCCATGCTGTTTGCAACAAACCCTTACATGATCTGCTCTATTAACATCTTCCCTAACCCTAAAAATTGTATATTTTGTGTGAAAAGAACTGTTTGTGTTAACTCCAAATCAGCCCGCACGATCAATAAGAGGGAGATAAATGTCATAGGAATAGAAGATCAGGTTAGCATCTCACATGGTCCAAAACAGTGAACTCCTCAATGACAATGGGAGACAAGAATAACTCCATACAAGTTCATCATCCCTTGTACAATCGTACCATTCCATAAGATGGATGGTTGGGGTCTGTTTGCTATATCAAAAACATTTTAGGGTTAAAGTTCTAGCCAACACTGGTTGAAGAATATCTCATTTATCTTCTAACTACTCAAATTAGCTTTCATTTGGAGTAGAACCCTATAGTTGTTGCCATTATAAACTTATAATGTGTTACACGGGGATGCTTTCCCTAGATTTTGGTGATGTCCTGGATGTTTCGGGGACTTGGGGACTTGGAGAGGATGTCCCCAATTTTTTTATTTTTGAAAAAATATTTCTGATGCTTTTTAATTTAAAACATAACCCCCCCCCCAAAAAAAAAGCTGTCATTTTTATGAAAGAACCCTAATCTTAAAAGTGCCCTGAAAAATATTAAAAGTTTAAACCCCTAAATTTCATTGAATAAAGTTAAAATATTTAAATATTAATTTTTCTATATTATTTTCATAGCGGTCCCTCCATTTTTTCCATCCCGGAAGCCGTCCTTGAGACTTAGGTAACTATGCCATTATATGAAGGCTGCTGCAAGGATGAGGTCTCATGCTGTTTTGTCAGTCACTTAGCATCTCCTACTAAATCTTCCTCTGCATAAAGAGTTCTTGTGCTTTCTCTCAAGATGAAGGTATGCAGGATTATCAGGGTTCCTTCAAAATTTGTAAATAGGAATTCTATGAATAAAAACGACACAAGCATTGTGTGTTTATGCTCTATCATTCATAAAAATAAGAGGAAATATTTATTCAAGATGCATGTAAGTGAGGCTATCAGCAAGGTAGGGATGAAAAAATCTGAGGAAAATGTGTCCCACTATTATTGTTCATGATGTAAATGAGACTTCTGTCACCAACCCAGGATCTTAGGCAGGTAAGTCTCCAAGCCTCTCCCATTCTGGTGGAAACAAAGATACTTCCCAACTCAACTGCCAGTGCCTTCCATGTTTGTACTGCGAACAATATGTCTCAATGGCCATAGCTAGTCAATACATTCCCCAGTTTATCCATCAGTCACAAGTGCATGCCTTAGATCCTCATTACTCTCATGAAGAACATGATCACAACCCTTTGATTGGAAAGGCTTTACTCACCATGGATGGAACCCTTAAGGTTTTGAGTGATAATATTGGAATGTACGGTATTCACAGCCCCCAACTTAATAATACCTTTGCTAATATGGACAGGTTCATTCTTTTACTGTCAAATGTGCTGCAACAATAGAATAATCGGATAGATACCTTTGAGAAGCTTCTCTTTGGTTATCTATCAGGGCAGAGGATGGACAAAGAGTGAGCTAATCACCAATATTATCAGCCAACTCCCACGCGACGAGCTTTTGGCGATGTAGAAATGAGCTCTCATTCTCACCTCAGTCAGGTCATTCATCAACGACTTCAAGCAATTCACTCCCTGCCATTTGGTTGGAAGCTGCCATGCACAAGAGAGGCCCTCACAATGGGGAAGGGCCAAGTAACCCCTTGGGATGATTGAAGACTCAAAGATTTTAATCATGAATGAAAGTTTCTTTCAAAACACAGATCCATCTATATTGACTTTTCAATTCATGTTGATTTTATAACACAATTTTGAAATTACAAATGTGGTAAATTATGTACATGATAGGTTAAAGCATTCACATGATCATATTGCTTTGTTGTTCCCTAGCAAATATGCATGGCTAGGTTCAGTCTTTGTTTGGTCTGTAGTTCATGAGTTTCATAAGCTTTTTGTTATTCTAAGCTCTTTACGTGTTAATGCTTCTTGTCATACAAGAAAGCTTTGAATGCTTTTAGGAGTAAACATGATCTAAACTCTTCAGTCACAGCATAATGGTTGTCTCAGGGCACTCTGACATCGTCTTTTGTAATGTCTTTCTCTCCCTCCTGTTTTCACTTTCCAGGAGCAGAGGCTGATTTATAATTCCTTTCTATATAATACAATTTTAACCTTTTTTCAAAAAAAAAGCTGAGAAGCTAAAACACATTAAATTTCCTAAAATCACTATAACTTCCTCCTTTGGAGAACCATGTTTTTTGGATGAAAACTTGGATTGTAACAATAATATATAGATTTGATAGACGGGTCTGTCACTCTGTCACATATTAGTGTTCATTTCAAAATGGGAGGTTCAATTATCAATAGGCAGCAATTTATATCTACTTACAATAGGGATGCAAACTATTTGGGTACTAGATATCAAATATGTCACAGGCAGATTTGATATTTTATTGCATTTATCAATAATTTTTACCTTTAATTAAATGCAAATTATTTTTCCTTTTTTGGGGTAGAGTTGAATTTCAGAAGCTATAAAACTAAAGAATCCTAGATGCTAGATTTCATATTTGTGAGTTTTGAGAATTGTGTATATTCTTTTGTGGTGAGTCCTTTCTCATTAGCATTGCTTCGCTTGCAGCACTATTCTACAGGTGGACGTAGCTGCACATGTCAAAAAGTGTCCCTTGGTTAAGCAGATTAAGGAATTGAAATCAAAGCCATACTATGAAGAGGGGATTAATTCTGGCAGTGATGGAGAAGATGATTTAAACTTTAGAAGCCCGTCTTATATTCATGGAAAGTGTGCTCTACCAAGAGAAGTTGAAGGACTTTGGACAAGTGAGATTGGGTGTAATTCATCTTTGGACAAGCAGCAGGCCATGGTGATAAATTCCTCAAGTTCCGGTTTTGCAGATACTGATGCAACTCAAAACATGAAGCGGAAAGCTATATTCGCAATGTCAGGACATGAATTTTATGCATTGGTTGAGAAAATTAAGTCGGCTCACTCTGTCATCTGTCAGAACAACATACACAATTCCTATTTGCAGCCTGATGCCTGTAACAAATGGTTGAATGCAGGACTAGATAGGTGAAATTTTGATCGCATGTCACAAATTTCACATTGGTCTGTTTTCACTGTAGATCTGCATGTTTTGGGGCTAGTTCATCGTTGTATCCTTTACCAGTTTAAATCTTTACTTGTCTTCATTTTCTTGTTTCAAAAAATTAAAGGTGATACTCAATTGCTATTGTTTAAGGGATCTATTTGAAACCTCTTTTGTCGGCAGTGGTAAAAGATGTAGGTTGTTCCACTATAAGTTTATAACTAACTATATATTCCTTTCAGCCTACGTTACTGGATCCTTCCCCACAGACCCCTGGTTACTGGTTTCGGATATTGATTTTTGCAGGCTTCCATCTTAAATAACATTATCATGTTTTGTTTGTCAAGTGATTGAAAAACAAAAAAAAAAAAAAAAAAATAGGGCCGCAGATCATTTCTGAATACAGCCAGGATATTGCGGGAGGACTTTGGATCTTCCCGGACTCCATCTATATAGAAGAGGTCTATATATATACATCATAGTGAACCACCCTATAGTTCAGATAAGGCCTACCGCCATATAGATAGTTCAACTTCAGTGTGTATGTATAGTCTCGACCAACCCTAGGATAGCCACGTAATAGTATAGATAAAGAGTTGGGGTAGAGTGTCCGGTACAGTGTGTTTTGTTTCTGGTAGTGTGTGTTTTCCCAGCTGTATATAGATCTTCCCAAGAAAAACTATAGAGAGTCCTGTTGGGAGGATCCCCAGCCCTGCCGTAGTATCCTGGCTGTACCCGGGCATGATCTGTGGCCCATAAATGTTTTTATTTTTTTATTGCACTTGACAAAAAAAACATGATAATGTTATTTAAGATGGAAGCCTGAAAAAATCAATAGTGAGGTGGTTTTTTTTTTTGGATTGATGTTGGCTTTTGACCGGAGCATGGACCGGTCTGGGACACAATCAGGGGTCCAGATCTCCGTGTAATTTATCAACGCCCTGAATACCATATATTACCAGATGTATACCAGCCATTACCATTAGCGGCCACCACTAGCCTCAAGAATAACCAACGGCCATTAATGGCCCCAAGAATACAACCAATGGCCACAACCATCCTCATATGCCTTCCAGAGATTTGAACCTGGATGGGGCTTGAAACAACTAAGCCACTTAACCAACTCACCCACATCTCATTGGTTGGGAGGTAATATTTAATATGGAATGCTTGTAGAGATAAATGTGAAGCCAGTATTCACTATTAAATCCTTTAACATAACTATATCTGAGATATTACTCTTGGATACAGAGATAAGATGAAAGTGTATCTGAAGTATTTACAAGAAAGAATCAAATCTCACCATGCCAAGTTTACAGTTGAAATGACTTGCCCTTATCTTTTTCTATAGCTGCTGCCTGCCTGTCCAGATAATCTTGCAGAACACAGTTTAAAGAAGGTACCTACAAAGAACTTTGGAACAAGCTTCTGAAGAAAAACTTATATGCCTAAATTCTAATCAATAATCAGTATGTGTTGTCGTTATTTAACTTATTTTGTTTATTATATGCATATTATGTTGTTAATTTTGCATATTTGGCTATATTTTTAATATTTTTTTATATATTTATGTATGGTCATATCCAAAAACATCTCTAGGCCCCCCAAAAAAATTCACCGTATCGGCGTATCCCAATCTTATATCCGTATCCGTACCAGTACCAAGATTAACTACTTAGCTTTCAGCATATTGCATCTTTAATAAGGTTAGCATGTGTTTTGGGCATACAATATGTTTGCATTAATATACTACCATTGCCTCTGCCTATGATTTCACAAGGAACATAGGCTCTTTTAGTTCCTCTAATTTAGATTCTTTATATTTAATGATTAATTTGGGTGCAATGTCAACTTGATATATATATATATATAGACACACACACTTGTGTGCACATGTGCACATAGAGACACACACACAGAGACATATATATTAGTTTTCATCCACTGCAATTTCTTTATGAGGAGGTTACAATTCTGGAATTTGTTCAGTGCCAGATACAGACACACACACACATAAAGACACACATAGACACAAAAAGACGCACACATACACACAAATAAACATGCTCACCAAGGCACAAACACAGACACATATATACACATGCATAGGCATGCAAATACAAACACACATGTACAGACATGTACACACACATGCACAAACACACATACAATCACATACACTTAAACACAAATACAAACATGTACATGTACATAGACATAGACACAAACACACACACACAGAGATCCACAGATACAGACACACACGACCACACACACATGCGCTCATGCATGCACACACCCATATGTGCGCACTCACCCACACACGCACACACACATGCACACCTGCACACACACATACACATGCAGACATGCATGCACACACACACCCACATGCATGCACATGCAAGCGCACACGTGCACACACACAAATATAGTATTTTTCATCCATTGGAATTTTTTAATGAGGAGTTTACCTTTCTGGGCAAGACTCAGCTGCTATTAGCTTTTAGCATATTCTGTTATAAAAAAGTCGGTCTGTGTTTTGTCATGCCAGTCAATCTGTTTTTTGTGTGTACGACATGTTTATCACCATGTACTATTGTTGCCAATTCCTCCATGAACATTGGAGTATATAATTCCTCTGAATTTATATTTTTATGTAATTACATGGATGCAGTTTTAACTTTTATATCTATATTCATTCATCAAGAGGTTGCCCTTCCATGAATTACATGTCACATTTCCATCCAATTATTACATATCAATAAGAGGTTTGTGTATGAAAGATGTTTTTGTCAATCTGCTAATGTTGTCTATGCCAGTAATTTTTTGAGAAAAATATACTCTTTTCATTTTGCTGAATTTAAGTTTTCATGTAATTATATGGGGCAGTGTGCACTTCATATATACTCGTTCATCAAATGGCCTTTTTGTGTTCAGGAGGTTGCCTTTCCAAGAGAAGCATGTCATACAGCAGACATCTATGCTTGGAAATCTAGAAATGATGGGAATAATTAGGAGACCCGAATCTATTTCAGAGACAATAAAGCTTTCTGAAACTAGAGAAGGAAACAGATATAGGGAAGAAAGAAAAGGAATAGAATCTCAGCTAAAAGTCATAGAGTTTGGGGCTGGAAGAGGTTATCTAACTCACATGATTTCTGACTGCTATGGCATTAAGAACATAGTGCTAGTAGAGCGCAGGTCCTATAAGTTCAAGGTGAGCGATTTCTATTAGAGCTTCTGATATTGGTCTTAAAATTTTCCTTTTTTTCTGAATTTTGCTATTCCTGACAAATAGAAATGGCATATGAACTAGATTGAAAGTGCTTACTAAAAAAGAGACATCAATTCCGTTATTGGGATTTTTTAATAGAATGTGACATTTAAATGGCAGTTACATCCTGTGTGTTTCATGGACCCTGGATTGACTGATTCAAACATGCAGCATGCTCTCGTATGGTGCCTTTATTTGGTTCAAGGAGAAGTTATATTATTTCCCAAGGATTTATTTCTATCACCACCTTTTGACATTTGTCTTCTACTTAAATACTTTCATATCAATGGTGGTAAAATTCACTAATTTTATCTGGCTTCTGTATTATAGATCATATAAACATTGTGGTAGTTCCTTAGCTTGACACTGAGTGACAGAAAAGAACTTGTTTTTGCTCCCTTTTGAATCATTGTTACCTAGCATTTTTTCATATAATCTGAAATTCAAACAACAGCTACATTATGTATATTTTTTATGGACACTACAATCAACTGAATTAATTTTGTGAAATGCTATCCTGCAGTACCTTTATTTGATCCAAGGATCAGGTATATTTCATTTCATAAGGATTAACTAATATTGCCTTCATTTGACATTTGCCTTCCACTTGTGCTGTGATATTGATGGTGGGAAAAGTGAAACACTGCATTTGGCTCCCATATTATAGGTCAAGAAAAATATTGTAGCAGTTGCTTGACACTAAGTGATGATAGACAGCTTCTTGTTTTTCCCCTCTCTTGGATAATTGTTTTAGATTTTTCCCTGGAGCATTGAGAAGTTTATAAGGAGTGTTTTCACAGGTAACTCATGAATGCCACTTATTGTAGATTACAAAACAAACTCAGTTAAGTCTTTAGCTTGTTACTTAATAATGCATAACACATCCATGTTTTTTGCTTCAGTTACACTGGTATCTTTGTATGTTTAGTGGAAGGCTTCAAAAGTTCCATTTTGTTTTGATTGCAACGTCAAATGGATCCCATGTCATTCAATTGAAGGATTATCTTAATTCCTAATAATTAAAATACAAGATATCATTATAACCGTTGCTTTCAGAGGTCTCTTTATATGCCACTTGTAAGCTGTTATAAGACAATAGGATACTATCTTTCTGACCTTGTTTGCCAGTTTCAGAAGAATGATTGTATTGCTTTGGTTGAATGTTTCAGGCGGATCGAACTTTGCGGCAGGCAGAGGGTGTGAGTTTGGAGCGTCTAAGAATAGACAGTAAGTTGTCATGATCAAGATTTTCCTATTACGAGCTTTCTTCGTGGTCATCTTAATATGACACTTGGAAGAATACTCTCTAGGTTTATGTTAACATAAGCTATGGGTTAGAAGTTCTTTTACTTTAATGTTAAGTTGAAAGCTTCCACGAGCAACTTTAATCAGATATTAATTTTTGTGGGATTTTTACTTGTGTATGTCATTAGTCATTTTACCCAAATGACCTCCACGAGTAGTCATTACCCAAATGACAAATTTCCTCATGTATTATTGGTAATAATCACAAGGCAAGGGGACCCACTTTAGCACACAACCACCATAAGCATTTGTTTGTAGGGGGGAGGAATGGGTATGTAATTCACCACTTTGGGCTTCTCACCCTCTGACCTCATTATTCATTGGCAATGCTTTTGGTGAATGTAGTGCCTAATAAATCATCCTTACCCCACAATTATTACCAATGCGGGGTTAACCCAATTACAACCCAATCATGTATTTTAATGTTGAGTTGAAAGCTTCCACGAGAAATTATAATTAGATATTATTTTTTGTGGGATGTTTACAAGTATATGTTTTTAGTCATTACCCAAATGACCTCCAAGAGTAGTTATTACCCAAATGACATTTTTCCACATGTATTATTAGTAGTAATCACGAGGCAAGGGGACCCACTTTAGCACATATCCACCGTAAGCATTTTTTAGAATGGGGTGGAATGGTGAATGTAATTCACCACTTTGGGCATCTCACCCTCTAGCCTCTTTCTCCATTGGCAATGCTTTTGGTGAGTTATAGTGCTTGATAAATCACCTTTATCTCACAATTGTTACCAATGTGCGATTAACCCAATTAAAACCCGATCATGTATTTTAATGTTCTTTTACTTTGACTCATTCGCTCTTGTTTTTTTTTTTGTATTGTTTTCTTAGAATTAGAATAGTTTTGTTGCTTACAAGGTTTTATTTTATTTTCAATATAAGATGTTTGTTGAGTTATCTATGATGTGTAGATGGTAATTTGTTGGGGATATGAACATTATATTAATCAGATTTTGTAATGATGCACTAGCAGCCGCTTAAACGGCTCTTATTGATATGCTTTTGGGTTTCTAGGCGGTGATACATCCTGCTGATCTGTATGGAGTTGGAATGAAGGATTCTAGGTCAGAACACCAAAGGGAACTCAATGTGAACATCAGTCAGCAAGAAAGAAATAAATTATATTAATGCCCAGTCCCACAAATGACCCAAAATTGTCAATGGGACTTGAAAGTACAACCAATTACAATAGAGAAGAACTAGGATAAGGTGATCGGAGTCTATGAAAGTAACTAAACACAAGAGCTAAAGAAAAGAAACAAATCAAGAGAGGGTAAACTGAAAGTGTTATAAATTCCCAAACCATAATATCTTACTAAAAATATTCATGTGAGGGAAGGACTTGTCAGTGAAGCATGAAGTTGAGGAAGATCAAAGCATCAAGAATGGAAAACATTGTTCTCACGTCAACATCAAGTCTCGGTCCCTAAGAATAAATGCCATCATCATCTATCACTACAAAACACCAATGTGAGACCTGATAATGTTCACCCTAAAATGGCCTGGATTAATGGGTCCCAACTGGACCATCCTAGGAGGAAGCAAGATAATCCCTCTGGAAACTCTCTTAACACCCAAGTTTGAGAAATGTTCTGTGTTAATAATAGAAGAAACTGGTTATTTGTGTCTGCTCCTGTGACCCTAACTGCGTGCCAGGGGAACAGAATGCACTCAACACCAGAATGGAATAGATCCACAATTCCTAGAATGAGAACAAGCAGGTTGGGGTACCTAGTGGTGCTATGCATGGAAATTTGTTGTCTAATGGATTTCTCTCCCTCTGTATGTGAATCGGCAGCATGAAAAGGGTATTTAATGCCTGCAAGCGCTGTGATAGTGGGCTGAAAAAAAGAGGCAATCAGCCTAGTAGCTCTAGGGGCCCCATGTAAGGACCTATGACTGAAAGTGACCACCTCTTGAAGGAAGAGGGCCAAACTCTGATCAACATAGTGGAGGGTGGTGGATAGAGAACCATCTGGATACATACAATGATACCTATGGATGATTTGAAGAAAGTGAGCCTTGTCATTCTGAACTAGATTCTCAAGATAGTAGTGAGTTCAAGATTGAGTATACATACCTCATAAGATGTACCTAATTGAACGTAGGAGCTTCATTGTCTCTACACAAACTGGTCATGTATGGATCACTGATATCGATGTACATAAGATTAGCTGCCAATGCAAAAGTTCCTGACTTCGATTTAACAACGAATTTTATGAAAAAATAATACAAGAATGAAATATATTTCTAATATTAACTCTACAGCTAACTATTTGATAAACTGTTTGCATGCATAAGTTTCCACACAGGATTTGTGCATTGGTGAACCATGAAACTCGAAATAGGATGTGATCAGTACCTACCCCATCCTGGTTGTCTTGGATCTGTTTACCTAGAAGAAAGGTTTATATAGAAGTACTGCATATATTGGAGATGTTTTTTAAATGTTTCTGACAGAAACATAGTTTCATAGACCTCATTTTTCAATCAATGACCAAATGCAGCTCAAACGTGCCCTAAAGAAAGTGAGCAAAAAAACACAATTGTGCCCACAAATGATGAAATAGGTCAGTGGGACTAGAAAATATAGCTAACATTGATAGCAAAAGAAGACTGATCTATATGGGGACAAAGATTTTGTCAATAATAAGATCATGACAATACACTGATATTTTAAAAAGCTAATTGATCTTCAGTGGGTCAGTCTAATCCCCTAGAGGGTGTAGTCCGTCATTATGAATAAATATATTTGTTTTGTAGCCAAACATGCTATGTTTATTTTCTCGTCTCCATTAGGTGGTGTTTTAATGACTCATAGTTATTGTCGGTTGTTGACACTTATGTTAGGCGACAACCATCAAATCTTGTCATACAAATAGCATGTTACTTGTTGGGTTACGGGTGCTCTCTATGAAGTCCTCCATTTACGAACAACTTGTATTTAGAACTACCTATATGACATAAAGCTGTAATTGCTTTCATGTTCTTCTATGTTGCATTGTGGTATGTATTTACCATTTTGTAATTGATGTTCCTTTGGTAGTGCAGTTTGTATAACACACATTCTAGTGCCATTGCCTTTGTGAATGTTGGGTCAATTAATGTTTGTTAAAAAGGAAATGTTGGTTGACAATACTTAATTGACGATGACACATATATGATGGAAATGTAAATGGGTCAACCAATCCAAGAAGAAGTGGAAACTAATCGGCAAAGGGAAGATGACCTCATTAGAGATTTCTAGTATTTGTGGGATCTCTGTCCGTGAGCACGTCAAGGCAAAATCTGAGAGGCCCAAGTGCCAGTAATTCCATTTATGGCAACTTGGCGGTGACAAAAAAAGTAGATTGACTCCTTGATCATTTACCCAAAATCGTTTTGTTATAGTATATTGTTTTGCAAGACCTTCATGCCGAATGTGATTGGGAAGTACAACGAAAACAAATCTTACAATAGTACGAAGAGAAGTGTCATCATGAAGAGGAAGGAAGATCCAAAGAACAACGTTGATCTAGAAGGGATTAATGCCATTGAATTTGAACAAAGGCGGGAGAAGAAGACAGTGCGGCAAGGGAGTGGATCAAGAAATTCTATATTAATGAGGCAAGGGAATGAACCAGACTCTTGGAGAAACAAGAGCAAAGACAAAAAGAAAGTAGAGAAAGAAAATATAATTATGTCCTTGAGTGACAAAAAAAGGTCAATGGGACTCGTGAAGATACAATAGAAAGAGATAGGGTAAAAGGGCCCTAGGAACAATGATTAACCAAATAAAAGAAGAAAAACAAAAGCATTGAAAGTAAATGTGGGGTAAACCCAATGCGGAAAAATCCCCCAACCTATGTGGGTAGGGTAACAATACAAATAGCCATGTGGGGGGGGGGGGGTAAGAATCTTTGAAGAGCATTGGTTGATGAAAGTCAAAAGTCAAAAAGGATTGGATGGTAGTCTCATCAAACAACTCTAACCATGCCTAAGAGGAATCATTTGTTTCATCGTCTAATACTGTAAAAGGGCTAATGTAGGATTTGATAATGCTTCTTGGGGGAAGTCTATGGCTAAGGGGGCTAGGTTGTTATAATCCTAGGAGGAAGCAAAACACTCCCCATAAGAAGCTCCCATGGCAGTAAAGAAACTTGTAATTTGTGCTTGCCTTTGCAACCTGGGAGGTATTTGTGAAGAAGAAGATCCACGATGCTAAGGAGCAAATCCTTGATGCTGAGCAAGAGCGAATCACTGCCATCGCGAGCTAGTGTGTTGGGGTACTTTAGGAGTAATGTTGTGCAGAGATGAGCGCCGCCTTGCTGACCTAACCCCTTAGTGTGTGAAGCAACAGTATCCAAAGAGCACTTATTGCCACCAACCTCTACGAGGGGCTGAAAGAATGAAGTGACCAATATGGGGGCTTTAAGGGTTCCTTGCAAGGACCTGCATCGAAGGGTGACAACCTCTTGAAGAAAAAGGGCAAGGCATCATTGATCTAGGTACTGAAAGAAAGTGAATAGAGAGTTGCTTGTGTCTCTGTAAAGACAAGTTGTGAGAGGTGGCCACCTCTATAAATCCACTGAGCCAAGTATGTGAAAATAGTGAAAGCCAAAGCCGAAGTAGGAGCTAAAACCAAGGAAGGGTTGAACTAGTAGTGAAACACTTTACGCCACTCATAGGCACACAGTGGGTGGAGCTTGCGCGCAATTGCCCATTCCAGAGGAATGAAGTGTTAACCTTACTAACCATGTACAATTGGTAAGTTCTATAGAAGATTTTGCGAAATCCACCAAGGATTTGAATGAGCCCCCTCTTTCTAAGGGAAATCATTATTCAGAGACAAATTTCAATTAATTTTTTTTCATGGAAGAACAAATCATGTATGAGACAAACATATACGGAATTAAAGATTTGTTTATTGGAGATACAAAATTGGATACCCTAAGGCATCCTAGATGACAAGTGGGGGTAAGAAAAAAGCTAATTATCTTGACCCACAGAGGAGAAGGAAAGATTGGCCGAAGCAAGGGTGGAAATTGAGAGTAAAATGGTTGAAGAATGATGACAATCGCATGAACATGCAAATATAGTGGCAAAAAAACTTAAGTCTTACAAAATTAATGCAGACCATTATACCTGTGAAGGTAGTTGACCTATTGCAAAACATTCTTGAACTCAAGAATGTGTCACTACAACCATATAAGACATTGGCCTAGACATGGACCATACAACGACATACCTAATATTAGATGGTGTAACGTTTGGTAAATGGGGAGAGAAAGAAGCATAATAATGAACTTGTAGTTGAACCCCTATTCTCAGGTGATCAAGTGATTGATCCAATGCTTTTGATGATGAATCTATCCCAATAACTTGCAGTTGTGCATATGTATATCTTGGGAAATGATTTGATAAATACTATTGAGACAGTGGGTTTGGTGCAAACGTTTTTCTTGACGAGATTCAGAAGAGTCTTGGGAAACCCACTATATGGTTACCGACTTTCCAATTGCTGGGAGTTTGTCAACATGGTATAAAGGTGTTGGGAGTACTTGTGGCTTAAAAGGTAATTATTGGCACCTGACCCTTTATATTAAATTTTATAGCTATCTCGTTGAGAAAGAAAGCCTACGATGCACTATTGGGTCGGGGATGGTTGATAGTAGCCAAACCAACCATAACTAGAAAACGAATCTGCTCTCTATTCAAATCAAAGGTTGGAAGTATACTTTAGATTTGAAGATTCAAGTAGTGAGTGAGGAAGCAACCTCATTAAACTCATCGGATTGGACTTCGAAGAACACTTGGTAAATGGGAATTGAGGTACGAAGGAGTTGAATGATGGAGGAGTCTTGGAGTTGCAATCATGTTTTGAGGATGCAACAAATTCCCTCAATGGTTTCTTTCATTGGAAGATGGAAAACTATGAGTGTTCCAGCTTAGTTGTAATTTTGTTGAGGCAATGGATGTTGGAAATATGTTGTATATATTTCCATGATTTACACTCTACTAGACTACATTTTTTTGGGGACCATATTTGTATATTTTTGGGTGGTTTTAGCCCTTGTTTTATATAGCCATGGTTTTGGTACCCATGATATTGTAATACCACTGTGACAGTTACCTATTGATGTGCCTATATATACTCACACATCCAATAGGGAGAAGCAGAACTGAGAACTACATTATTGTATTGCAAGACAGTTAAGTTAATACAATAGTAAAGGAGGTTATTGTGCTGGGTTTTTTTCCAAAAGGGTTTCCTAGGTGAAATCTTGTGTACCGTGTAATTTTGTGTGTATGCCTTTTTCATTTATTTTGTTAGCTTAAGGATTTTGTTAGTATTGCATCCCTCATTTTAGTTTATTGGGTCTATTTTCTCAATAATGGAGATTGAATAAAGTGATGCCTTGAAGCAAGACGATTGTTAAAAGAAGTTGGCAATGATAGATCTTGTTGTGCCAACATCCAGGCATCGTGAGGAACAAAGGTTGAATTTGACGATGCCAAGTCTTGCATAATCCTCATCCTCACACTTGGCTTACCCTCTAGAGTTCACTGAATATAGAGTGGGTGATGAAAAGATAGATGATAAACTTGCTCACCAATTTTGGAGTGTTCAAGGATATGAAATACAAGGAGCCTAGCATTGTCAAGGTGAACCTGTGGGATCAAACGAAGATCCCAAAATAATCACGGTCGGAGATGAAGGATCTTGGATTGAAGGTTGCAACATTTCGTAAAATCATGGATTACAAGGACGTGTTTCCCTAGGCGTACAAAGATTTGAAGGAAGTAGCACTTGAGATGTTTGTACATTAGAAATCCTCTAGTACCATGAGCATGACCAATGTGGAGAAAAGCTTAAAGGATGAACAAGAATTATGTTGCTAAAGTCAAAGAAGAAATTGATAAAATACTTGATGTGGGTATAATCTTTAATTTGGAACAAGCGAATGGATGTCCCCAATAGTGATGAGTCTGAAGAAATAGTTGGGATAAATAAAGATATGAAGTGACTTCAGAAGTTTGAATGTAGTTACTATCATGGACCCATTCCCTATTCCATTTACAAATTCTATACTCAAAGAAGTAGCGAGGCACAAAATTTATTCCTTTATGGATGGCTTTTTTTGTGTAAAACCAATTTAGCATAGCCCAAGAAGATAAAATAAAGACCACTTTCATAGTGGAAGATGAAGTCTATGCTTACAATCGAATGCCATTCAAAATTTGCAATTCCCTGGCTAACTTCAAGTGGATTATTATGCACATTTTTGACAATATGGCTATTGGCAACTTCAAAGCCTTCTTGCTTGATTGGTCCATTTATAGCAGTCAAAATACGCATCTTTGAGCTGTGATGGAGTTCATGTGATCCTGTCAAGTAACTAAATTGGCTTTGAATCGAAAGAAGGGCAGATTCATGGTGCCACAAGGTAAAACTCTTGGCCATATTGTTTGTAAATCTAGATTGAAGACTGACCTTGACAAAATACATGTTGTGGTAAAAATGGAAGCACCCAATGATGTCATGGGGGTAAAGTCATTCTTGGGTCATGTTGGGTATTAGTGATCCTTCATCAAGAATTTTTCTCTAGTCTCTCATCCCTTGGACACATTGACAAGGAAATGGGCTCCCTTTGTATGGTCTAATGAGTAGGAGCACCCACTCAAGGAGCTAAGGTATTCCTGATTAGTTCACCCATCCTTGCATATCTAGACTGGGACAAGGAATTCCATTTGTGTGTCAATGCTTCCAACTATACCATTGGTGATACTTCAGCACGAGTGGGAACTCAAGAGCTGGACCACCCTATGTCCTTTGCTAAGCGACTATTAGCTAATTCTAAGAAGAATTACATCAGCACCGAATGAGACTCTTGAAATGGTCCATGTCATGCAGAAGTTTTGACATTACTTGTTGGCAACTCTATTTACATTCTCTATAGATAACCAAGCCATGTTATACTTGGTCAACAAGTCCATTATCCAAGGTCAGATAAGCGAATGGCTGATGTTGTAAGAATTTATTTCTAAGATCATTGTCAGGTCTGGCAAAAGTTGTGATCATTGACCAACCTTCCAGAATAAATTCGGGTAAGCCTCTTGAAGGTGTGAATGAATATTTTCCAAATGCGTACTTATCCCGATTGCTATTATGCCATGCTAGTATGTAAGTATCGGGGATTATTTATCTACTACGTTCATTCCAAAGGAATGTAGTTTGTTGTGTAGAGGAGATTGGCATTGAAGCTCTGAATGTCCTAGTTGGTAAATGGGCTTGTGTACAAGATGAGATGAGACCATGTCTTGCGGTGACATGTAATGTGAAGGATGAGATTTGGGATGTACTCCAAGAGGCGCATGAAGGTCTAGCTAGAGGTCACATGGGACTTGATGCTATGACATTAAAAGTACTTCTAGCAAGATTGTGGTGGCCAACACTGCATCGGAATGTCAAGGAATGGGTGTTGGGGTGTGACATCTACCAAAGGCACAAGAAATGACTCGAAAGGGACTTTATACTCCTATGGTCATCTCATCCACATGAGATTTTTGAGCGATGGGGCCTAGATTTCATTGGACCATTGAAAGTCAACAAGGTCCATTGGTATTGGTACAAGTACATTGTGGCTACCACTGAGTATTTAATGAAGTGGGTAGAGTCTAGAGCCTTGCCTGACAATAATACACAAGTGATTGAGGTAGGCGTTTTGTGACTTGTGTGAGTTGGCTGATGACTTTAGAGTTTTGAATCTTCCATTTTCTCTCAAGTACTTACAACCCACAAGCGAATGGCCAAGCAAAGGCCACTTAAAAAGATTTATCTCAGTGATCCAGAAGTCTAGTAGTATCAAGCGTGTGGATTGGGAAGAACACCTATCTTAAGTGTTGTTGGCCTATTGTACGGCCTACAAAGTGACTAGGGGCCATGCGCCCTTCCAATCAATGTAGGGCTAGGAGGCAGCGATACCAATGAAATATCTTGTGCCAAACCTAAGGATAGCAGTGAAGAATCGACTTGTCGATGAGGAAAGTCTCAATGGACAACTTATCCATTTGAATAAATTGGATGAATGTCGGGTAAAGACGTAGTGGGTGATAAAGGTAATGGAAAGAAGGCAAGGTACTGGCATGATACATACCTTTGATGAATGGATTTTAAGGTTAGAATCTTACTTCTAAATTAGAATTGAAGGCATGGAATTAAGCCTAGGAAATTTATAGTTAGGTGGCTTGGGTTGTTAAAATTCAATAAATTTTAGAAAATGGAGCAGTTTGGCTTGAGAAATTAGATAGAATGACTGTCAAAGACACTATGAATGACTATAAGTTAAAATTATATCAGCTAAGGATGGAGGATATTGATATGATTGATGTCAAGCTTTTATGTACGGATGATAAAGTAATAGAGGGACCCACCGATTGAAAAGATAAAGGTATAGTCGATTCAATGAAGGAAAAATAAAAAGTAATAAAACAAAAGACAAATATAAAGTTGAGGGCAAGGGTGAAAAAGGATTGTATGTCCATGAAGGTGATGGTTTAATAGCATACGACCAACACTTGAGACCATCCATCCTTGTTGTAGAGAATAATTTACCAAACACCCTCCACCATCTGTCTGTCCAAGCAGGTAGCATGTACACTTCTAATTTTACAGCTGTACGTCCTCCAAATTGTGCAGTTGTACGTCTCTTCTTGCAAGCATATGCTACCCCTACCTTTGTATGTCATATGCCTTATACAAATTCATATGCCTAGCTTGCATCGTCAACGTATGCCCATGTCCATGCTAAATCACATGCTTCACGTAATAAATTATACGACCCTTTAACTTAGAAAATATATGCCCATGTTTGTTAATTTTCATACAACCCTAACAATGCCCCTAACATATGCCTGACTCCTTGCTGTACAAATTTGATGTTTCTATATGCTATATTCATGTGCATGTTGCTATCGTAGGCCCAACGCTTTTGCCTTTGCCATACGTTCTCTATCCATTCCATATGCCCATGTTGATTGGTATTGAACCAAATGGTTTTGCTTGGTCTTCCTCTTTGCGGTTAGTTACAAACTGATTTTTCATCATTTTCATTGTCTGGGTTGCACAATTAATTGTTGTTTGAGGAGAGCTTGCTAGAAAAATTCAGATTTTTGCTTCCACAGGCAAATAAAAGTTTAATAAATGAGCATTCATTGGAAGCATTGGCATCAATGAACAACTCAAGTGCATAAAAGCTCATCTTGCAGGGTTTTAGGAAAATCTCGAAGATTCAAAGGCCAAAAGCCCTATCCAAAAATTTGTAACAAGAGGGTTTCATCGGGTCTTTTTTTGTTGAAAATTGTGGTTTTGCCAAAGTATTTATAGTAGAAAAAACAAAAGCCCTCCAACTTTAGGTACAACATTCCCTTCCATGCGGCCGAAAGTTTGGAAGATTGCCTTGAACATGACATTCGAGAAATTTGGTATTGCTAAGGAAGGTCTTATAATTCCCAAGCCAACCTATACCATAGTTCCAAAGATGGTGTAGACTTCATTGGTAGCGGGTACTAGTTCCAAGAAAGTGGCACCAAATACTAGTGAAAAATAGAAATTTGGTGAACGCTTGCTAAAGAATAAATCAAAGGTCCTACCCACACTTAAGATGTTTAGTTGGGAAAGCCTTGCGGTCACCGAATCTTGCACATGGTGGGCCAATAAACTCATGGACCATGAATTAAAAGTGGTGTTGCGAAGAACTAGGTGTTAGGGTGTGGAGCTAAAAGCTTCAACTATTGCAAACATGGAGGAGGTTGCTGAGTTCCAGGGAGACCGGCGTCGGCAGATTGCAGTGCAGAATGAAACCGACATCGGCAGGTGTGAGCTGAAGACAACCGGCATCGGCAGGAGGTCGGCCAACGTCGGTCACCTCTAGGCAGACAGGGACCGACGTCGGTCGCCTGTGTGTTCCAGAACTGTTCGTTGCATGAACAGTTAGTTAGTTGAACTGAGTGTTTGCATGTAAAGGCTAATTATAGTCTTGAGTTGCGTGTCTAATTATTGTAATTAAGAATGTCTAATTATTGTATGCATGAGATCTATATAATAGACTCATAGGCTGTATTGTAAACTTGTGCTAGAGAGTAAGAGAGCAAAATAAGCTCCTTCAGAGAGAGGAGAGCAATGGTGTGTTCCTCCTAGTGCCACAGTACCAAGTGTGGGTACTGGTTTGGAGAATCAGAGGGGTTCTTCGTGTATGTATGATCTTGGTCAGCAGGTGTGCATGGCTTCTTTTGGAGATCTACAATGGTGAGTAAGGTCTAGTGATTTGCAGGTAGCAGCAGAGAGCAGGAGATCTACTTGGAGTACGGTTGTGTACTTGGTGTACTGGCAGCGTTGTTACTGACTGGTTGGAGAGGTGAACATCAATTCTATATTTGAGTTGATTGTTGGGACCGAGAGAGAGAGAGGGAAGAAGGTCTTGAGGTGTGGCAAGCCTTCGAGGTGGAAGAAGAAGTGGCATCTTCTTTATTGTATTTTCTTCTGAGTATTTAATACAATTGTATATTGTCTCTCAAATCCTGTGTTGTTTCATATTTTTAGTTACTTATTCATTCTGGTATAATTCCGTGTTTAGTTGCTAATACAAAGGTAATCATATGTGCTCTAATTGGTGGAGCAAGATCCTGACACTAGGTAGGCAAAATATTACAGATGCCCTATTTTAGTTCTAGGGAGTTTGAGCCTTACTTGATTTGGATGGTTTCCAACTATAATCAGGATCCGGGACAACAAATGTTCATTTGTTTGATACATGGACAAAGGGGTAAAATTACATATATTACAGATGATTTCATATGGGTGCTTGGTGAGCCCATGTATGGGTTGCCGATTAGTAAATTGACAAACAATTTGTAGATTATGCAGGGACAAAAAGACTATGCCATCCAAAATTTGTATTGGCTAGATTTTATTGCAGAAGACTTGGCTTGCATGTGGGCCAAGGGACAAGTGGGATCATGAAAGCATATATGTCTCAGAAGAGTGGTGATGTCTTTTGGATGGGATTAGATGTCGGCTAGTGGGTGCCACTTGAGGCTTGACATGGCTATTTGGATGACCGATCATATGCTTTTGTCTACTCGAATTCACGAGTTCTTTTCCTCGACGTACAAGGGATTCTATGTGACACAACATGCAATTGGACTATTCGTGGATGAAGTGTCTTCCTAGTCGATGTTGGAGGGGGGATTCACTTTGGACAACTTGTATGACCCTAGTTGGCCATCGGTGCTCTAGTGGCAACATCTTAGTATTTCGTTAATGGATTCTGAAGAAGATAATATCGGATGTTGTGCAATGGTCAAGAAGGAAGTTGACAGTAAAGCTACCCTCTTCAAAGGAGGATAAGGGAGAAGTTTCTGACATGAATGAGGAAGATGAGGCAAAGGGTTTTGACACTGATGAGGATGGCGAGGATGATGGTGGACTTATACTTGGGCTATTAGAGCCTCATACTACTACCTTTTGTCCTTCTCTTTCTTCCTTTTAGGAGCCAATGGGTTTGTTAGAGCCACTAGCCCCCTCTATTGTAGCTCCATCTGAGTATGTCATAGTCATGTCGTTGCCTTCAGGGGATGATAAGTAGTAGTTAGTGGGCTGGTTGAACCAATTAGACGAGCCAATTAATTCAGACTTGGAGGTCCTAAGTAGCCCATTGGAGGCCTTAGAGAAAACAATGCTAGAGCCAGGGGAAGAATAGGTCCAATTTGGGAATGACACAAAGTTACATTTAGAGTTAGGCTGTTTTGAGACTAGACTCACTAATTCTATGGCTTCAGAGGCTTTAGATGTTGTCATTCTATTGTTCCTGCCTAGCCCAAATAGTGCCAATCCTGATGATATTTAGTCTCAAATTTTGTGGGCTATGGGACTCATGGTTCAAATACTCTAGGGCATTTCTAATGTGGGTGGACATACGGATGTCATAGGTTGTTAATCATAGATATGGTTGGATTTGGTTGAGGCAATTCGGCTACTATAATTTGTGCAAGAGAGTCACTTAGAATTTGCATGGATCTATGTCATCCATGGCTGGCCAGACCATAACACTCTAGAGATAAATGAGCAATGGCTGCCCACTCAATTTCCTCATTTCGTCACTTCTCATGTGCATAATGTGTTGGAGTCCCTACACAACACCAAGCATACCTTTCGTTATCAATATTTGTTGCTTTAGTCAATCATGTGAGAGAAACGTTGATTGGAGAAGGAGAAGGACAATGCTGCCCCAGAGATTGCAGGTTTGCAGAATCAGATAGAGGATCAACATGGCCTGCTTTCAAGAGCATCTCAGCTAGTAAACCTAGCTTACATATGCACAAACTCAAAAGGTTGCAAGTATGAGCATGAGGTAGCTCATGCGAAGGCCAAGTTGTAGGAAGCTAAGCATGGGATCAATGAAGGGAAGGCCAAGTTCGAGGAAGTTGTGTGGATGGTGAAGTGTTCGCATGAGCATGGACTTGTGGCAAAAAAGCATTTGAAGCGACACACATTTGAGGTCTATGCCCTTCGAGCCAAACTTCAGCAACTGAAGTTAGAGCGAGTAGCCTCTTCATGATCACCTCTATCTAGAGCTACAGTAGCTTTAGGGACATCTTTCTTTTCTCCCCTCCCTAATTTGATTTTGTATGGTTGTCAGAAGGAACTTTGACTTATCTTCAAAGGGGATACATTGTAGATCGTCATTATGAATAAATGCATTTGTTTTGTAGCCGAATGTGTTATGTTTATTCTCTTGTTGGCACTAGGTAGTGTTGTAATGGCTCTCGTAGTTATGTTCAGTTGTTGATGTGTAATGTCCCCATTTTCAGTAATACCGATTTGCTAGCTTTTGTCTGGGTTTGATCGAAGCAGCGTAGTGTTTTATGAGGGGAACTCCAAGGTTCTTGGAGTACGTAGGTTGTGTTCTGCAGGGATGTTTATTGTTGGCAGTGAGCTTTGTTGGTCATGAGGACTCTTATGACACTTTTTGAAGTGAATTTCAGCTTTTGGTGTGTTCTCCAAGATTCTTGGAGAAAGTGTCTATTTATAGAAAGTCACCTGATTGACCCCGATTATCATTATTCATCATCAATATCATTCTGGTATAGTCAGATTTTGATTGTGATGTTGTTCGGCAGTTCGCAACTCGGGTGAATTATTGAGCTGTAATTTAATTCTTTCACTAAGGTTGTTTAATTTTATAAAATAATTCAAAAAAACAACTTAGTGTAATAGCTCGTTGGAAAGGGAATTAAAAGTTTTAAATCATGGATGCTTGAAAAAGGGACCTTGCATATCAAATATAATCATTATTTCATAAAAAGGGTCTTTTGGAGCACAAAAAGGGTTATTTTATTAACAAGTGACTTTAAAAAATATATATCTTTTGGAAAGTTTAGCTGAAAAAGTATAAATAGGGATTTAAAGAGATCATATGGGTATGCAGATTATTTTTATTTCCTCTTGTGAAACCCTTGTGGTTCTGTGGGATTGAACTTGGTTCATCTTAGCCTTCTTGAGGACACAAACCCTCTTGGAGAAGATTAGCCATGGTGGTGAAAGATCCTCCCTGGTTAATACTGTGTGATTCATTCAGAGTCATAGTTTGTGTAGGAAAGGTTTGCTGGTAGATTTACTTCAGAATCTATGCTTGTGCTGAACGCTGGAGGTTTGGAGCAATTTCATATAGAGATTCCCTGTGTGTTGAATGTTGCCGGTTAGAGGGTTTGATGGTAAATGATAAACTTAAGTCTGTTTGAATGCTGAAGCAATTCTCACTTCTTAGTGGAGTCATGTTTTGATTAAAGGAAGATCGATTGCTTGTTGTTGAAAGGTATGAAGCAAGTGGTATGAGAGACTCATGTAGGGGTCAAGAGCAGATTGGAATTGCAGAGTTGAGATTGCTGAGGTTAAAAAGGGTGGAATGCATCTGTAAGGGTGTCTTTTGGGTGGAATGCAGCACTATAGATGCCAAGCACTTAATGTTGGAAAGAATGAGCATAACATAAGCCAATGCTGATATGCATGAAGAAAGAATGAACAAGAGATCTCATATAGCAAACACTGCATACTGTTATTAATGAATGTATATATGGATATAAAGTATATCCAAAATGAGAGACTGCTTTGAATGTAAGCAACTTAAAATAACACTAGGCGTGATGAAGCAAGTATATATAAAAGTAGGAATTTTTAAAGATACTAAAATAATAGAAGTTAAAGATAACTCTTGCGCAAATATATCTCCGAAAATGGAAGGAAATATTTTTCATGCATGTGCAATAAAAAGAGAAGTAATCGTTGAAAATATAATTCTGCAAGTATTCCATATCATGAATTTTGATTGTAATCCATAAATTGTTTTTCACAGGGTGGCTTCACATGTATTCCATAAATTTTATTTCATGGATAATCCGTAACTATGTCTCCATTGCTGCCTCCATGGAAGTATTCTTGTTGAGTCAGTATTGGATAGTGGCATCTATGCCTAGTCAGCCCATAGCACAAGTTTTGGCTTGCACAACATTCTGAAGATTGCACTGTTCAAGGTTAATTCTGCCTTTTTCTCTAAGCTTTCATGAATGACGTTGAACATTGCACTCATTTATGGACATTAGTTGAGAGTTTTTGGTACAATAATTGGGCTGTAACCCACCGCACAGGTACACATTACTTTCTTTGAGTTACAACATTGGATTCAGCTGGCTTATAAACTATCATATCAAGATTGATATTTACACATCCAAATAAGCTGACTAGTAATGCCAGAATAAACGATCTCTGTGCTCACCATGGTTGAAATTTTGTTAATGTATGTTAATCATTGTTCCATTTTGGATTATCAATTAATGTCACATAATGAGATTGCGAAGTTAAAAGTAGAAAAGTATTTACTATTTTTAGTTTTATGATGATGAGGATTCGTCTATTTTGAATTGACTGTTTATTTGTGTTTAATCATTAAAACAAGATCTAAAATTCCCAATTTTTTACACCTGTGTCCCTTGAAGTCGCCTAATTTTTTTCAGATGTATTGGGGATCCATACCTGTGTCTGCACGTCCCAACATCCCAGAAACTTCATGTAACAATTTAATTATTGTAAATGGTTTTTTGTTTCTTCCAGATAATGACAAAACATATGCGGCTAAGTGCAGATGAAACAGCTATCAATGATCAACATGGGTTTTCAATATCAAAGACACAATGACAAGCTCCAAATAGGTTATTTACAGATATGTTTTTTAAGTGAATCATAAGATGCCATTATCTGATTATAAGTGCAGATTGTAATGGTGTGTTGCAAACAGTCAATAAGATTCATTGAGCCATTTTGAATGCTAAAAGCCAAAAAATAACACAAAAAACATTAATACAGATGATATCGTATGATTTATAACTACATTGTTTTTTCTTCATATAAGTGTCAAATAGTTGGTTTGCATCATTAAGTATTGATCGTACGCAAATTAGTGGCTATGTAACATCTTAAAATGTGGAAAAAAGGACAAGATAATACGGCATTCACATTAGAGGCTCTAGCACATCTATGGTTTTCCCCTTTATCAAGCTATTAACAATGCCAAATGAATTTGGATTTTTGTTGTTAGTTTAACACTGGCAAAAACCTCTTTAATTTTCTGTTCACCGGATGTGTCTGAGGAGAAACATAATGATATGCTTTGTGTGTTCTTCCATGTTTTCCAGATCTTGCATGTTACTTTTGGCTACCTCAAAAGTGCTATGGTGCTATCTAAAGCATCCTTTCATGACTTGTTTTTCTTTCTCTTCATACTTGTGTTCCTTTCTGTGAAATTCTGTACCTTGAAACTGTGAATCCACACTTTTTTGCAGTTAAAGATTTGAACCTTGAAGCTGTGGAATCATTGAAAGGTTTTCATTATACCGCAGTGGGAAAACATCTTTGTGGATCAGCTACGGGTAACCATGCTTCCAATTGTGCATTAGTCCTGAAATTAAAATCTATGTTCCTGATGCTTACATGGATTAAAAGCTATTAGTAAAAGTAGTTGAACTAGGCAATTACGTCAATAATGGTACAAGTTATTTATTTTTTTAGTTAAATTCTCTTTGCTTACTTTAGTGCCATTTCATATTCCTTATTGTGAGTTTACCAGTACAGATTTGACCTTAAGATGCTGTTTTCATGGGAAAAATTCTATCAAGAATGTATCTGAAGATATGAAGACCAGAGGAAGTCGTCCTTATATAAAAGGTCTTGCAATTGCAACATGTTGCCACCATCTTTGTCAATGGAAATCTTACGTGAGTAAGTTTGTTTTTTCCCATGATAGTAGAGAAAGTAGTAATTTTATTTCAGTAGTCATCTTTCCTTGTAACTTTGGTTGTTGAAGTGGTTAGGTTTTTGAAATCCTGAAATCAAGCTTATTTGCTTCAGAGAATCAATTTGGCAGTGACTTTCTTGCTTGACAAGTTAAATCTAGTAATAGTCAATAAAATTTTCTTCTTAACAATTCTGTCAACTGTAAATTAACTCTTAGTCCTTTTTGTTTCTCTTTGAGTAGCATTATGTGATCCAACTTTTAATTCATTTTAAAACACTAAAATAATAGATGCAAGTAGGCTTCTAAAGTCCATTAATATATAATCTGAGATAAGTTTCACATGCTTTAAAAAGTAAACATGTTAATAAGATGAATGGGTTTCACGCGCCCTTGAAGGGGGGAAAGGCATCCCACTTTCGGGTAGTTTGATAATTACGATCTGTTGTTGATTAGCTTCTTTGGGTGCCTACATTATTTGTTCAAGAGAAAGCATCTCAAAATGGGTTCCATGCAGTGTTCCATGGGGACGCATGCCCGGCCTTTTGGGACCAAACTAGACCTTCTGAACTTTATTCTCACGTCTCAAGGACGTTTCAGAACTTTTTCGGTGCTGAGACATTGAAAGATGTCCCCAATCTTCCTGGGATGTATCAAGGACACCATGATTTCCACAACATCAATACTTGTTTGAGAAAACATAATATAACTTTGGCATTAAAAAACAAACAAACATGCAGGCATTTTCAAACATTTATTGCCTGATCATTGATAATATAACGATCAGATATTCATATTTGTATTTTCAATGTTTCATTCAATTTTTTTATTTTAATTGTTAACGTTGAATATGCATTGTTCAATGTTCAATATCATAAATGATGATGTTTGAATCTCAGCTCTTTAGAATGTTTAATGATGTTTAACAATTTAACTATACAGTTGAAAAGCTATAAAATATTTATATTTTATTTTTTTCTTGTTTATTTTTTATCTTTTTGTTATTTATTATTTTAGTTTATTATTTTCTCATTTATTGTTTTCTTGTTATTTTAATATTTTATAGCTTGTCAACTATATAGTTAAATTGTTAAACTTCTTTAAGCATTTTAAAGAGCTGAGATTCAAATATATATCTTTGGCATCCCCTTGCTGTTTCGTCATTGTCCCCAAAGTTCAAGATTTATTTTTGCTTTCCCAAAGACGTGTCCCCGCATTCTTCTGTACCCATGTCCCAGAAATTCGGAGAAACATTAGTTCCACATTAGTAGTGTAATTGAAAATTTAAGTCTGCTGACCTGAATGCTTGGGGCAGCGTGCAGGATTAAAAAATCATTCCTTTATTGTAATGGGAGGCTTCCCTATTAAAGTTTGATATGATAGCCTACAAAGAATTCTCAACGAAATTGGGGATAAAACTGAGAAATGTATGCTTAATATATTCACTATACATGGAAGTCTGAAGATGTAGGCGTTTTGATTTTTTCTTGGGTTTCCCATAAACATACTCCACTATACTGTTTGAACTAAAAATATTAAAAAACATTCACCATATAGCAAGCAATGCTGTATTTTACAGAGAGCACACACTCCTGCAAAAATACTAAACGAACCAATCTGATCTCTACTCAACTAATTTGCTGGACAAAATGAGAGTAAACATCGCGACTCTTTCAAATACATGTAAAACAGCTGGGAACTGAAAATAATTCATGCATGCACATAATGGAACAATGAGTTTGAAATTAACATGAGGAAAAATTTCATTAGTTTCCTGAGTTCTTGCTATGCGCTTAACCACTAGTCTGTATTGCAATGTGTGGCTGACTTGCGGCTAGCATAACCTTTTACTTAGTCATATGATAATTTATATTTCTTCATATTGGTAGAACCACCACGTGTGTATCGCTTGCTCCTTCAGGACCCTCCTTAGCACAACCACGTGTTGCCCTATCCCAACCACATGATACGAAATGTGGCCCAACTAGTCGTTAGCCGCCAACGGAGGATCCTGAGGTTAGAGGTCGTTGAAGACAGCCTAGACATTAATTGTTCAGACCATTGCCAACTATCACATATGGCAGGTGATTGATGTG
Organism: Torreya grandis; assembly: GCA_037957365.1. Taxonomy (NCBI): domain Eukaryota; kingdom Viridiplantae; phylum Streptophyta; class Pinopsida; order Cupressales; family Taxaceae; genus Torreya; species Torreya grandis. The sequence continues at coordinate 5,202,318 of JARHVA010000455.1, forward strand.
CCTATCAACATCCTCCTTGGTAGCTGTACAACAATTAATATTGTTCTTGTAATCATGCATGTTAAAAAGATATAACATACGCATTTGCCAATAACACATAGCCAGATCAATGCCATTTACACAGTTGTAACACAGATAGTTTACTTCGCGCATCTATGCTATATACACGCACTGTAGACATTGTACTTTGTTTTCCCTACACTTTCATTTATGAATAGAAGTTGCATTTCCTGCAAGTAAGACTTTTGCTCCATTGAATGTGTGTTTTATTGTTCCGTTTGAATACATCTCCATGCATTCACTGTGCACAACGAAACTCGGTTGCCCTCTGTACACCTTGGTCCCGGGCCTACTGGTGCGGATCATTGGTATTAGAGCTATGCTCTATTCCTTTCTATGCGTATAGCCACATGAGCACAACGAGATAGAGAAGGTTTAACAGTCGGTTTTGTTTTAGAGATTCCAGAAGGATGCCATAGCAAAAGCCCCCTAGCTGATACTAAGAACCAACCTGAGGCAGCCCCAGAAGTTCGAAGGCTCATCGCCGAAGGACTGGAGGCACATTGCACTGAACTTTTTGGCCAGTTCTGAGAATTGATGATGCAGCTCAACTTGTCTTTCCATCCATCTCAACATTACGCTCCCCAACGGTTTCAACAACAAATCCCATTCAAAGTACAAGTCAATCTCGACATCTCTCTGTTCGAAGGCAAGATCAAGCCTTTGTGCTATGGTCCTTACCCCATTCTACGTGCAGTTGGTGAGAACACCTTTGTTCTTCATCTGCCTCATAACTTGGGCATGCACCTAGTGTTCAATGTGGAGCTTCTCAAGCCTTACACTACGCCACTTCTTGAGCCAATAGTGACACAACCTCTTGATTTGGATCTCGAGCAGTTGCGCACCGCAGAGGACCAAATCATTGAAGTGACAGACACATGCACCCTCCATGGCACACATCAACGTTTTTGAGTGGTCAAGGTTGGACAATATGATGATCAAACTAAGTGGTACACTTCTTAGCAACTTTGAGTGCAGTTTCCTTAGTTGCACGCTAACACAATGGAGACCATTGCTCTTCAAGAAAGGGCAAATGATCCGAGTGCGGCCTCTGGACATCTAAACACACTTATCATTTGTTCTCCTGCATAGAGCTTGCACTTCTCACATAGCCCTGCGCACTCCTTTGCCCGAAGTTTGCTCACACCTCACGCACAAGTCTCACGCTTGCTCGCAGACTTTCGTGCAATGCTTGCCTTAGATCGCAATCTGCACACGTCACTACGCACCCCTCATCTCACAACCCTATGCGCTTACCTAACACTTGTTCGCAGACTTGCTTGCTCCTTTAGGCCCCACCTCGACACAACCATGTGTTAGACTATCCCGACCATGTGATTCAAAATGTAGCCCATGGAGGATCTCGAGATCGGAGGTTGTTGAAGACAACCTAGACATTAATTGTTCAGATTGTTGCCAACTACCACATCTGACAGGAGATCGGTGTGCCTATCAACATCCACCTTTGTAGTTATACAATAATTAATATTGTTCTTGTAATCATACATGGTAAAAAAATGTAACATACACATTTGGCAATAACACACAGTGAGATCAATGCCATTTACACAGTTGTAACACAAATAGCTTGCTCCGCACATCTGCTCTGTATACATGCACTGTAGACACTGTACTTTGTTTTCTCTATTCTTTCATTTATGAATAGAAGTTGCATTTCCTACAAGTAAGACTTCTGCTCCATTGAATGTGTGTTTGATTGTTCCGTTTGAATACATCTCCACACATTCACTCTACACAAACAAACTCGGTTGCCCCTGCACACCTTGGTCCTGGGCCTTGTGGTGCAGATCAGCAACAACCGCCCTACTCACACCCTAAGCTTCACTTAAGTTCCTTCTAACATCTCTTAGTACAAACCTATCCCAATAAGAATTTACATCCAATAACACCCAAAATTCTTCATAGATTTTCAACACAACATTACCCAATTTTTGCACATATTTTCAATATAAGAATTCCTAATTTCTATCCACTTTTCTATAGGATAACAAGTATAGATCTTACTTGAAAACACCCCTGCAATGTTCCATCTCTTATGGCTATTATGTTGCTCCTTTGATATTTTATTCTTTGCTATCTCTGTTCCTTTCTGTAGTAGCCAACATGAAAATGAATGAAGAAGAAGAGGTAACATATAGATTGCAACCCAAAATAGTGGTGTTGCTGCCTTTTGTAGCTATCCATAAAGGAACATGTACTCTGCAAGCGATGCAACTGCACCCATTTCCTAGCGACCTAGAAGGCCGCATGTTTTAGTAGAGGGCTTCCTAAAAAGTCTCAATGACACACATACCAAGGCTGGTCATTTGAACTACTAAATTTATAATTTTTAGAGATTTTATGCTTTTCTAAAAGTTTATATTCAAGGCCATTTGGGTTCCAAGATCTTTGGAATGAGTTTAATTCACGCATAAGTTAGATAAATGTTCTAAAAGACATTATGTGGCCTACCAACATTTGGTTTGACAAATCTCATTGAAATGCTTCATAAGGCTTTGTCAAATCTCATGGAAATATTTCATAATGCGTTATGTTTTCTTTGCAACATGACTTGATAAGTTAACATCTATGCTAGGCATGTGACCCCTATGTCACGCCCAGGATTAGGAGTGGGTCATCCCCTTGCCCCTTTTGCTGCCAGCAAACACTTGTTGCCTAAACACTTATTGTTCTTGTTAAATTGTTAATATAATGATAAAATATAATATAATAAATGATGTAAATCAATGCATTCACAATGTGGTCATGCCAATCTGTGAGTCCTGCCACAGTTGCATGATCCAAGATATACACTTCCCATTCCATTTTCATAACTGCGATATACAATTGCAAATCCAAGATCTTTGTATCATAATTAAATCAAAGGAATATGAACCAACACGCAGTCCTCAAGGCTCCAATCTCCACTTCCAACCTTTTGTTTCATTTGCCATTTGTTCCATTTACTATTTGATTTGCTAGATTAATAGAGGGAGGGGAGTCATTTTGCGGCCTCCTAGCCCCCACCAAAGTTTGTCTTCTCCTTCAGTCTGAAGTGTAGACAATATGCATATTGATTTTTAAGAATAATAAAGGGAGGGGAGTCAACATACAACCTCCTAGCCCCACCAAAGCTTGTCATCTCCTCTAGTTTGAAGTGTAGGAAATATGAATATTGCTTTTTAAGTATAACAGAGGGAGGGGAGTCAACTTGCAGCTCTTAGCCTGTAATGTCCCCAAATGGGACAATTCCATACAAAATGGATTTTCCTCCAAATTCCACAATTCTGAAAATGCAATCAACAAACCCTAGTTTGAAAAAATAAGCTCAAAAAACCCTTGTCAAGCCCTAAGAACCCTAGATGCCACAATAATAGGGTTTTATAGATGAATTCTAGCCAATAACTTGTCCCAAAATTAACTAAAAACTTGCAAAAATAATAAAAAATTTAAATGCACGAAACAAGTACCTTTTTTGCCAACTTTTTTGATGCTCAAATGCCACTTTTTGATGGCTGAAAATTTTGATTTAAATCTGAAAATACAGCTGCTATTATAAAAGTTTTTCCGCTTCAAACCCTTGCCAAAAATCGTCACAAGTGCCCGAAAAATACCCAAAAAATATAGCGAAATTTTTATGGGCATAGAAATGACAAAAAATGGCTCTCTAAGCCAATCGCCCCACTTGCCAAGCACAGAGAAATTAACAAAAAAATAGGAGAGTGAGATTTTGCCTTTGGCAAGTGAAAGTCTTCAAAACCTGTCAAAAATATTAAATAATAATTCTAAAAATTATTATTTAATTTTCTATGGATTTAGGGCTTCAAACCCTTCACGAAACTCTTCCAATACCTCACAACAACACGCAAAAAATTAACAAATAAAATCAGAATATTTAATTTACATAAAATAGACCAAAAGAGGCTTCCAAACCCTTGATCCAAGGTTCCAAAGTGGTTCGCTCCACTTGCAAATATAGGATAAATATTTAGCACGGTTAACATGCAAGAATTGAACCTCAAAACCCTCACAAAACTTCACACGAACTCCTCAAAATAAATCACCATACTTCTAAGACTAAGAACAAGATCTCCTTAGCAAAGGTGGTCTCAAAACACACCGTTTTTTAGATTGATCAACACCAAAGTAGTGAACTTCTATTGGACATGCATCCCAATAGTTTCTTCAAGCATGAAGAACAAATTATCAAAATTCAACATGTCCTCCATTGTAGCCTTTTCCTTGTATTTGTATCTTCCAAAGGGGGGTGAACCACCTTGGAAAAATAAAACATCTTTTCTTTTCCTTACTTTAGCGTCCATGCCGACATTCTTTTTTTTGAATAATATATTAATTAGTTGCCTTCATTAAAATAGTAATTAAAATTACTTTAAGACAAATAAATCGATAATTAATTCATTTAAGCACTTTAGTGGTAAAAACCACTTTTTAACAAATATTTTATTAATTAATTAATAATTGCCTTATGATAATAATCACTATTTCGAAAATTAATAAATAACTAATAAAATATAATTCCTTAAAAGGGTTCCTTTAGTCTATGGGGAAATAGATTAAAGGTCTTCAATACCTGTTTGTTCATGATGTGGAAATAGGGACCTCACAGTCCTCCCTTCCCAAAATTGCTTGCTCTCAAGCAATTGCAAATTTGGATGCATTAATTTTTTTTTTTTTTCCCAAATAGCATCTTCAAGTGGCAAATCCTTTCATTTAATTAGATACTCATTGATGCTTCGATTCCTTAGCTTCTTTTCACAAACCTCCATGATAGATACTAGAATCAATATTATTTTGCCTTCCTCATCTAATGGGGGTGGTTCCAAAGAAGCAGTAGTATGCTCTCCAAGAACCTTTTTAAGACGAGAAACATGCAACACATTATGAATCTTACCCTTTTCTAGAAGCTCCAGTTCATATGCCACTTCTCCCAACTTGCCCTTTACCTTATATGGCCCATAAAATTGTGGTTTCAATTTTTTCGAACCATTTTGTTTGAGGGAAGATTGCCTATAGGCTGCAACCTTAAAAAGACCCAATCTGCTATCTCAAATGACCTTTCCACTCTACGCTGATTTGCATATAAGTTCTGCTGATTTTGGGCATATTGTAGGTTCTCTTTTAGTGCTCTCATGATGTCATAACTTTGTTGTACCAAGTCCTTTGCCCTAGACACTCTACTATCTGTCATCACCAAATCAATGAAAGAAAAAACATCATAACTATAAAGTGCCTGAAAAGGAGTCATACCTATGGACATGTGGAGGTTGTGTTGTAACAATGCTCGGCCATATGCAACCATTTTATCCATGTTGACTGCTGCCCTGAAATATAGTTTCTCAAATATCCTTCCGATCATTTGTTCATAATTTCTGTTTGCCCATCGGTTTGTGGATGATAACTGATGCTAAGAGTGAGCTCAGAACTTGCAAATTTAAGAGTTTTTGCCAAAATATACTCATAAATCTACTGTCCCTATCACTAACAATGTTTTTGGGCAGCCCATGCAACTTGAATACTTCTTTAAAAAACACATCAACAATCATAGGAACATTGTACTTAGCTGAAAATGGATAAAAATGAGCAAATTTTGTAAGTTTATCAACCACAACATATAAACAATTTTTACCTTGAACTATGGGCAACCTGGTAATGAAATTCATAGAGATGCTTTCCCATTTTTGTGAAGGAATGGGAAGGGGCTGCAAGAGACCTGTTGGAAATTCATGCTCACTTTTATTTTTTTGGCATACAAAACATTCTCGGATGTACTTGAGAACTTCTTTCTTTAAGCCCTTCCAATAGATCCTTTCCGTCACTAGTTTGTAGGTCTTAAAGTACCCTTGATGGCCAACCAAAGGAGTGTCTGGGCAGCCCTTAAAATCATGTGCTTTACCTTGGATTCGGGTACCAACTAAACCCTTTCTTTGTAAAGTATAAGGCCATCCACAATTCTGAATTTATCATCAACAATCACCTCCCCGAACAAATTGTTAGTAAACTGATTTTTAGCATATTCCATGGTAATTAACTCTTTCCATTCTGCTGTGATAAAAGACATAGAATATATTTTTGCATCTCCTTCTAAAGCTTTATTGAACATAGAAGTAATTTGAGGTGATACCTTGACCATACCTTGAAGTGTTACCTCTTTATCACTTACAATTTGAGCATTAAGCTTTGATAATTGAGGGTAAATTTACCCAATTAATGCATCTATTGGACTCCAAGAGCAAGATCCATCTCTCCAATGTCAATTACATAGAATCACATACCTCATGCTCCCCCAAAGTAATAGAAAGCTTGGTGACTCTTTTGGTACAAGGAAGAGAAAATCCATCGGCTATGGTTACTTTGAAATTTGTGAAGTCTTTTACAATCAAATCAAGCTTAGCTACCAAATTTTTGCCAATGAAATTATGCGTAGCACCACTATCAATTAAGATGATTACCTTGTGCTCTTTTATAGTTCCTCCTACTCTGAAAGGATAGTACTTGGGTGCTCTTGAAAGAGTAGCAAGGGTGCTGCCCATATTTTGTGTGTCATCGTCATGCATATGCTCATTAACTACATTGTCATCATGCCCATCATTTGTATCAACAATTTCAAAATCTGAATCATTATCAATTACCTCATTGTTGTATACGTGTTCTTTGCCCATGCAATGGTGGCCTTTGGTCCATGGATTCTTGCAAGTAAAACATAAGCCTTGCTTTCTTAATTCATGTCTATCATTCTTCATATTTCTGCTATAGGGCAATGATCTATGAGGTGGCACATATGGTGAAAAAGGCTTCTTTTGTTGCTCATTTGGTGGTGCTTTGGGCTGCCCACCTTGTGCTCTTCGCTGCCCACTAAAATCAGTCCTTGGCTGCCCTGTATTTGCCCCTTTGGGCAGCGAATAAGTGGCTGCCCTTTTGGCCTTTCATAACCCTGTATGCTGAACATTGTAAATCCAAAGCCTTAGTGATATCATCTTGTAAAGAAAGAGGGTTAAAAGCCTTAACCAAACTTTCCAATGGCTCAATCAAACCGTCAACAAATAAAACAATCAACCTCTTCTCACTAATATCGGGTACCATAACTGAAACTTTTTGAAAATCTGCAACATACCTTTCAACATCATGATCTTGTTTGAGTTGTGCTAAATCACGAAAATGTCTATCTGAATTTTTTCTATCAAACCTCTCCATGATTCTTTTCCCAAATTCCTCCATGGTAGTAATAGATCTGTGGCCTTGTGTGATTGGGCCATGAAACCACCATTCATGAGCAATACCCTCCAAATGTAGGGTGATGAATTTTAGAGCCTTTTCAAACATGGGGTTAAGTGACAAATATGTTTCCAACTTCTGTAACAAAGTACCATAAAAAACAGGTAGAAAATTTTTACCCAACCTTTGTTGCAGATCTTTGCGGGGTTGCATATTAGGAACCTTGGACTTAGTTCCTTCATCTTGAAAAGACAAAAGATCTTGCATGGCTAAGCTTAGGGCTGCACATTCTCCTTGACGAATCTCCAAAATATCCTCCCTTGGTGTCCTTTTCTCTATCATTGGTTCTTTCTGCAAAAAAGTGGTCTTGAAGAATTTATAAGGGGGGTCAATAGGAACCCTCTCATTATCATTCGAATGTTCTTCTTCATTGAACGGGTGATCTTTCCTTGGAATAGTAGCATCCTTCAACATGGCTGCAATTTGTATACTCAAAGTTTGTTGAATTTCTTTTTGGCTTTCTTTGATAAAGCTTTGCGTAAGCTTAAATTGTTCTGAAGAGAACTCTTGAGGCGTTTGGCCCTCCATAGTCTTTTTTTTCTTCTGATAAACTATGAACTCTTTTCCTGTTTGCATCCAACAACCAACTCACAAGTAGACAAGACCGGTGCTCTGATACCACTGTAATGTCTCCAAATGGGACAATTCCATACAAAATAGATTTTTCCTTAAATTCCACAATTTTGAAACTGCAATCAACAAACCCTAGTTTGCAAAATAAGCTCAAAAAACCCTTGTCAAGACCTAGAAACCCTAGATGCCACAATAGTAGGGTTTTATAGATAAATTCCGACCAATAACTTGTCCTCAAATTAACTGAAAACTTACATAAATAATCAAAAATTTAAATGCATGAAACAAATACATTTTTTACCAAATTTTGAATGCTCAAATGCCACTTTTTGATAGTTGAAAATTCTGATGCAAATCCGAAAATACAGCTGCTGTTCTGAAAGTTTTTCCGCTTCAAATTCTTGCCAAAAATTGTCATAGGTGCTTGAAAAATACCAAAAAAATACAACGAACTTTTTTGAGCATAGAAATGACCAAAAATGGCTCTCCAAGCCAATCACCCCACTTGCAAAGCGCAAGAAAATTAACAGAAAAATAAGAGAGTGAGATCTTGCCTTTCGCAAGTGAAAAAGTCTTAAAAACTTGTAAAAAATATTAAAAAATAATTTTAAAAATTATTATTTAATTTTCTATGGATTTAGGGCTTCAAACCCTTCACGAAAGTCTTCCAATACCTCACATCAACACGTAGAAAATTAGCAAATAAAGTCAAAATATTTAATTTGCATAAAATAGACCAAAAAAGACCTGCAAACCCTTGATCCAAGCTTCCAATGTGGTTTGCTCCACTTGCAAAAATAAGATAAATATTTAGCAAGGTTAACATGAAAGAATTGAACCTCAAAACCTTCACAAAACTTCACATGAACTCCTCAAAGTAAATCACCCTACTTTTAGGGCAAGAACAAGATCTCCTTAGCAAAGGTGGTGTCAAAAGACACATTTTTTTAGATTGGTCAACACCAAAGTAGTGAACTTCTATTGGGCATGCATTCCAATAGTTTCTTCAAGCATGAAGAACAAATTATCAAAATTCGGCGTGTCCTCCATTGTAAACTCTTTTTTAACAAATATTCTATTAATTAAGTAATAATTGCCTTATGATAAAAATCACTATTTCGACAATTAATAAAATATACTTCCCCAAAAGGGTTCTTTTAGTCTATGAAATATAGACTAAAGGTCTTCAATACCTATTTATTTATGATGTGGAAATGTGGACATCACATAACCCCCACCAAAACTTGTCATCTCCGCCTTTAGTTTAAAGTTACTTATATATATCCTTTAATAATGTGGGATAAGAGTCGACAATGGTCCTACAATCACATCTCCTTCGATTTCTAGGAAAATTAATGCAGTCCCGAGGTCCTAAGTTACTCTTAGGCTTAACATATTTCAACACTTTAGTACACATAACATAAGCATCCATACTTGTCGTTGGAGTAACGACCAAATAATACATGTGAATCAAATAGTGTACTTCACCACGACAACCAAATGAATTATCCAAAACAAATCTTAAAATGAATTGCATAGTTAGTCTATAAAAAGTTATATGGTATATGAAGATAACTCGTGAATAAATAATTATGTTTAAAATCCATAGAAAGCACAAACAATATAACCATGTAAACTAATTATAACACATTAAAATAAGCTTATGACTTTTCGTAGAGATATCTCAATCCTAAGTAACTACGACTACATCGCAATTCATATCACATTAATGAGACAAAGAGGGAGGGAAAATACAATCTACAATGTACTCAAAATAATGCCAGGTGCAATACATAACTGGAATTGATATTGTCGAAGGTTTAGTAATATATATGAATGTCAATAGACTGCTAGTAATAAGTTAATTACAATGAATATAACCAACATATGTGCCAAGGTTAAATAGGTCCACGTCTTCAAATATCTAACAATCCCATAATAATATACATAAATAATCATCTTAGTGCATATCTTAAGGTCATAAAAAATAAGCAAATTAACATAATTGTTGAAACCAGAATGGACGCTAATAATCAAAATTATTTCTAAAACCCTTAGTGATATGGATAATATCATTATCAAGTACATCCAGAGAGAAACACTCTATACGCAACCCAATTGTAGTTAGATCTATTGTAAGACACATGAGGACATTGAAAACATGGCATGACATCCCCCTCCCATTATAGAGACTTCTTGGAAGTTTTTGGACAAGGTGGGAATATTGGTTTTCAAAAAAAAAAACATCTTCTAAAAGATGGTCCTCATGACCAAACTATCCTACAAGGTTCTATCTCAGTTCTGGGCTTGTCCTCAAAGGCTTACTTCTTGATTGCTCCAAATGTGAAGGGGCTCAAAGGAGAATGCTCTGACTTATGCTACCAACACTGCCGACCTAAATCTCATGTAAGTGAACCTAGAGCATACCGCTAAAGAGCAAAAAGAATGTCATTGACATACGAAGGTTTAGGGTGGAAAGCTCAACAATAGTCCGTTGTTCCATCTCAACTAAGAAATTCAAAAGGCAACTCAACTCAAGGTAGTTTTGCGCTCATGGCCAATAAATAGGATGAAAAGTGTCATATTGAAAGAACTAAGAAGATTGTAGCCAAAGGTGATCTCAACTAGGAGGTGGTCCCCTCCCCATAAGAGGCTCTAATATCCAAGAAAAAAGTGAAACAAGCCTAAGGAACACGGTCCAAACAAAAAGTACCACCAGATTTAAATAATAATAATGTTTCGAGATGAGTCGATCAATCTGACATTGATGACTAAAAGCATTCCAACGATTTTTGTGGCTTTTTAACCAAAAAAAAGGGTAGGTGGAAAATTGTGCCACCTTAACTGACCTTCCTACCATCACCTTGACGGTGCCACAAGGGCAGGTACAAAGGGATGAACAACGATAGAGAATCAATAGAATTTGCATCATGTTTCTACACAAACTAGAGAAAATAAAGAAGACTTACCTGATGTCGAGGCCCTACCTAGATGTGATGACACATCAAGAATCATAGACACATAAATCGCGATATTCTCACGTGAACTAAACCCATGATAAAAACCATCTTAGCTCTACATGCATCCTATGCGTTTGAATGTGTTGAGAAGGAAACTCGATGCCAAGCATGATCACGAGATGCAGGCTCCCTGCATCTAACACCAAAATGTGCTCTTTTAGCAGTAGAGACCATATGTCTCAGAGGAACTAATTGAAGAATACCTAAGAGGACTCTGTCCAATGTTGTTGGTGTGGAGGGTAAGATGTGCTGGAAAAGAACAAGGTTTGGAAAGTTGGTTCTTTAAACAGAGCTGCTAACAATCAGGAGTGACACAATCTTTGTAATGCCCCCCTTTTTGGCATAGTTCGTTTTTGGAGTCCTTAGCTTGGTTGTTCCCACAAAGCTAAGGGAAGGAAGAAAAGGTAACATGGAGGAGGGCTAATCTATGAACAAGAAAGGTAAAAAGTACTTAAGTGTTCTAATTTTCAGTTGAGTTTGCAAAAAGGTACTTTTTATCTTATGTTCATTTAAGTTGGGGTCATGGGAGCCTAAACCCTCAATAAGGTGAGTTTTTAAAAGATAAAGTGCTTATGTTTTGAAAGATTACAACCCTCCAACTTGGGCGCCTACCTTTGGAGGTTGGTTATAAAAGCAACAAAGGAATATTATGAATGTTATGTTGAATATTGATTTGGAAATTTGGATCAAGCATGTCAAGCTTGGTTACCACCTCTTGAAGACGAAAACCTTTAAGAAGTGTCAAGGGTTTGGGGACGAAAACCTCCATTCCTTCTACCTGGGCAGCTCTATTCAAGAGTTGCAAGTGAGCTTCAAAATTGCATGTGTACATGCAAGTGGATCTACAAAGGTGTTTTTGGACACCACCTTTATTGTGGAAATATTGCAAACCCTATAAGAAGTTGGTTTTGATAATTTTACAGGTTTTGGAGAAGGACGAATCATCTTGAGAGCTTGTGTGTGGAACGGAAGATCATTTCAAGGTGTGGCGACTTGCTTAGGGAGTTGGGCGAGCCACTTGGAGGGGTCGTTGGAGCTAAGGAGGGTTGCTTAATATTTTATTGAATTTTCCAATTAGGGCGACTTGATTAGAGGGCAGATTTTGAGGACTTTGAAGCTGATTGGGAGTGTTTTGCAGAGTATCAAATATTGCAAATATTTTATACCAATTTTCCAGCTTGGGCATCTTGCCCTAGGAGTCCTTTGTGGCCATTTGGAGGAATTTGGGTGAGTAAATAATTTGTATTTTATTTCCTATATTTTTTGAGGTAGGGTGAATCAATTGGGAAAGAAATTGAGCAGGTTCGGAGGGTTTTTAGACTCCGTTTGACAAGGTACAAATTGTCATACTATTTTTGATTTTTGTGGCAATTTATCATAAGGATTTGAAATAATTTGGAAGGGAAAGACTAGGGTTTCATTCTAAATATTATGCCATTATTTTATGAGTGGGGCGATTCACTTATGGAGGATTTTTTGAGGGTTGTAGGGTGCTTTTAGACCCTAAACAGTGGACAAATAATATTATAATTATATGTGTATTTTTGGCATATTTTTCAAGGACTTTGACATCTTCTTGAAGGTGAATCCAAGGTTAAAATTTTGATTCAATTCATACAGTAATTTTCTGCACATTGGCAACTTGCATTGAAGGGTTTTGAAGGCCATTGGAAGGGCTAACTTGGGGGTATTTCATTCTAAAATATTTTTATAATTTTTCATTATTATTGGTGAGTATTTGCAAGGGTTTGAAGGTTGATTTGGCAAGGGATAATGCAACTATACTTTCAGGAGAAAATAAAAAATATTGTAAGGGTACTTCCCAATGGTACATCTCTATTTCTCTCACCAAAACGGGTATTTATTATAGCAGCCTAACTTATGTATGACATTTCATATGGATTAAATGTGAAATTCAGTGGATATATACCACATTAGTTGTGGAATTAATTGTGCAACATTGGCGCCTAGGGTTTGTTTCTATTTGTGGTGTTTTTAAGCTTCTTAATTCAGCTAGGGTTTGCTGATTTAAATTTTCAGAATTTAGTTGTGTTTGGGTTGGTTAAGGGTTTGTTGGAAAAGCCTCTTTTTCATCATTGTCCCAATTTGGGGACATTACAATCTTAGAAGGATAGCAACAATTGCCGCTAGCTCATAAACAAAAGCTGAGCTCACAACTTTTAAACTTCTGCGACTTGCAAGTTAAAGATGTGATTCTCTTGATTGAGAACCCCCTACAAAACCTTTAAGAGGAGCATCAATGCACACCCAACCCTTGGGTGGAATTAGGGATTGCCCAAAAATGTGCATTTGCAAGATGATCCTCTAGAAGAAAAAAGGTTTAAAGCATTATCCAGGTTCTCAACTAGCCATATATATGGGGCAATTCAAGAGACATTCCTGCCTGGATATTGTGGCCAAGAACAACATCTTGGTCAACAAGAAGATATTATGGTAAGGCTACCAAATTGCCAATCCTCTACTGAGCACTAGAGAACCATGTTTAATTATACTCGTGGTACTCGTTTTAGCGAGAGAAAAATAAAAGGTCCTGAAAGAGACTTAAATAGACTAAACTAGGTGCTATGGTACTATTGAAACAATGATAACAATGTTTTAGAGACAATGGTCAGTTTCTCCCAAGACACCATGGTTAGTTTCCATAATGTGATCGAAGAAGTTGCTGTAAGAAAACCGACAACACTCAACAAGGAAGAACCACTCGGAGAGAAGAGGGCACATACTCAAGCTGGTTTTTGAAAGTCCTTTATAAAACCCCAATTTAAGGTCGTAACTTTCATCTTAACAAGCTCTTGAGAACATGTTTCTTGGTTTTAGGGTATTATCCAGGTAGAATTACTTTATAAAGGCCATAATAAGGTTACATAATTTTAAAATTTCGAAGGTTGAGTTCAAATTACATAAAGGGTTTTTCAATGAAAACCAAACAATCAATTCCCTCAACAAGCTTCAATGCTAAACATCAAAATTGCATAGACTTTCCCACAAGATGGGGTGAGAGTTCATTCAAAACATTTTCAAAATCATTAAAAGGTACTCAAAATTGAACTATTAGATGGGAAAATCATCTAAATGGTTCGTACTTGATAAGGTTCCAACCATAAAATGCTAAGTTTCTTTAAGTATACACCATAAAAGGTTCAAACTTAGCTGAAAAGCTAAGCCAATATGTACTACGAGATTATATCTCGACATTTGATAAGTCTTCAATGAGGTAATAAAAAGAACAAAGTCCCACAATAACGTTTAACTTAGTAGAAACACTATTAACAAGAAAGACTTAACAAGAGGCTCACAAGAGCAATTACAATTCTTTAAAATTAATCATGAATTGTCATCATGACCACAAGGAAACAATTTGTCACTATTGTTTAAGATGGGTATTAAGTAGGTGTTCAAGCTCAAATCTTAAACATTACACCAAATACCATAAAGATATTGTAATGCCTTTGCTATGATAATATCTAACTAAGTTTAACCCGACCAAAACAAAATGCAAACACAACAAAATATAACTCCTTTGCTCAAATAGACATTCGTATCACGACTTTGCCTATCTCACACCAAGATTTTAAACTCATAAAGATGATCTTAAGAGCAATCCTAGATGACTTCCAAAGTGAACTCCATTTATTGAGGCACACTCCAGCACATCTTTAATTATTTCTATGCTTAAGAAGGTACTATTATCTTGTCTATCTTGTAGAATAGTGCTTCACTCAAGGTAATTTTTAGTACTATTACGATTGATACAAAACATGACAATGCCCACAAAAGGGCTACAATACTATGTTATACTCAATCTAACTTTTAAATTATATATTCTTTGATGAGAACAATCCTGAATAGGCAAAGGTATAGTTTAGATTCACTAAAAGTTATGAGACCTTGGCCAATAAATCACACTAAAGAAAATAGATTCTTGGGGGTTATTCTTAGTACAACCTTCCATATGGATCGTTTAATTATATGATAGTTACTCAAAATTTCATTTTTCATAAGCTAAGTGGTCCACCATACCATACATTCCCATGATTACCATTTTGGTTTTTTACTTTGTGTTGGTTTCACCCGATGTAGATTATAAGTCAATTCTTACACTTGACAATTCTGTTCTTAATAAATTTATGACAATAAGCGAAAAAAACATTAAGAGGGACCTTAATAATTAATAAATAATGACGGTAATCATTGGAGAGTAGACTCATTAATTTAAGACATCTTACAATCAACAAACGCATTGCGTTGATACCAAAAATACAGGTAATGGTGAGATCATGTGTTGTGATTGTGTATCTCATCAAGTGTCGACTATCTAATTCGTGTTTCTTCTAAAACTATATATAGTCACGAATTTTTTTCAGGCAGCTTGACATGTCAAGTCAAAGTTTTCAATATTTACACCATTATTTGACATAATATCATTGAAAATAACTTATACAAATGATTTTAAAGGTAAATAAGTACTTTTTGACTATTAATATCTCTAGGACAAAGTTAGACAGGACCAAAATTAACAAATACCAGAGGGCAAAAAGACCACTACCCAATACAAGATTTTGCTTGTAAGCTCTAATTATAAATACGCTGAGTTGCTATTCCCTGCTAGACCAATAATCAAGAAGAGGGCTTAATTTAAACGCTATACCATAGTTTAATTTAAAATTAAGTCATTAAATTTTAATTTTTATTTCACATTTCACTTTTCAAATATCACTTAAATCATTTTAAATGCACAACTATAATATTACTTGGCTAATTTAAATAAATAATAAATCTAATTAATGGAAGTTTTAAAGCATTTGTTAAAACAAAAGGTTCTTTATTAAAATAATAAATTAAATGACAATGACAAGACATATTTAAAAATTAAATCAAACCACATATGAGCATTTAGTCAACAAGTGATTAAAATAGAGTGGTTGGATGCATTTAATCTAGGCCCTTCATTTCTTGCAACCTTAATGTTGCTTGAAAAATCTTGATGAAAATTATACAAGAGCCCTAATAGTATCAATACTCATTTTGTATTGCAGGTTAAGATTTTTTTTTTCTCTGAAGGTATAAGAGAGTGGAGGAGGGCAATCTCATGTCGCACCTCCTCTCTTGCATGCTCATGTCTTTCATAGTTTTTTTAATTGTTTTTTGCATGGTAGAGTTTTAATTTACTTACACACACACACATATATATATATATATATAATTTTGTTCAGATTTAGATGTGATAACCATAATTCCATAATATGAGTTATATATGTTTTTTTCCTTTTATTTAGCTATACATAAATATAATTATGAACATATAATACATTCTTTTATTTTCTATTATGCAAGGGCGATGCCTTGCCTTGGAGGGCTTGTGCCAAGGTGGAGGGCTGAAGCCTCTATACTCGGCTATGGCAGAGTGTTTCAACCCCTCGACATTTCTGCAGGTCTATACAGCTCGGCCACCACCCCTGCACATATAGAAAAAATATATTTATTATATATATAAACACATTTATGTTCAACTGGAATAAAAGAAAGAAGAGAAAATTATTTATAATTTATGTGATGGAGCTATTGCTACCAGATCTAAATCTAAATAATATTAAAATCTGCAAATGAATAATAAAATGGAAGAAAACTCGAACTCTACCATGCAAAAGAAATGAAAGAAGCCACGAGAGACATATTGAATGTAAAAGACGAGACAAGACATGGGTTTTCCCTATTTCATTTTCTTTCACCTTCAGACAAAAGAAACCTTTAACTTGCAATATAAAAATGAGCAAATAAAGATAAAAAAAACTTTTTATAATTTTCATAAGGATTTTTATGACAAAATTAAGGTTGCAAAAGAATGAATAGTCTCGATTTAATATATCCAACGATTATGTTTTAATTCATGTTGACTTGAAAGTTCTTAAATGATTTGATTTAATTTTTAAATATGCTTTGTTACTGTATTTAATTATTTTTAGATAAATATGGTTTTGATGGGACCCTTACCCTATATTAATACTGAAGTTACTTAACAAATCAATGTAGAAACAACATGGGCTAGGAGAAACAATTACAATGAACAGCCAAAAGGCTAGAAACAACCAAACGGCAAGCCTATCTATTACCCAAAACCCAGTATCAAACATCAGCTTGTGGGATGGTAATCTAAAAGATTAGCTATCTTGTCTTTTTTACCTTTTTTCTTTTTTACTTCCTGCCACATTTCATGCTCGTAATTCATTACAACTTTATTGTATTTAATTATTATAAAAATGAAAAAGCTTTTTTTTTCATGGGTTATATAACACTTCCATTAATTAAACTTATTTAAATTAACCGAGTGGACTTTTGCACTATAATTGTGCATTTAAAATGATGTGACTTTTGAAAAGTGCAATGGGAATTGAAATTTAGAATTTTTAATGCATCGATTTTACATTAAACCATGGTATAACTATTAAATTAAGCTTGCATTTAGAGAACTATAACACTTTAGCGCCTTATGAAAATAACTAAGAGGTGACTTGAAGTTCATGAGTTAGGAAATAATGTTGAACAATGTCTCCACTATTGTTCATGACCCTTTTTGGGGTTGAATCTTCAGCTTTTGTATTGTGTTGGTACTTTCTTGTTGCTTCGTATTAATTGATTTTTGCCATGGCTAACATTGTCATAGATGTGTTAATATTTAGGATATACTTATTTGTCTTTGAAATCCTTAGCATGGGCCATTTTGGATGATGTTTTGTTAAATAATGACATGAATATTAGAAACCTTGACTTGATAAAGGTCTCCAAGGTTGTTTAATGAGTGGCTATATGTAGTTTCGGGAGAAGCGTGATTTAGATAATCGACATTTGATGAGATATTCGATCAAAAAACTTAAACTCACAATTACTAGTGTTTTTGACCTGAACACAATATATTTTTTGGTAGTGAGATGACTTAGGATAATGAGCGTATCCTCCAATGATTATCATTATCATTTATTAATTCTCGGAGTCCCTCATGTTATATATTTTTTGCACCTTGTCATAAGTTCATTGAAGATGAAATCTTCAAGTGCAGAAGTTGATGTAGTCTACATTGGGCAGAGCCAACTCGAGGTAAACGATCAAAATGATGATCACGAGAATATGGTGCAATGGACCACTTATGAAATATAATTTTTTTGTGTAGCTATCATGAAATTAAGTAATCTAGGTGGTCAGTTGTGTTACAGATCGCAACTAATGATCTGATCTCACTTTAATGTGTTTTCTTGGTCCGAGCTCACATCTTTTAGTAAATCTAGACTATAGCCCTACTCATTTCCGAGCCTCATAGCTTTTAGTAAATCTAGACTATAGCCCTACTCATTTGTGGTGGTTCTTGTCGAAAGTACATAATCTGGAAGTTAAAATGAGTGTAACATAGTGCTATTGCTCTTTTTGTGGTCATGTTGTTGTGTTTAGTATCAATTGTGATAGTACCAACCTTTATCTAATGAATGAGGTACTTTTTAAGAGATTAATCAAATTATAGTACCCTTTTGAGCATGAGAATAATTATAGATATGTTGGAAGGTGATTCCATAATAAGACTAAGCACCGGTGGTCATCTAATCATGTTGTTCGATCAACCTTATGAGTTTAAAATATGGTATGAGAAAAGCAATGTTATGAAACGAAATGCCCAATTGAGTAAAGGGGCTATGTCATTATGCCTGTGATTGGTCTTATTTCAAGTTAATCTTAGATGATAGCCTTGTGACAAGGCATCATATTATTATTTATGATATTTGGTATAATGATTGAAGATTGAACTTGAACACTTATGTGATACCCATCGTAGACAATTGTGGCACCTTGTTGCCTTGTGGTCATAGTAAGAATTTGTGATGGGTTTTAAAGAATTGTAGTTGCTCTTGTGAGTCTCTTGCCTAAGCTTTCTTTGCTAATAGGGTTTTCACTAAGTTATGTCTTATTGTGGGATTTGTTTCTTTGTTGGTTTGTTGAACCCCAATCAGTGTTGAGATTTAATCTCATGATGCGTACTTGCATAGCTTTTTAGTTTCTTGTAGAACCTTGAATTAATATACACAATGATATTTAGCTTTTTGGATTGGAACCTTCTCAAACACTTACCATTTGGATAAATTTTCCAACTATTGGCTTGATTTTGATTAATTTTTAATGATTATAATGATGGTTCTGAACAAACCATCATCCTGTTTTGGGAAAGTTCTATCCAATTTTGAACTTAACATGGAAGTGAGATTGTTTGGTTTTTGTGGTGAAAGATTTTATTCAATTAAACTCAACCATCAGGTTTTGATATTTTGCACCCAACCATTAGGTTTTGATATTCTGCACCTTGATTAGGACCTCTTATAAGTAATTTTACTTGATGGACACCCCAAACTAGATGACCTTATGTTTTTGAAGGATTGTTAGGATGAGTGGCATGTCCTTAAATCTGGTTTTGATGAAAACATTTCAAAAGATTGCATGAACGCGTTTCTTTTTTTTGGTCTTTTAAACCTTGTATGTTGTTCGGATGTGGTCCTTCCTTGTTGGGTTTTCTTAGGGCAACTTTCCAGACCATGTTGCAAAGACTAATCATGGTGCCTTGGGGGACTGACCATTAACATTGCAAGCTTTGTTTTGATGGTTCCACAACATTTGGTTTAGTATTTTCAGTCTTGTTGAGAACCTCTAACTTTTACACTCGCTCAGACAATTAGCATGAGGTGCAGTTTAGGAAGTTTCTTTAGTGCTCATTAGAGCATTGACAATTTGGTAGCCTTATCATCATGCCTTATTATTGTCCAAGGTGAAGTTTTTGGCCACAATTTCTAGGCGAGAATGCCTTGAGAGTTGTCCCGTATATTCATACTTTGTTAAGTGGTCGCACCTACATCTTGGTTGATACTGGAAATTGCCTTAGATCCTATTTCTTTTGCCGAAATATCATCTTGGGTGCACATGTTCTCCTCGTGAGGGTTTGTGAGTGGTTCTCGTTTAGGAGAATTATGTTTTGACTTGTGAGTCGCAGAAGCTCATTAGCTGTGAGCTCAACTACTCATTTTTGGCTAGTGCCAGATGTTGGTATCCTTCAAGACTTGTGCCGCTCTTGATTGTCACTAGTTTGTTTAAAGGATCAACCTGTTAAGTCTCCTTGTTATAAGACATCTAAACCTCCACGCCAATAGTGGTGTTATATGGAGCCCTCATAGGTCTTTTGCAGATAGTTCCTCAACGTTGGTTGGACTCTCACATTGAAAGAGTGCATTTCAATGTGAGATGCAAGGACCTGGTATCCTTTGATCATACTTGGACTCAAACCATTTTTTATCTCGATGCATTTAGAAGCATAAGGATGCATCTAGAGTTGAGATTGTTGTTACTTATGGTTTAGATCATGCAAGGATATCACGATTGTGTATGAGATGCATGGTGTGCCATCACATCTAGAGAAATCATTAGCATCTGATGGGTGGTCTTTTTTACTCTAGCTTGTGGAAAGGAAGTGGGATGCAAATTTTGTAATTCTATATCATTTTCCATTCAGCCCGCCCTTGTCTCTGTTAGAAGCCATGAAGATGGCTGGAATGCTTTTAGTTTACGATGTCACATTGCTTAACGCACTTTAGAGGATCATCATGTGTTAGATCTGGTGCTACTTTTGTTTCAATCGGTTCCTGGGGGTTGTTTTGCTTTGTCCTAAATTTGAGAGTCCCTAATGGGAAAAGAACTACCCAAGGTCGTCTTTGGCTACAATCTTTTTAGTTTCATCAATATGGCATCCTTTCGGGTTATTGACTAGCCTTGAGTACATGACTATGTTAAGTTGGGTTCCTTATTGAGTTTCTCAATCGAGATGGGATAGTGGTTTATCGCTTAGCTTGTCACCTTAATCTTTCTCTGTCAACAAAGTCCTTTCTCAATGGTAGCATGCTTCAAGATTTTCCATGTGTGGGTTTGATTGGAAATATTGCTGTTAAAAGGTAAAACATTCCTCTTTACTTTGTTCACTTTTTTAACTAGGAATTAAGCATTGATGACAATTTGGTTGTGAGGGCTGTCTCTTCGAAGATGCCTTTCTTCTACCAACCGATATTCCCCTATTGCCTGATGACTTCCAAGTGGAAGTCTCTATGAGGGGAAGGACATTATGCCCTATTTTTTGTGTCCACTTGTGTCTTGTAGTAGATTTGGCCAAAATGTTGCTCTTTGGATATGCGTGATAGTGATATTGTCTATATCACTTAGGGTTTTGAATATAATGTTAATTGTTGGCTTCCATTTTAGTTTCGACAATTATGTTAATGTGCTTGTTTTTTATGACATTCTTAAGGTATGCATTGAGATGACTCTCTTCTTATATTATTATGTGATTGTAAGATATCTAAGGAGGTAGCCTTATTTATACTCGATACATACATATGCTGATTACACTCATCATGATTCGCTTGTTATTGGTAACCTGTCGTCATTCATATATATTACTAGACCTTTGGTGATGTTAGTTCTTCTTATGTATTGCACTTGACATTGTTTTGACCACATTGCAGATTGTATTATCTCTCTCTCTCCCCCCCCATTCTCTTTCTTATTGATGTGATATGTATTGAGATGTTGTCGTAGCTACTGATGATTGAGACATTTATAAATGATCATGAGATTATTTGGATGTGCTATTATTACTTTATATGGATATATTGTTCATTTTTCTTTGGATTTTGAATATAATTATCGATGGATATGAGTTATTTTCATATATTAACTAATTTTGTATGATATAACTATGTTATTCATTTTGAGATTGACTTTAGATGATTCATGTGGTTGCCATGGTGGAGTACACTATCTGATTCACATGTGTTCTTTGGTCGTTACTGCAATGACATGTATGGATGTTTACGTTATGTGTACTACGATGTTGTAATCTGTTGAGACTAAGAGTAACTTAGGGCCTTGGAGCTGCGTTGGTTCTCCTAAGAGTTGGAGGAGAGTAGGTGGTTATGGGGCCATTGCTGATTGTTCTCTCTCATTCTTAAAGGAAATATATATAAATTTTAATACTTCAAATTGGAGGAAGAAATGACCAGTTTTGGCTAGGGGCTACATGTTGACTTACATCTCTGTGTTATTTTTAAAAATAAATATGCATCTTGTCTATATTTCAGTCTGAAGGAGCAGATAACAAGCTTTCATGGGGACCAGGGGGTTGCAAGCTATTTCCCCGCCCTCTATTAAACTAGCAAATCGAATAGCGAATGGAGCAAATGGTGAATGAAGTGAAAGGTTAGAAGTGGAGCTTGGGGACCTGAGGGTTGCATGATGGTTCTTTTTCCAATGATATATTTTGGATTTGCGATTGGATATTGTGGTTAAGAACATGGACTGGGATGTATGTATCCTGGATAATGTGATCATGGTGACATTCATGGATTGATATGACCACATTGTGTGTGCATAGATTTTCTATCATTTGTTATATTATATTTTTTGTGTGAACATTTTAACATGTGCAATGAGTGTACAAGTGATAAGTGTTCGAGAACAAAAAGGTGATTGACAATGACCCGATGACCTGCTCTTAATCCTAGTTGACATAGGGACTGGGTGCCTAGTTACCTTAACTAAGTTACTTATGTGAGGACCATAGTGTCTTGTGAAACATTCTCGCGTGAATTATCAAACCATAGGTTAGTGGACCACATATTGTCTTGATAGTACAATGATAACCACCACCTAACCCATTGGTGAATTTGACCCATTCCAAAGATTTTGGAGCCGAAATGGCCTTGAAAATAGATTTTTGAAAAAGTTTAAAATCTCCATAAATTATATTTTTCGCTGTACAAGTGACCAACCTTAACATGTGTGCCATGGGGACTTTCTAGGAGACCCTCTACTTAAAAATGAGGCCATTCTATGCTGCTTGAAAAGGGGTGGAGCTGCATGGTTTGGAAAGGACATGCCCCTCCATGTATGATTGCATGATGCAACAACCCACTCTTCTTTTAGGACGGATATTTTTGTAAGATCTCTCTCATTCATAAATGCTAGCTACAAATGGAGATGAAGAAAACAGAGGATTTGCAGGAGCAAAGGTCAAGTAATGAGAAAGATCTTGCATTATGTTTTCAAATAGGATATGCACTTGTTATCCTGTGAAAATATATGTAGAAATTGGATGTTTTTGTGTTGAAAATATGTGCACAAATCAGGTGTTTTTTTGTTGAAAATTTGCGCGGAAATTGAGGATTATTATGTTGAGATTGTGTATAAATTTGGATGTTACTGTGTGAAAATTCTTGTTAGGGTAGGTTTGCACTTAGGGGTGTTGAAAGGTGCTTAGTTGGACCTTTGGGCCGGAGTAGGGATGCTGTTAGTTCCCCTAAGATGTTGTATTGCATAAATTAAAATCCTGCAATTGATGAATTCTTGTATGTATAAGTTAAACCCTGCAAATTACAGCCTTATCCGCTTCTTCCCCTTTACCCAAGTACTTAGGTAGTGGTCCCATGTTGGGGGTTACTACCCCTATAAATATGGTAAATGTGGTCCCATGAAAATGAAATTATATTATTGCTGTTAAAAAAAAAAATCTTAATATTTTTTCGAGCACCGCCTGTTTCGAAAATGACTTTCCAGTCTAGGCAAGTGAAGTGGGGCAGCAAAAAATGTCTCCCTATTTGAATTTTTTTCTACTTTCTTCTACCACATGGCATACTTGCATGTGATTCCCTCAAAAAATTTCCTCCAATATTTTGTTGGAGTATTTAAAATAATTTGTGGGACCACTTCCACGGTTGCCTGAATTTTGTCAAAAATTCATGCAGAGAAAATTTAGGAAGTACATGGAACCATACATAATAATGAACTCATATAATTTCTCAGCAATACTCCCTTAAAAACAATTAGCTAGCCTTCAACCTGGGACTCCTACCTTAAACTACTCATTAGGTTTGTGCTCGGTTGCTTGCTGTGTGATTTTGTTGACCAAGCCTTAAGCCATTATCCCTGCAACTAGTAATCCTTAAACATGTGTTTTGGTAATTGGGAAACCCCCTGAGCTAAGGGTTTTATGAGGGCTATGGATATCTAATGACATCACATCGTTGGGAGGTGAGTATTCTGGTTCCCTTTTCTACTTGTTGAGTTGCATAAATGGAGTAGAGGATTCCAATTTACATGTTACCTTGTTTAAAATATTGGAAAAGAGAAGCCTTGTATTGCTGGGTTTGTGCATCAGAAAAATAATGTATTCTATCATGTATTTACATTATTAATTCTGAAAAAATGTGTTTAATTATTGCTTATTTATTAGAAAAGTTGGAAAGAGAATTAGGTTGCCCTTGGAAAGAAAAATAGTTTCTTGTTATGAAAGATTTGTTATTTAGACTTTTCCTAACAGAGATTGGGTCCTTGATGTACTCAACCTGTATCTATATTATTGTGTTTTCGAGTATATTTCTTGGAGTTGGAAAATGAATGAAAGTAATCCTTGCAGCCATGGTTGCAACTGTTAAAAGTACTGGAAATGATTTGTGTATTGCTATGCTTAATGCTTTGCTAGTTGCAATGGTTGTGGAAAGGAAATAATATCGTAATAAAGACTAGATGCTATGAAGAAATATGTACTTGTAATAGTGTTAATTTTTGTTTAAGTACTTTCCAACAGAGATGGGGTCTCTTTACTGTATTTGTTATGTTTTAAGTTGCAAAGTCAAATTGGCAATCATGATAGTGCAATTGTTGTATTAAGTTGTTGGTTTTAAAAAAAAATAAAAATAAAAAATACCTTCTTAAGCTAATTGGGCAGTGGGGTTTGAGAGGGCGTTAACACCCTAGTGTAGTGCATCCATTAATATGCTAACCTAAATGGGTTAAAACAAGGTAATAATTTTTATAAATGAAGATATATCAAGATTTCCTAAAGCACTCTACTTTAAATCTCTATTTATTTATTTTTCAATAAAGAAGTATCAATTTTCGTCGAAGCTTTCTATATCAATTCTATTTTCCAATATTCAGAACGTGCACACAAGGTAAGCAAATAATAATTAAGGCAACCAAGACAACTAGCATAGGGTATCAATCCCATAACATCACCCAAAAACCCATAAAGTCAACATATAATACAATTTATCCAACAATAATTAACAATAGTATCACCTTCTCCTTACAACTTAATCCATGACAGAGAATAAACATGGACTTCCATTCTTTGTTTTGAAAAGATCTAAATAATAAATTCTCAACACAAACAACATTTTTATAGAGCTCCAAGCCTTTCAAGGAACAATGGATTAAATTTTCAACTTATTTCAAACATCACTATTAGTGGTTGGATATCTTTTTATAATTTATAATGGTGTAATTTAGAACAAGATAGTAGGCTATCTAATAGCGTCATTTGCTCATTTCGCATTGCAGGTTAAGTTTTTTTTTCTTCTTTTTTCTTTTTCTTTCTGAAGGTAGAAGAGAGTAAAGGAGGGCAAATGTTTTGATGGCTATATCTATTCTCTCTTTAGTGTGATATTTTGGCCGGGCCTCAGATTTTAGGGGTTCTAGACTATAGCTCTGATACTAAAGTGTAATGCACCCATTAACACCCTGTCCTAAATGGGTTAAGCAAGGTATTAAAAAAATAAAAATAAAGTTACATCTTAATACAATATTTGTATAGGAGCAACAACATAGATAAGAACTTGAGAGAGAAACAAAAATCATCTGCAGTATTAAATACTAAACAAGTTTCTCTTTTTTTTTCTTTTTATTAAAATAATTCATTAACTAGTATTAATTCAGGGACCCCAATCCCTACAACAACTACATTCCAACTACTCACAATATTTTATTACTATATATCAATATATACAACCTTATCATTTAACTTTACAATTTAATACATGTTGAGTACAAATAGGGACCCCATTTTCTATGTTGAAATATAATGAATTCTTATTGACAATTAACATTTTTATATGGTTTAAGTCCTTTCAAGGAACAATACATTAAAATCTCTTAAATGCATAATATAAAACATTGCTTCCAGTATTCTAAGAACAATAAATTCTCTTCTCTCTTTTTCAATATATATATTTTTAAGCACAACAGAAATTAAAATATTCCTTTTCACAGCTCCTGCAATCTTTCTGTTGCATCTTCTTCTTCATTCATTCATGTTGGATTCAACAGGAGGGAAGGGAGATAGGTCATTAACTACCGATGGAACCTTGATTTAATTTATGCTTCATGATACTTAGCATTTGGTGATTGAAACCTTGTCAAACACTGACCATTTGGATGATTACCCAACTAATAGCTTGATTTTAAGTAACTTTTAATTATTATGAAGATGTTCAGAACGAACTCTCACTCCATCTCGTGGGAAGATCTATATGTAATTTTGAGTCTGAGCATGGATCATGTTGAAATAATTGATTTGTTTGGTTTTCGTTGCAAAACTCTTTATGCAGTTTGAACTCACTCATTGAGGTTTTTGAAATTTTGTACCCTAATTATGGCTTTTTAAAAGTAATTTTACTTGGTAGACACACCAAACTAGAGGACCTTCTTTCTATAGGGATTGATAGGATGGAAGGCATGTCCTTAAACCTATATTTTGTTTTATTTTTTTAAAAAGGAAACGTGAGTGTGTTGCCTCTTCACTCTTTCCTAGTTTAAGTGTTTTTGATTTTTATTAGTATAGTTTCTCGTACCACATTATAGAGACTAACCATGATGGCTTGAGGGACTAACCATTGTTCTTGTAACATTGCAAACTTTTTTGATGGTTTTGTAGCACTTGGTTGAGTCTTTCTATGTCTCCTTGAGAACCTTTCGCTTTCTCTCTCGCTCAGATGAGTAGCACAAGCTGCAATTTTAGAAGGTTCTCTAGTGTTCGTGAGAGTATTCGTAGTTTGGCTTCCTTACAATCTTGCCTTCTTGTTGTCCGAGGTGCAGTTCTTGGCCACATTTATAGGTGGGAATATTTTAAGAGTTGCTTCGTATATTTGTACTTCATTGAGTGACCACACATATTCCTAGTTGAGTGGTTAGATAGTGCTTTAGACTCTTTTTCTTCTGAAAGGTCATCTTGCAAACGCACCTTTTTGGACAGTGCTTGATTCCACCTAGGGGTTGGGTGTACATCTATGCTTCTTTTAAATATTTTGTGGGTGATTCTTGTTCAGGAGAATCATGTCACAACTTGCGAGTTGCAAGAGCTAAAGAGTTGTGAGCTCAACTTCAATTTATGATCTAGCGACAATTGTTGCTATCCTTTTAAGATTGTGTTGCTTTGATTGCGGGCAATTATGTTTAAAGAACCAACCTTTCGAGTTTCATTCTTACTTTATCACATTTTATCCTCCAATCCAACATCGGTGTTGGATAGAGCCTTCATGGGCATTCTACAGTTAGTTCCTCTGAGACATATGGTCTATCACGCTTAATGAGAGCATTTTGGTGTGAGACGCAAGAAGCCTCCAACCCTTGATCATGCTTGGATTTGTCGAGTTTCCTTCTTGGCGCATTCAGAAGCATAGGATCCTTGTAGAGCTAAGATGGTTTTAATCGGGTCTAGTTTGTGTGAGGATTTATGATTTATGTCTCTAAGATTCTTAGTGTGTCGTTGCATCTAGGCAGGGCATCTGCATCCCATGGGTTTTTCTTATTTTCTCTAGCTTGTGGAGAAGAAGTGGGATGCAAATTATTTGATTCTCTATCATTGCTCATCACTTTGTACCTATCCTTGTGGCATTGTTAGTGTGATGGTAAGAAGGTTGATTAAGGTGGCACACTTTTTAGCCCACATTTTTTATGTGTTAGAAGCCACAAAGATGGCTGAAATGCAACAATGTTAGATTGCTTGACTCACCCTAGAGGATCATATCCAGTTGTACTTTTGTTTGGACCATGTTTGTTGGGCTTGTTTCATTTTTGTCTTGGATTTGAGGTTCCCTTACGGGGATGGGGATACCTCCTCATTGAGTCGTCTTTGGCTACAGTTCTTGGTTCCTTTATCATGATGCTTTTTGTGCTATAGACCAGCCATGAGTATAAGACTTCTTTGAGTAGGTTCCTTTTTGAGTTTCTCAGTTGAGATGGGATAGCGGTCTACCGTTTAGCTTGCCACCCTTAACCTTCGTCAATTAGCGATAGCTTTATTTCTCTATGGCAGCATGTTTCGTGTTAGCTTACGTATGGTTTGGGTTGGCAATGTTGATGATGGAAGACATTTTTTTTTTCCTTTGAGTCATTCACACTTGGAGCAATCAAGGGTTAAGCCTTTAAGGACATGTCTGGGATTATGATAGGACCCAATATGACAGTTTGGTTGTGAGGACTACATCTTGGAAGGTGCTTTTCTTTTGTGGACCGATATTCCCACCTCGCTCGAAGATTTCTAAGAGAAAGTTTCGATAAGGGGAGGCGGATGTCATGGCCTATTTTCTTCTTCCTCTTGTACCTTGCTGTAGATCTAGCTACTGATGGGTTGTGCACCGAGTGTTGCTCTTAGGATGTGCTTGGTAGTGATATTGTCTATGCCACTAAGTATTTTGGACATAATTTTGATTGTTGGCATCTATTTTGGTTTTAGAAATTATGTTAATCTGCTTGTTTTTTATAACGTTCTTAAGATATGCATAGAGATGATTCTTTCTCTATATTAATATGTGATTGCTAGACATTTGAGGAGGTTGCCATATTTAATGTCGACACATACATATGTTGATTATGTTCATCATGATTAGAGCTTGTTTTTAGCAGCATGTTGGCATTCATATTTATTATTAGACCTTTGGTGATATTAGTTTTAATTTTGTATTGCACCTAGCAATACTTTGACTGCATTGTAGTTTGTATTCTCTCTATTTCATTGATGTGATATGCACTGAGATGTAGTCATAGCTACTGAGGATTGAGACATCTATGAATGGTCATGAGCTTATTAGGATGTCCTATGATTAGCTTACAAGGTTATATTGTTCATGTTTTTAATGGATTTTGAACAAAATTTTTAATCGACATGAGTTATCTTCATATATTAGCTAATTTTTTATGAACTAACTATGATTTTTTTTGAGATTGGATTTGGATGATTCATATGATTGTCGTGGTGAGTACACTATCTGATTCAAATCTGTTGTTTGGTTGTTACTCCAACATGATGTATAGATGCTCATGTTATGTGTACTACTGTGTTGTAATTTGTTAAGTCTAGGAGTAACTTGGGGCCTTGTGGCTACATTGGTTCTTCGAGGAGCCGGAAGAGAGCAAGTGGCATGGGGCCGTTGCTAACTCCTTTCCTTTATTCTTGGAGGACATATACATATACATACATTTTTATAGTTCAAATTGGGAGAGGAGACAACTAGCTTTGATGGGGGCCATGAGTTTGCAAGTTGACTCCTTTCCCTCACTTGTTCTAAAAAAAATGCATGTTGTTTATACTTCAAACTAGAGGAGGAAATGACAAGATTGGTGGGGGCTAGGAGGCTGCACGTTGAATCCCCTTCATTTGTTAAACTAGCAAATCAAATAGAAAA
This sequence comes from Torreya grandis, assembly GCA_037957365.1. Taxonomy (NCBI): domain Eukaryota; kingdom Viridiplantae; phylum Streptophyta; class Pinopsida; order Cupressales; family Taxaceae; genus Torreya; species Torreya grandis. The sequence continues at coordinate 5,231,821 of JARHVA010000455.1, forward strand.
TGAAACAAATGGCAAATGAAGCAAAAGGTTGGAAGTAGAGCTTGGGGCCCTAATGTGTCTTGGATTTGTCATTGGATATCACGATTAAAAACATGGAATGGAATGCATGCATCTTGTATCATGTGATCGTGGCGGGTTTTATGGATCAATATGACCACATTGTAGATGTATTAATTTATATCATTTATTATGTTATATTTTATCATTGTATGAATGTTTTAATAAATGCAATGACTGTATAGGCGAAAAAGGTTCAATGACATAAAAGAGGACAAGGGGGATTTATCATGGACCCAATGACTTGTTCCTATCCTAGGCATGACATAATGGACCATGTGCCTGGTATAGACGTCGTTACCCTACCTAAGTTGTTTGTTTGTGGACCACATAGTGCCTTGTGACATCTTTTCATGTGAATTATCAACCACATGTTAGTGCACCACTGGATGCTTTGCTAGAATATTCTAAGGATGCCTAACCCTATGAGTGTAGTGGACCCATTTGAAAAAGTTTAGAACTTGAATTGCCTTGTAAGCTTAAAAATGTCAATTTTGTAAATTTGTTTTTCTTCTCTTTTTTTCATTTGTCAAATGGATGGTGCCTTGTTGTATGTGCCATTCGGACATTGTAGGAATCCCTCTACTAAAAGATGAGCTCTTCTAGGCTACTTGGTAAAGATGGAGTTGCATGGCGTGGAGAGGACACATGCCCCTCCATATATAGTTGTAAAAGGCAACAACCTCCCACTTATTTTGGGCTGCAATCTTTCTGTTGCATCTTCTTCCTTAGTCATTTATGCTGGCTGTAGCGGGAGGGAAGAGAGATGGCAGAGAACCAAAGATTTCAAAAGCAAAAAGAATGGCAGAAAGATGTGGGACCTTGCAAGAGAGTTTTCAGGTTGGACCTGTACTTGTTATCCTGTTGAAAATGTATATTGAGTGTTTTTGTGTTGAAAATATGTGTAGAAGTTGGGTAACACAGTGTGTAAACCTTTGTCACAGGGTTGTACTTGGGTGTGTTGGAAGGGGCTTAGGTGGAGCTTGGGGCTTGAGTAGACTGCTAATGGCTTCCCTAAAAGATTTAGTATTACAGAAGTTAAATTCCTGCAAATTGTGTTGTTATAGCTATGCATAAGTGAAATCCTGTGTTGATAACCTTCCCACAACTTACCCTTTTCCCCAAGTACTTAGACCTCCTTCTAGATTTGTGCTTGGTTGCTTGTTATGTAATTTTGTTGACTAAGCTTTAAGCCATTATCCCTGCAACTAGTAATCTTTAAACTTGTTCTGGGTCATTGGGAACCTTAAATCTGTGTTTTGGGTCATTGAGAAACCCCTTAGGCTTGGGAATGGATGAAAGTTAAAGATATCTGATGACATTACATTGTTGGGAGGTGAGCACTCCCTTTTCTATTTGTTCAGTTGCAGACCAACAGAGTTTCAGGAGCGGTGGAAAAGAATCTTTTAATTTGTGTTGATGTGCTTTTAAAAAAAATTGTAAAGGAGGAAAATGAATTTGCTCTTAAAATATTGGAAGCAATTTCTTATATTATGTATTTAAGAGATTAATGTATTTTTTAAAAGGCCTTGAAGTATTTAAAAATGTTAATTGTTGTTAAGAATTCATTGTCTTTCATAATAAAGAATAGGGTCCTTGTTTGTACACTGGTTGTAATAAATTGTAAGGTTAAATCATAATGTTGTATATATTGATAAACAGTATGAAATTTTTGTGAGTTGTTGAAATCTAGTTGCTATAGGGATTGAGTCCTTGAATTAATACCAGTTAATGAATTATTTTAATGAAAATAAAAGAAATGAGGAAATGGTTTAATATTTAGTTGCGTAGATAATTTTTATTTATTTCTCTCAATCTCTTATTTGTGTTGTCGTTCCTTTGTAAATCTTGTATTAAGTTGGTGTGGCATTATTTAAAAAACATACCCAATTTAAGTCCATTTAGGGCAGGGTGCTAATAGGGTCCTCACACTTATCAAGGCGTAATGCTAGAGCACCCATTACCACCCTTCCCTAAATAGGATAAAACAGTTTAAAAATTAGAAAAATAAATAAATGAAGATATAGCATGTTTTCCTAAAGCACTTTGTGTTTTTTTTTTTTTTCATTTCTTTTCAATAAAAAAATATCTATTTTCTTGGAAGCATTCTATATCAATTTTGTTTTCCAATATTCATAATGTGCACACACCGTGTAAGCGAATAATAATTAAGGAAACTAAGGCAACTAGCACATTGACTCAACCCCAAAACATCACCAAGAAACTCATAAACTCACAACATATAATATAATTTATCCATGATGATTAACAATAATATCACTTCCTTACAACTTAATCCATGACAGAGTACAAAGGGCTTACATTATCTGTTTTTAAAAGATCTAAATAATGAACCCTTAACACAATATTTTTATAGAACTCCAATCCTTTCAAGGAATAGTAGATTAATTTCTCAACTTAATTTTTTCAAATGCATAATATAAAACATTACTTTCAATAGTCTAAGAAGAACCATATGCTCTTCTTATTTTCATGTGAATTATCAACCATATGCTTTTAAGAAGAACATGTAAATTGGAATCCGACGCTCAATATATGCAATTCAGTAGCCAAAAAAGAGAGTGGTCACCTTCCAGCTCTGTGATGTCATGAGGCATCCATGGCCATCATCAACCCTCGAGCTCAAGGGGTTTTCCAATGACCTAAAATTCAGGAAAAAAAACTCAGGAAAAATTGCAGTCATAATGAAAGGTTATAGTCAACAAAAATCACACAACAAACAACCAAGCACAAATCTAATGGTAGTCTAAATACTTGGGATAATGGGGAAAAAGAGTATAAACATGCAATTTGCAGGATTTAACTTTTGCATTTAAAAATTCATAATTTATAGGAATTTAACTTCTACAATTCAAAACCTTAGGAGAAACCAACAACAACGCTAATGTAATGTCTCCTTTAGGGTTATATTGTTAAACAAAAAATTTATTCAACCACTCCAAAGAAAATAATTAATTTTCAGACTTTTCCTTAAACCCTAACAAGCTGAAATAAATATACTGCTGTAGATGACTTGAAAATAGCTCCAAAATATTATTTCATTCTCCCAAAAAACAACAGAAAATATAATAAATTATTTGCCAAATAACCAACCAAAAACCTGATTTTTTGGTGAAGTGTAGATCTGGAACATTATATTAAAATTTTAGAATATTAGTGTTGTTGATTCACACCCTCAATCCACCTCCAAATGACCCCCAAGTGGGTCGCCAACCTCCGAACCCTGCTCGCTGCCCTTGCAATGGTTCGCAGCCCTCATAAAGGGTGTTCGCTGCCCTAGGACAGCCCTCCAATCCACTTGCTCAACTCACAAAGTGGTTCGCCTACCTGCAATGGATCAATTAGTGTTGAAAACATCTTAATTCTGCAAATTGAAGCTCACAACAACCTCCTTATGAAGTTGCTCCCAACTGAAATCAAGGGTTTTCGTCCTTGTTTCAACTACCTTGAAGGGTTCCCAAAGACATTATGGAGCCTACTAACATATGGTTTGACAAATCTTATGGAAATATTTCACAAGGTACCGTGGTCCTCGCAACATGACTTAGGTAAGGTAACAACATCTATGCTATGCATGTGACCCCTATGTCACGCCTAGGATTAGGAGTGGGTCATCGGGTCATGGCCGATCCTCCTTGTCACCTTTTTTATCATCAAACACCTTGTTGCTTTCTCACTCATTGCACCTGCTAAAAATTTCGTACAATGATAAAATATAATGTAATAACTGATAGAAATCAATGTATACACAATGTGGTCATACCAATTGGTGAGTCTTGCCATGGTCGCATGATCAATAATACATGCATTCCATTCCATTTTCATAGCCACGGTATACAATTGCAAATCTCAGATATATGTATCACAAATAAATTACGGATAGAGTAACCAACATGCAGCCCTTAGGGTCTCAAGCTCCACCTCTAACTTTTTTCTCTGTTTGCTATTTGCTCTATTCCCTTTTTGATTTAATAATTAAACAGAGGGAGATGAGTCAGCTTGTGATCTCTTGATCCCCACCTAAGTTTGTTATCTCTTTCTCTTATCTGATGTGTAGACAATATGTATATTTCTTTCTAAAAATAATAGAGTGAGGGGAGACAACTTGCAGCCCCCTGACCCCCACCAAAACTTGTCATCTCCTTCTCCAATCTGAAGCAAAAAAATGTATATATATTTTATTTAATAATGTGGGAGAAGAGTTAGCAATTGCCCAATAACCACCTATTCTCCTTTGGCTCCAAGAATAACCAATTCAGCGCAAAGGCCCTAAGTTGCTCATAAGCTTAACAAATTGTAGCACCGTAGTACACATAACATGAATATCCATATTTGTCATTGGAGTATCGATCAAATAACATGTGAATTAGAGAGTGTGCTTCACCACGACAACCACACAAATCAACCAAAGCCGATCTCAAAACAAATCACATAGATACTTCATACAAAGTTATATAATATATGAAGATAATTCATATTCATCAATAATTATGTTCAAAATCCATAGAATGAGAAATATAACCATGTAAATTAAACATAACACATTTAAATCAACTCATGACTATTCATAGATATATCTCAATTCTCAATAGCTACAAAAATATCTCAGTGCATATCACATTAATGAGAGGTAGAGAGAGAATGCAATGTGCAATGCGGTCAAAACAAAGTTAGGTGCAAAACTGATATCAATGGAGGTATAGTAACAAGCTAATCACAATTAATATCAACATATGTATGTGTTGAGGTTAAATAGGGCTGCCTTTTCAGTTGTCTAACAATCACATAATAATCTAGATAGAGAATCATCTCAATGCATACATTAAGGTCTTAAAAAACAATTAGGTTAACATATTTGCCAAAAATCAAAATAGATGCCAATAATCCGAATTATGTCCAAAACTCTCAATGATATAGACAATATCACTATGAAACACATTTGAAGAGCAACTCTTAGTGTGCATCCCAACAATAACTAGATCTACTGCAAGACATAAGAGGATACAAAAAATGGGGCATGACGTCCCCTTCCCCTTATGGAGACTTCCTCCTAGAAGTCTTCGAGTGAGGTGTGAATATCAGTCCGCAAAATAAAAGCATCTTCCAAGAGGCAATCCTCATGACCAAACTGCCCTGTGAGGTCCTATCTTGTCTTGGAAGGCTTAAGCCTTGATTGCTTCACACGTGAACTAGCTCAAAGGAGAAAAATGTCTTACGCTACCGACATTGTCAACCCAAACCTCACGTAAGCGAACTTGGAGCATGTTGCGAAAGAGCAAGAAGGATGGCAATGATAGACAAAGGTTTAGGGTGGCAAGATAAGCGATAAGCCGTTGTTCCATCCCATTAAAAAAATTCAAAAGGGAACCCAAATCAAGGTAGTGTTGCACTCATGGCTATTCAATAGCTCAAAAAGTGCTACACTTAAGGATCTGAGAAGAATGTAGCCAAAGGCGATCTTGACTAGAAGGAGGTAGTCCCCTCTCCATAAGGGACTCTTGAATCCAAGACAAAAGCCAAACAAGCCCAAGGATCTCGGTCCAAACAAAAGTTTTGCCGGATTTATGACATAATGATCCTCTGAAGTGAGTCGAGCAATCTAACACTGTCAACTAAAACTATTCCAGCCATTTTTGCGGCTTCTAATAGAGAAAACGGGTGGGCAAAAAAGCATGCTACCATAACCGACCTTTCTACCATCACCTTGATGGCGCCACAAAAAATGGGCATAATATTTGTAGCATGTGAATCACGTTTTGGAAAATCAGGAACAACCTCAATTTTATGACAAGCTTTCCAAGTGTGCTTTTGGAATAAAAAAGGTGGAGTACTTGTGTCACGTTGTTTCCCATGATAACGTAAAGTTAGATCTTCACAAGATCAAAGCCATGGTTGAATGGAAAGTGCCTAGAACCCTCAAGAACCTACGAGGCTTCTTAGGGCTCACATATTATTATTGCCGATTTATAAAAAATTATGGCAGCAGAACAACACTAGTCACAACTTTATTGAATAAGGACTTCTTCTTTTGGAATGAGGCAGCAACTGGGGAATTTGAGAAGTTGAAGGAAGTCATGTGCACCACTCTAGTCTAGCTACCTTAGATTTTGTAAAACGGCATGGGGGCAATACTCATGCAAGAAGGACAACCTATTGCATACGAGAGTTGCCAACTCAAGGGTAAGAATTTGTTGAAGCCCGTTTATGAGAAGGAAATGATGGATATTTTTCATGTTGTCAAACAATGGAGACCATATTTGATGGGTAGATACATCAAGGTGAAGACAAATCATGATAGTTTAAAATACTTTTTAGAACAAATGTTATCATTAGAAAAAAAAAAAAAAATGGGTCATGAAGATGTTGGGATATGATTTTGAGATCATCTACAAGAAAAGAAAGGAGAATGTAGTGGTTGATGCACTATCCAAGAAGGATGAACTTGCATAAACACTATTGTGTGCCATATCCATATTATAGATAGATTGTGTGGAGGACGCAAGATCGGAATAGGAGAATGACATAGATACACACAATCTCATGCAAGATCTCCAATGGGATTTGAGCATGCCAAAGAAATTTGTATGGAAAGGGGACACTCTGTGGTACAAGGATCGGCTATACTTGTGCAATAACTCAACCCTGAAGAATTAGGTTCTTGCGGAGCTACATGCTTTGTCAATTAGTGGGCACTCTGGGTTCTTGAAGACTTATCATAGAATCAAGTAGGAATTCTTTTAAGAGGGGCTCAAGGGTGAAGTTTGTAAATTTTTGGCAAAATGCAATGGGTGCCAACAAAACAAGGGTGAGACAACTAAGACCTTGGGTCTTCTACAACCATTATCTATTCCTAGCCAAAAGTGGGAGAAGGTTTCCATGGATTTCATCACAAGATTGATCAAGTTTGAAAGGAAAAATGTCATCATGGTTGTCATAAATAGACTCACCAATATGCCTATTTTTTGTGCCTTGGCACATTCTTTTGTAGCAAGTATAGCATCAACTTTCATAAATACAATTCATAAGCTACATGGAGCCCTAAAGATCATAGTAAGTGATTGTGATCCTATATTTATCAATATTTTTGGACCGAGTTATTCGCCTGCTTGGGTGCTCCGCTAAGTCGTAGCTTGTCATATCATCCCCAATCTGATGGACAAACTGAGGTAGTCAACAAGTGCTTGGAGGGTTATCTCCGATCTTTTGCTTTGGATAAACATGAGAGATGGGTTTAATGGTTGCCATTAGCAAAATGGTGGCATAACACTTATTTTCATATCTCATCTAAAATGTCTTCTTTTTTGGCATTGTATGGTTATCACCCACCATCTATCATCTCATCCTTGAGGGGTCAACCAAAGGTTCGGGCAATTGAAGAAGACATTCAACACCAAAATGAGATACGCTCTAGTCTCAATGAGAACTTGGCAATGTCATAGACCCAAATGAAGCATGAAGATGACCAACACCGCACAAAAACACATTTTGAAGTAAGGGATTGGGTGTTTGTGTGGTTACAACCATATAAGTAAATGTCCTTGAAACAACAAAAAAGGATAACAAGATTTCACCTAAATATTATGGGATTTACTAGGGCTTGTAGAAGATTGACAATGTATTATACACATGGAGTTACCTTATTTAACGAAAATACATCCGGTTTTCCATGTTTCCTACTTGAAGTAGGTCATTGGATAGATAGTTTCAGCCTAATCAAAGTTATCATAGCTTGATGAAGAGGGAAAAATCATTTTGAAACATAAGGAAATCCTCGAGACACGCACAACGAGGTTGTGGTGGACGCTGATTACAGAGTATCTAATCACGTGGAGGAATCTGGTCAGTGAGGATGCGACATGAGAGGATGAAGCATTCCTACAGAAGCATCCAATGATCTTCAATGTTGAGGACAATGTTGGTTTGAAGGGAATGGGCATACTGTGCTCTTAACCACTAGCGTTTATTGGGATGTGTGTGGCCAACTTGTGGTTGGCATAACCTTTTACTTAATCATATGTCAAATTTATTTTTTTCATTTTGGTAGTAATGTCAGCCTTTGGAGTATCCATAGCCTATGTAGGGTATGTATAGGAGGTAGTGGTCAGTATTTGATCATCATATGATGAATTTTGTTTTGATTGCAAGGTTGTGGAGGTTGCCCCCTGAAAGTCACTCAGTCATATTTCAAATATTCTGCTTTGCTATCAATCATTTGTGTGGATCTATTTTATTTTTCTCTTACTATTGCGATTCACTACTGTTGCTTTGCTCTTCACATTTATATTGCCATCATTGATGGGACTTTGCTTTATCTATCTATGTAATTTCGTTAAACCTCTTCAACTAGGTCGGACAAAAAATCCATCTTCCCACATTTAAACATAGTTTTAATAGCAAGCATACATATAAAACAAGCTTAAGATAATTTAAATTAACAACATTTGAAAAAATAAGTCCTTTCTACAAACTCATCCTATCTATACATTTAAAAAGAAAAAAAAGGTACGGTTATTTTAAGTATAAAATGTTATAAAACTAAACAGGAGTGGGGCAGATGTGCCTTTTTTCACTCCTCTTCTTCATGGGAGTGGGCCTCATCATCATCCTTGGAGTTCCTGGCCTGGTAACTGTCCCTAGACTCTTCCTCATTGACAACATGGCTGTTGACATGTAATGAATTTTCAAACTGCCATCTCTTTATGCTTGCAGCGGTGGACCTGCCAGACCTAAACAGCCACTTGCACCAATTCTAAATTCAGAGACAACGTTTATCACTTTCTTTTGACTTTAATATAAATCTTCAATCATCTTAAGCGTTTTTAGGTTTCCATGGTCCATAATTAAGAAAACAATTTCTAGAAAAGACCTGTGATACATTTAATGAATTTACATTTCATTAAATGTATCACAGGTCTTTTCCAGAATTAATTTTCTTTTCAGTCATCCTGTTTAATAATCTTTAAAACGCTAAGGATATTCATTTTTAAGTAAAGATTAAAAGGTTATTTATTCTCATTATACAGAGATCGAACATCATAACTGAACAAAAACTTACCATTTGGTCAAATTGCCTCTCTTCAGACGTGGTGCATCGCTTGAAGAGCTATTCTATGTCTATCAGCAATAACTATTAATATGAGATCAGTCAAGAAACTAAGATCATAGATACATCAGCTAGTCGGAGATGTTGTACTTGTTAACATATTTCTGTTGGCCTTGGATGATAGTAGAGTACTTGCTTATCCTAATATAAACCAAGATTTGAATGCAGTCCACGGTCCTAGGGTTTCATCCATGCTGCCACCTCATAGAGTGATTTTTCTCTTCATTTTCACTTGTAATTAATCTAGGTTGTTCATATCTCAACTTTGTAGCTTCTTTGTACTTGCTAACTGTATTGATGATGCATCACTTTTGTCTTCTATTTCCATTGCAATTACATCAGGCACTCCTCTTTCTTAATTTGCGCTTGATCTTTTTCCAGTCATGTTAGTCATTTTTTCCATTCATGGACATTATGTTAGTCTGATCAAATGCAGTTGTAAATGTGCTACATTACTCATATTATTATCTTTCTCAGTTATAAACTAGATTTGAGAGGGTGATACTAGCACAATGTTTTTTACAAATCAACATTACATAGATGCAATATCAATTGAATCACACATCTCAAACTTCGTGATGGCAGATTCTTGGATGCTCTGGCAGAAACTATGGCTCCTTACTTTGTCATTGGAAAATTGTGATTATGCTCAGTGATAAATCTTGGCCAATATTCTTACTTTGGTGACAACAAATGAGAAGTCACTGCTTATGAGTCCGGTTATGGAGTAGGGGTTTCATTGAGTAGTAGTTTCTCTTTAGTGTAATAAATCTGCAACGCCTAGCGGTTTCCCAACACAAGTTTTCCAAAGCATGATTTAGTTGCTATGATGGAGTTGTCTTGACATCCCAGGAAGATCCTCAAAAAAAAAATGCCATTCATCTTGTTCTCATTTGAGAAAAATCTGAGTCTCACAGTCATGATCTGCATCCCGTATTTTGCTATGATTTACATTAATAATTCCAAGTTTAATGTTCCCTGGCTACATCCTAATCTCCATCTCATGATTTCCCCCTCCCAGGTAGGTTTTATTAATGGTGTTAAACACTGAATAGAGTCACTATGGTTCAGGAAATTTTACATTCTTTTAATTCACACAAACGATTGGGACAATTATTAAAGTTGACAGGTCGAAGGCTTTTTATCCTAGCAATGAACAATTTATTCTTAGACACGTCGATTTGGTTTTAGAGGTGACTGCGTTCAGTGGGTACATAGTTATATAACTACAGCCTTAGTTTTAGTAATTGTTAATGGCTTTCCTTCTAAACAATTCCACTTTTCTAGAGGTCTTTGACGAGGAAACCCGCTATCACCTTATTTTGTTATTATTAGAGTTATAGGCCTACAACCTTCTTTACAGGCAGCATAAGCGTAACCAATTTTATTTCTAAGAACTACTCAGGTTACAGCCTAAACACACCTTCAATCTGCTGATGATACGCCCCTACTGGATACATTGATACATCATGAAGAAATGTTCTTTACTTAAGATGCATCAGCAAGCATCAGGGAAGTTCATGAACACTGCGGAATTGCATTTTTTTTAGGAATACCCCTCAGCGATGATAAAAGCTTTGCATATATCTTAGGATTCAAGGTATTTGATTTGCCTACAAAATTGAGGCATCAACCTTGTTCTTTGAGACCACACATTGAAACATTCGGATACATTAAAGAACGGCTAATGGTAAAGTTGCATCGTTGGACAATTAAATGACTGACATTATTTGGGTAAATGCAACTTATTATTTCAATCATGCAAGCCATACCCATTCTGTATGGCATCTATATTATGTATGCCTCAATCCGTGATTGCAGATATTGAACAAATACATAGAATTTGTTTCTGGCAGGATACCTACACAGATTATAAATTCCTCCGTTAGTGTGGAAAAATATTGTATGAACTGGTTGGTCAAGGTAGGGGTTATATTAAAAAAATTGACTATTTTAATCAGGCTCCAGCTACTACAGTCGATTGGACGCTATGACCTCAGCATAGCAAAATTTGGACCCTTATCATTTAAACACAAAATCTCCACAAGGACGTGCTAGAGCAATTTTTCAATTTCCTCGTAATAATCGAGGGTCTGAAATTTGGGTAAAAAATTAATTTTATGTACAGCAACTTTAAAAATGCATGTTTTGAGAAATCCAGGATATCAGAATGGCCTAGCCATGGGAGGATTCTTGGCAGCAACTACCTTCTCTTTCTATTCATCCACTTTTGGAATCTCTTCACTGTGAACTACAGCAACATCATATTACAGTTAGGGGCTATTATAAACATCATATCTATTACTGATCCATGCCTACAACCTGTTATCATTTTTTGAAGCAATATTTGCTTACATTCAAAGTACTCTTTTCATCAGCCTACAACGTGTATCACTGGGGAGCTGTAGGTAAAGGGGTTATAATTTTCTGTGGGATATTTAGGTTTTCTAACTCATTATAAAGACTTAATTTGTGATTCCATTCAGAATAGAATTTGCATGCCAATGTGAGGTCTAGATTATAAATAGAACATTTTGAACCCTGTAACTACTTACCACATTGGTAATTACATGAATTAGATGGACCACTAGCCAACATGCTTCAGAAGTAGTGCTGCAGAGTTCTGTGGTAGTAGTAATAAATAAATTCTGCAGCACAAGTAATATATGGATTCTACTACACAAGTCCTCATACAGTACTATGGAATTAGTTTCATCAATGCGTATTGATATGTACCAACACTAGCTGGAAATTCATCATCGTCTACCCTGCAAACTATTGGTCATCCATGGGTGACAACAAACATGGGCAACCAATATTAGTTGCATGGTGTTATTAAAACAAGAATAATAAACACATACATTGTCCTCCTCCAAACATGATGTCATTGGTCTCACAATGACACTATAAAAGAGAAAAATTGGAAGGATGATAAACACTCGTAGTGTGTTCCCTCCAACCACTATGTCATTGGTCTCACAGTGACACTTCAAAGCAAAACATAAGAGAGGATATGGATAGAGCAGCCATGGTTTTTTTTAGGTAAGGAATTTTCTCATCAGAAATCTAGATTTCAAACAAACTCCTGTCCCATGATGCCACAGTGTTTTCACCATTGAACTATTTTTATTTTCTAAAGAATTTGCTCGCTAGAAACCTAGTTTTTGAACAAAAACCTGTCCAATGATGCCACAAGCGTTTTCACCATTGAAATTTTATAGATTTGTTTTCTTTGTTTGAAGTGAATATAAGCATACATGCTGGTACACAAGATCATGTACATCAATAAATGATCAATGAAGCTCTATACATGATTGATGTATCATGAATCTCAAAAACCATGTAGGCGAGGTAATATGATAGGATATAGGCATGATGGAAATAATAAGGATGCAAGGGATTGAATACAGATGTGCACATATGTGTATGGATTACAAAGCAATAGATGGATGTTGTGCCAAGCAATGATTGGTTTCCGCAAAATATAAACCCTTGAAAGGCAACAAATGTATGATGCAAATGGTTGTCAGCATTGTAGAGTGACTATCAATCTAGACTTAAACTTCCTTCAAGGCATGGTGACCTCACAAATTAGATGTAGAGTCATAGCATTGACAACAACCTAAGTAGATAAGTATTTGACATTAGTATGCATGGATGTGGAGCTAAATATTTCTTATTGGACCCCTTATCTATAGTAGTTTTTTGTTTATTTCAATATATATGTTTATCCTTTTTTTTGCTGCTTGATAGCTTGTATCTCAACTAGAGTTCATGAATTTGAGCTTGCCCCCCCGTTATTGATTCTGCAAAATATCAATAAACTTGTACCACATGTAAACACAATATTAATCCGCTCTACAACCATAAGTAATAAGTAATAAAAAATTAAGTGCAAGCAATGGTTGTGTAATTTCTCTTAAGAGATGGTACATGTAAGTGTTTGAGCTTGGCCCTCCTTTATTGATTCTGCAAAATATCAATAAATTTGTACCACATGTAAACACAATATTAATCCGTTCTACAACCATAATCAATAAGTAATCAAAAATTAAGTGCAAGCAATGGTTGTGTGATTTCTCTTAAGATATGGTACATGTAAGTTAAGCACTGCAAGAAGTGAATGTGGAAGAGATGAAATAAAAATGGATGGATTTATGGGGTGAGGTTGATTGGAGTGGTGCTATAGGTAGTGCAAGTGGGAAGAGAAACAATGACATGCGTAATAAGGCATGGGGGTGCTGAATGGAAATGAGAGTCATTGAGAAACATGCAAGCAAACAAGATTATTGCGTTTAACTTATACGGAAACTATATTTTAATGTAATTTAGTTGGAAACCCACAATACTTCAAAAATAATAGTTTTGTTATGCCATCCGACTAAGCTATGTTATAGATTAATGCTACCAAAGTGATCATGTTCCTTCATAGATATCAAAGACGTACTACAAATCATTCTTTGTGCATAAAAAAATGGTAGTAAGTTGTATCCATACGTATAAATTTGACCTTGTTGATTTCTTGGTGAGGGTAAACTTTTTCACTTGTGACCTGCAAAAAAACTAACACTTGTTCTGCAACGAGCTTGTGAATATTGGGTTCAATTAGTTGTACTGATATAGAATGATTTCCAAAGCAAAAATACATGTTATCATGTCTTGAACACTTAGTTCTTCATCTGTTTGTTGAGGTAGCTAGTCTCAACAACAAACAATATCATTATATTGAGGTAGCTAATCTCAATTTGATTATAATATTAAGGCTAAACAACAATATATTGTGGTGATATTAATTTCCAATGTATCATATTTTCTATAAATAATTGAGAAAATGTATGTAAAACAAATTCAAACAGGTAGTTGGATTATTGGTTACAACTTTGTCATAATCTAGAAATTCGGCTATCTAGTTGGGGATCATTATAAATTATGGAAAATTATATGTATCAACAATAACTTACGAGTGCCAAAGAGATGTAGATGGGTTGGTAAGTGAGTTGGTTGTGCCCAACCCCACCTAGGTTCGAATCTCACTAGGCGCTTGTAGGCCGGATGTGGCTGTTTGTGTTGACTTCGTGATTTTAGTGGTTGATGGTGGCCATTTATGTTGGTTTAGTGGTTCTTGGGGACTGGGCCCCCTGTTGTCTCTCAGATATGGTTCAGCTCCGATAAAAAATGATTATCAATTAAAAATAAAAAAACAACTTACGAGCAATGATCCTCAATTTTTGAAAGCCATTATTGATCAAGTTTTAATTTTTTTGTTATATATATATATATATATGTTTTAAAATTCAAGGGATTGGTAACAGTTTTATGACCTAGAAAGTGTTGTAAGAGTCTTTTGTAGCATTAGCAATTTATGTGTAGATGCCATAGTGCCTTCTGTGTGTTGTGTTTTCTTTACAACTTCACTTTCTATTCATCTTAGGCTAGTTATAATACTACCATTCAAATTACAACACCCAAAAACCTACAAAACAACTACTCATTCAATTTGATATGACTTCGGATGCTCCCAAAATATTAAAAACACTGTTTTGGGGGTTTTTCGAGATTCCTCTGGCAAATTTATCTTTTTTAATTATTTATTATTCGCAGCCACTATGCTGTGTGTTTTATTTTTATTTTTTTAATATGCAGCACTGGTGGTTGTGGAAAAAGTTAAAAACACAACCACTACTACATGTTTTTTAAAAATTATTATTAAATGTGACACTAGTGGCTGCGGAAACATGCAGCCACTATGTTGCATTTTTTTAAAATTATTATTATTATACGCAGCACTATTGGCTGTGGAAAAACGCAACCACTGTTCTGCTTGTTTTTTTGTTTTTGATTTTAATTATACGTAGCACTAGTGGTTGGGGAAACATGCAACCAGTATGTTGCATGTGTTTTTTTTTTTAAATAATATATGCATCTTTAGTGGCTGCAAAAACACGAAGCCACTATGTTGCATGTTTTTTTAAAATTTATTTAATTAATTATTTTTAAACACACATCACTACCTATGGAACAATGTTAGTGGCTGCAGAACATGCAACTACTTTGCTGCATGCTGATTTTATTTATTTATTTTTTATGATGGTTTCAAGCAGATCTACGAAGTGTCAAGCTATTTTAATTTTTAAATTTAAGAGCATTAACTTTGTAGGAAACAAATCTTATACGTTATGTTTTTTCTAATAATGATCTATTAATGTATCCTAGGATGATCTATAGATTCTACCAATGCAAGGGCATTGTGCAAAGATGGGGATAAATTGAATGTCAACCTTCCCCTATCTATCCCTGCAATGCTATACTTAAATTCAGTGTCAGGTTTCTATTATCCTTGACACCCTTTTTTAAAGCTCAGATCCACAAAAATATTGATCAAATCTAAAAATTTAGATCTGTAGGATCATTTTACAACATGTCTTCTTTTAATTAAAAAACTAATGACGGGGGATTTATTTTCAGAATTTTTAAAATTTACATATAGTAAATTAAAGAAAACAAAATTAAATACAATGAATTAAAGAAAACAAAATGCAATTCAAAAATGGCAACACACACATGCAGGAATGGAAACACAATTACAGGAATGAAAACACACTTGTATAAATTAAAAAAAATTTGGATCTTTCATGATCAGCTCTTTGGAGAAGACAATATGCTTTTACATCTGTCTCTATGTCCATAGTCTCTTCACGAAGGTATGTCATTGTCAGTGAATGGTGCTTTGGCTCCCCGGCAACAATGCCAAAATGAGAGGCACACAATCAAACCATCAATATACTGACTTTGATCATGTGATCTTTGAAATAAAAGTCAACCTAGGGATTGCCCAAACTTTCACCAAGGTGTGTGCTATATATACCCTTGCACAAGAGAGCTTTGGATCTAGCCTATTCTATGAAGTAGGGAAAGGAAAGAAACTGATGTTAATATATGTTTTATTCCTAATATAAGGGGCTATGAATCTCTTCTCCCTCTGCAAATAAAGGGCCCTTGCTGCATCCATAGGTGATTTCCATTCCTTTCCAATCCATAAGAAACATCAAGAGGAAATGAAATGCAAGGGAAATATTATTGTTCCAAACTTCAAGAGTTTCTTATCTTGTGTTTTTCCTCCCCTCTTACAATACAATATGTCTTCTCTTATGTAGAGAGATAGTTTCAATAATACATAATAACTTTCAACAAAATAGAATATTCTGATTGATTTGGTTGGTAACAATTCCAACTAAATTCTATATATATGAAATCTAACCGAACCAAATTAGTTAGAAAAAGAACCTCAACTAATTTGGTTATATAGCCAAACCAAATTAAGTAGAAAGAAAATCTTAACTAATTTGATTTCTAACCTCACCAAATTAAAAGTTCTAATTCTATCCGAACTTATTTAGAAATTATATTTCTATCTACCCAACTTATTTAGAATGTATATTTATATTTGACCATATTATATGGGAGTTGGTTCACAAAAGTGCTAAGTAACCACAAGTGTACATTTTGTAGCAACACGTAGGAATCAACACGTAGCAAAATGGCTGCATGTTCCATAGCAAAGGCAACAAACCAATACACAACATAGTGGCTATGTGTTCCATAGCAAAGGCACAAAGGTAGCAATGCATCGAAAATTTGTTGTAGTTGATTTTCATCCTACTGTAGTGGCTGTGGAAGGCAGTGCTTTGAACCTGAAAACCCTATATTTTTTTCCCTTTTTACAGTTTATTTGTACAAAATAGATATTATTTCCTAATTTACACATCATCCATAAATATTATATACTAATAGTCACATAATGTTATGTGTGACATAAATAAAATATCCTTTTTATGCTTAAGAGGAGATCAGAAAATAGTCTTAGACATTTCTGGGACTCGTCAAACTACATAAGGCATTGCCTTAGATATTACAATGATAAAGCTAGCTTTGTCATAGGGGAGTGTCTCCGGATACTCCACTAACTTATAAGATCACTTTTTAACTTAGGATTTACAAGGTTATGATAGTCTTGGTAATAATCTTTAACTTATGAAAGAAAAACAAATCATATCTACATGCCTGGATTTTTTAACCTTGTCCAACTGTATTAATATAATGAAATCTATTTTCCTGACCAAAAAAAACAATCTGCCTTGCAATGGTTTGACATATTTCCAACGACTCACAAGCTCTTTCCTTTTTTCATACCACCACATTTGAAAACACTCTATGTGACGCAACTACATTGAGAGAAACATCAATCGTGTGATTCTGTAGCAATTTCAATGTTGGTCTGTGAAAATTAAGATTAAATTTGGGTGGGGCGATATCAAGGAATTCATATTGTTCTGCTTTAGATTTTGTTAATTTGTTAGTTATTTTTGTGGGTGCTGTTTTCTGAAACGCTCTAAGTAAACACATAAGATGAATTTCACACTAATGCATGCTGATGCCATTGTTGTAGGGTATCTCAGATCATCAATTCTGCATTCTACGTCATCTGCTGGTTTAGGTATCATTTTTTTGCTTTTCATGACATCCATTCTTGTTATTATGCAGATAAAAGTTTTTTCCTAAACCTGGGCTTTACAAGGGAGGAATTTTGTGCCATCACATGGTTTACCAGCTGGGCACTTGATGGGGAGCATTGTTCAGAGCATTCAGATGTGAATTTTGGAGCCAACTTACCAGTTTGGTAATTACAACCCTAGAATCTTTGAGTAAAGCTTTTGCTTGATAGGGTGTGGTAGCATTTCCATAGCAATTTTACTGTGCACCATAGGAAACACATCGCCCTAAATTGAGTGCCATAATATGAAAACATGCTATACCAAGGGAATGGAGATAATTGGAAGAATATATTTTAATATTTATAATATCTTATGTGTGACAAATAATTCAATTGGAACATATTAGAATTACAAGAAAAACAAAATGGTTCCAAAGGGAGTACATAGATCCAAATAAAATTACTCGAGTGCTACTGGTCTTCCTTCTGCTGGGAACATGTGCTTTCTTTTTTTATTTTATTTTCTTTTTTTTAAATGATTTTGTAAATTTCCCTTGCCAGTGGGCATTCGGCTTAGATCCCACAACCAAGGGGTATGTCTTCCATTGAATTCATGCTGACCTTGCACATGGCCTCATCCGTTGGGGTATGCCATACATGGTGAGATGGATGTGATATTTTTAATCATGTCTCCTGGGGATTTAAACCTGGGGCCCTGCTTTGGAAGCTCCATAACTGTCATTCTTTTATCCTGTTATTTTTGGCTATTAATGGACATATATGTACATCAAGAATTTACAATCCTTTTTTAGGATTTCATTAACAATTACATAGCTCTTTATTGCATTTGTCTCTACACAAATTGTAGTGCTTGTCTGTATTTGCATGGTTAATTATTTGAGTCCGGTGAAACATGGGTTTGCCAAATTAGCTTTTGAGTCAGAATTCCATTGATCCTTCGGAATGTTGTTTTCTCATTTCTAAAATATAGCTTTACAAGGACAGTTCAGTGTTGAATGTCACATTTTAATGTACTTCAACTTATTACTTCAGAGGTAAAGCTTCTGGCAATTCTCTTATTAGCACTGGTGATAACAGTCTTGCATGGTTGGAAGAAATATTTATGGCAACCATCTGCTTGCTCATATCAGATTTAAGGACACTTTGATTGCTTATGCGAATGACTAACTGAAAGAATAATTATTCCTTTTGTTCACGACAAAGGAAACAGTGATTCCTATAAATTTGGTTGTTTTCAACCCGTATATTCAGAGGATGACCTTTCTTCTTTGTTGAGGCAAAGTTGTCTTGTGATTTTCTGCTTTTGATGCAATAGAATAGATAAAGGATAATATTAAAAGCCACACTAATTTTATGTGTTTGTTTCAAGTTGTACATGCCTTCCCTTTGGTTAAACATATGTTGAGAGTTCTCTTGTGCAGTGATACTGTTGAAGCTCCTGCTAATGTTTATGATGAGATGGGAGATATTATTAGTTGTCTGAAACCAGCTGGAAGGGCATTATTAGGAATGAAATGCAAAGAGATCCTAGATACTGGAAGACTTGTGTGGTTAAGAGAGCAGGGATTAAATGCAAAACTAGTAAACTATGTTCCAGCCAAAGTATCTCCAGAAAACAGGTTACTTCTTGCAAGCAAAGATGAAAAAAGGTGATGGCATTTGTCTTTGATCTCCGATTTTTTTGTTTGTTGCCATCAGGGTAACCCAGGCGAAAACTTCCAAATTATTATGCACTTGTTGGTAATTGAGTTGGCATTGTGCATTGACATGTTTCAATAGGATACATTACAATCGTTTTTAGGTTGGTTTCATTGAATCTAGTAAAGAAATGTGTTGGGTTCAAATTGCCTCATAATGTATCAAATTCTAACAACCTGATCTTGGATTCCTGTTATTTCCAGGTTGGAATAATGGAAAAACAGAAAATATTCTGTACAGAACTTCCTTTGCTAAGGACAATGGAGCAGAACAGGCAAATCTTTGTTCTGCATTAGTAGCATTTGATATAATTACTGGATACCATTAAACTTTTCTCAAGCAATTATCTTTTTATGTTATGGAATATCACGTGATTTCATGCCGCACATTGTTTCCTTTGAATGGTTTTCCATGCAGTCATGTCACATTTCACTCTATTTTCCTAACCACCATCCTATCGGCATAGGATTTGTGTAAACATTTGGTGCAGTTACACCAAATTTTAGTACAACTCGAGTATTTAGTTTTAGAAGCACAATTTGTAATGATAATGAACATTTTGGTGGATAGGAAAAGCATTGAAAAATTGCTGCATTCCACTTCTATGTTTTCTAAATCAAACATTAACTATTTTTGAGGCATTAAATAAATGTGTACTGTGAGTGCATGCCATTTTGCAGTCTACTTACTTTGCATAGTACGATCACTTCAGGTTTCTTGATAGCAGAAAATTTAGACAGTTCATTGAATTTTGCAGTCATTCAAGCACCTAAACCTGCTTTATGAAATCATGGTTTAAAATGTTCATCCAGAAGTGTTGAATTTTTATTGATTTGCAGTAATGCTATTTCATCAAGTTAACTTCTTTACATTTGAAATTTTACATCAGAATGCAGTTTCTTGACATGTTTGTAGCTTAGAGACTTCAAACTTTTGCAATCCATGATGTTAGAGACACACTTCATGCTTGTAGCTGTCCACTAGAGAATTAATCACCTGGAGCGATTGAGAATTCCAAGAATTCATGCTGTTTTAGCATCTATGCAACAAACTCCTTACAATTTTGGGGTGGTTTGAAGCATTCTTTGAGCACCAGTTGGAGGTAACATGAAAGATTTTGTTACTAAAAATGTAGCTTAGGACAGTTGTTTGGTTGCTGACTCTAAATCTTTGCATTGCACCTTTTTGTATTGTGAACAGCTCTCTCTGTCTGTCTCTATAACATGAAATATTGTATTACTAAAAACGTAGCTTAGGGTAGTTGTTTTGTTGCTGACTCCAAATCTTTGCATTGCACCATTTTATATCGTGAACAGCTCTCTCCAAACACATGGTGCGAGTGCCAAAAGCTCTCCAAACAATCCAACCCAAGCTGGTAACAACCAGACCAAACAGAGGATAAGAGCAAGCAAGGTTGGCTGTTCAAATAACACCATAGTTGGGCATCGAGAAGCATCATAAACACATAATTTAAGAGCCCTCAAATACACAACTAATCCCCAAGGGCATGCATGGCAGGTTAAGGGAAGGCACAAAAAAGGACTTGGGGATTCATGGTAGGATAAAATCTGCTAGGTAAATGACAACCCATAAAGCAGAGACTTTAGAGTCTCTTCCTTACAGTCACGAAAGAGTCCATGCTAAATGAGAGATATTTGAACCAGACAGGAGAGGAGGCATGGTAGATGGTCAAGAAGGCAACATGGCCAATGAATAAAAAACTCAATCACCTTTGTCATGCCAAAATCCATTCATCGTCATCAAGTATGAATGACAACACTAAAACGATTCAATACTCAAATACTCATTCCAGCAACATGGAGAAGATTCGTAAAGTTCAAAAGCACAAAGGAAGGAGAAGTTAACTTTATAAGCTTCCATGCTGGTGCTTGCACTAAATCCAACGCTCATCTTGATTGCCAGTTTGCCTTAGTACCTCCTTGATACAACAATGAGAACACATGGGAATGTGAAATATCCCACCTAAGATATTTGCTATTTTTTCTGATTTTAGGGTTCTGATTTTTGCCCTAATTTTCTGATTTCTAAATCTGATTCAAAACCCTAGTTTCTGAAGTTCTGATTTTCTGTTTCAGACTTAATCAAACACTTATAATAGCCATTAACATGCTAAAACATAATAACAATCATGCCAATACATGTGCCAAAATCATAGTTGAATTACACAATGATTCAATACCAAAATATCACCAAAATGATAGGAAACTCAGATCAAAAGTCTGCTGTTACAATTTCATAAGTATGTAGTCTTCAATTACATCAAATACCATGGGTAAACATGCCAAACATACCCAGCTATAACCTGCTATCAAACATAGGGCTTATACATACCAATTTACATGTAAATTTGACCTTCGAATGATGAAAAGGAACCTCCAAGGTGTGGCACTCAAACCCTAGGGCCAAGCCCTAGTCAATATGCCTCCAAAACTCACCAACAAATCCTTCTACAAATCTGATCTGAATATCTGATATAGAAATCTGCTCTTCTGAATTCTGCAACAACTTATTCCATGAAGCTCCAAATCTCCAAACTGATCAATAAATCTCAATTGTGAATCCTATAATGAATCCACCTAAAAACGCTGAATGGGTTTTCGTCCAAACAACCATTCTACCAAAGGGTTTTCGTCATAGGGCACGCTAAACTTGCAAACACAAGTTCTCCTAGAAAATCTGATAAAAGATGTCAAAACCAAGATGTCCAAATGACTTGCTCTTATCTTTTTTTAAAGGCTCAACTTAGTCTTCTAAAAGAATCTAATGTAATCTCCTCAAGCTTCTAGAAAAACTCTTTATATAATAAAGTAACTCTATAATATTTAAAAAAGTGACTTTATAATATTTATTATTTTTATTTTAGTTACTTTAATTAAAATAAAGTTATCTTTATGATTTAAGTTTTTTGGACAACTTTATAAATAATTAATTTAATTTAATTCCTTAATAATTACAGTGCTCCCTTCTCGGAGATTGCCCGTCCCAAACAATCGATACCTGAATGCCAAAGCCAATCACCAAGATCCCATATCAATCTCAAGAATGCTCCACCACTAATCCGCTGCTCCACTGTGATACAACTGAAATTAACAAGTCTATCTCCCTGCATTACCTTGTGAAGCAACTCATCTAGATCCAAACGAAATGATGTGCCAAGCAAGTTACCACCTAGATCCCAAATCACCACATCCTCACATCCGTCCAACATGAGATGGAAGCATCTCAAAGTGCTAGCAATACAAAACCACTCTCCAACCCCTGTAGATCTCCCATGGATGTGAAGAATACCTATCATAGGTGCAAGAAAATGTATAACTCCTAGGTTGCTGATATGGAACAGAACAACAACCTCAAGACTGAAATTCCGACCTATATGTATGCAAATAATACCACCAAGGTCATAGGATGATAGAGTATCAACCCTATGCCACTTTCCAATGATGAGGAGATGATGCAACTCTCCTCCAAACTCTCGGACAGCCGCTGTCCTCCAAGAGTTATGTAAGAAATCCATGTTCCATGAAATAGAACAGCCATCTCCTATCAGAGTATGGAGTAGAGCTCCCTCAATTAGGGCTGGAACACCAATGCCATCATGCTCACTTCCAAACCCTACACCACAGCCCAGCTGAGACACAAACATTAGTGACTCAAAATCAAATAGCATAGTAGTACCTCCATACCTAGGATCAAAGCTCCTCTGAAACTTCATTCCTCCAAGTGTATGCCACACAAGGGCAAGTGTCTCGATCAAAAATCCCTTAAGTAGGGAAACTGCAAACTCTACCAAAGAGTCATCAACATGATGAGACTCATCATAAGCAAACTCCCCATGAATGGTCAAAGACCAAACCACACTTGAATCACTTATATCTCTATCCACATGTGTAGTCATAATATTAGTGGCTGATTCAAAAAGTGTATGCTCCATGATGCCATCCAAGTCTATGATGTGAGCCTTCAAATGGCTCTCCGAAAGAGGTGACACCAAAACCTCATGAAGCAAGCTATGTAAACACTCAAGGAATTCTGAATCATACCTCAAACCTGATTGCTCCACTTGCTTAACCACCATACAAGGTTCATTCCTCATATGCCACATGCTTTGAATCTTCTTTGTCTTTGCCATGTCATGCTATACTATCTTGGTCTTCTTGTGTCTTGGACACACAAATGAGACCTCATGTTTTTCTCCCAAATGAATGCCAACAATAGAAGAAGACTCCTTACTATCATCATCATGAGTAGGAGCTGCCAACTCAAGATTATGCAAAAACCAAAGACTGCTGTTCCAAATCAGAAAATCAGAACAACTGTCATACCTTTCCATAGTGTCTTCATTCACCTCACACATCTTCTTCCTCGTTGCATCAGGGGCCGATCTATCATGAGTCTCCCAACGAAATTCACAAGCCTCAAGGCTGATCCTCTTGGCTGTTATATCATGATCATATAAAGATAATGGACTGCTGTCATACATCAAAAAATCAGTCCTTACCGCATGCCCAAGTGTGATGTCTTCCTCAATCTCAATCATCTCTCTTCCCATGAGTGGATGGATATCAACAAGTGTTGGTCCACGAGATGTCTAAGTGAAAATCAAGTGTACCTTGTGTCACAAACTCTGTCCCGTGGCTGCAAGCTGAATCTTCATGTGTATGTGTCTCTTTTACCTTCATGACTTCATCATAGGACCCTTCAAGTCCTTCCATGTCTCCACTTTTTGCCATCATTATGTTGCATTGTTTTTTATTGGATGTCATTGACATAGAAGTCTGAAATTCTGTTGTGTATGATGAAGAGTGTGCCATGCTCAACTCCTTAGAAAGCTTATCCACGTCATCTTCTTTTCTTTTCATTCTTCTTAAGGCGTCAAAGTATATCTCACCAAGTGTGAGGAGATGATCTCTATCTGCAAGTAAGTGTAGGCAATTTGATTTTGCTACCACCAAAGCCTCCTTGAGTTCGTGCAAGTTGGCAAGAGATGGACCTCCCTCAAAACCGTCATGATTCTGTAGAGCCTTCCAACACAAATGTGCCATCATCTTATGAACATAATCAAAGTGGGTTAGAGCTGCCACAACCATACCTTCATTTACCCTTAGTTGACCTTCCAAAGGAATTTTTTTGATTGGTCTTCATAATCATGCAAACTCCAAATCAACTTCCTTCTTGGCCTCTTCTCCATTACATCTGTGTGTAAAAACTAGGGTATCATCATGCTCTATAAAAGGGTCACCATCAAAGTAATCGTGATCTTCCTAAATCGCTGATCTAGAAAGTGTATGTACACCTATGACTTCCTTAACCACCAAGTAATCCTCCATATCTTGCAATGTCAAGTCAGTTTTATCCAAACCTCTTTGTTCACTTGTAAGTTGCAAATCACAAGGATTTTTTTTTTCTTTCTTTCCTCTCTCCTTTTCTTTTTCTTTTGTAGTGGTAAAATTATTTATCTTAGTGTTTTCTTTCCTTTCCTTTGCAAAAAGAGGTTCTAATATTTCAGGGTGTTCTAACAATGTTGTTAGATTCCTCTGATATTCTTGCTAAGCCTGGATAAATTATGTCATGAGTTCCTACATAAACTTCATCTTTCCCAAACCAACATAGATGAGTTGGTCACTCAACAAACAATCTAATATAACTTTTCCCCGTTAACCCCTTAGGGTGGCAGGGTGCATAACTCTGATACCACTGAAATATCTCACCTAAGATATTTGCTATTTTTTTTGATTTTAGGGTTTTGATTTTTGCCATAATTTTTTGATTTCTAAATCCGATTCAAAACCCTAGGTTTTGTAGTTCTGATTTTGTGTTTTAGAGTTAATCAAACACTTATACCCACTTAACATGCTAAAACATAATAACAATCATGCTAATACATGTGCCAAAATCATAGTTGAATTACACAATGATTCAATACCAAAATGTCACCAAAATGATAGGAAACTCAGATCAAAAGTATGTTGTTACAATTTTAGAAATATGCAGTCTTCAATTACATCAAATACCATGGGCAAACATGCCAAACATGCCCAGCTATAACCTGCTATCAAACATAGGGATTATACATACCAATATACATATAAATTTGACCTTCGAATGATGAAAATGAACCTCCAAGGTGTGGCACTCAAACCCTAGGGCCAAACCCTACTCAATATGCCTCCAAAACTCACCAACAAATCCTTCTTCAAATTTGCTTTGAATATTTGATATCAAAATCTGCTCTTTTGAATTTTGCAACATCTTATTCCATGAAGCTCTAAATCTCCAAACTGATCAATAAAGCTCAATTGTGAATCTTGAAATGAATCCCCAAAAACGCTGAATGGCTTTTCGTTCACACAGCGATTCTACCCAAAGGTTTTCGTCTTAACGCACGCTGAACCTGCAAACACAAGTTCTCCCAGAAAATCTGATAAAAGATGTCAAAACCAAGATGTCCAAATGACTTGCTGATCTCTTTTTAAAGGTTCAGTTGAGTCTTTTAGAAGAATCCAATGTAACCTCCTCAAGCTTCTAGAAAAACACTTTATTTAATAAAGTGACTTTATAATATTTAATAAAGTAACTTTATAATATTTAATAAAATGACTTTATAATATTTATTATTTTTATTTGTCACTTTAATTAAATTAATTAAAATAAAATTATCTTTATGATTTAATTTATTTGGACAACTTTATAAATAATTAATTTAACTGAATTTCCTTTTAATGCCATTACTAAAAAAATGGGGACATTATAGAATGGGAAGGACAAAGACAAGGAAGGGAAAGGAACTAATCAACCAAAGCGCACTTAAAGTTGTGGTTTTGTACATTTGCATGATTTCCCATGCCAAGAGAAGTAGGTTGATACCATCATTTTCATTGCCTAGCCACATATATGATATTACGATTCCACCACCATAGAAAATTATTACCTATTATGTTATGTTGAAGGACCCTTTATTAAACTTCAGAAAAGGATTTGAACAAGAGTTGCATGTTGTTGTGACACAAGTCCCTCCGTATATGTTTAATCGCACAATTAATAGTTGACATGGGAGCTTGAGATTTAAGTGTATTGATTCACATCATTTCCTTGTGTTTTCCCTTGCCAACAATGGTAGCGTTTGAGAGTTGGAATCAAAGCTTCGTGAGAAGGAATATCATTAGCACTAAAATTTGTTAAGGGACAAATGGTCCATTGTGGAACTGAAGTACCTCGTCGATTGTAGGGGAGGCTGTAATGTCCCTAAATGGGATGATTCAACCCAAAAGGGGTTTCCCTTAAAATTCATAATTTTTTGAAATTAAAAATTAGAAAAATTAACAAACCCTAGATGTTGTAATTGCACCTTCAAATTGAAAATTAACTCCAATTTACCTTGAAATAAATAACAAATAAATGCCTTGTGAATTTGGCCACCAATAGCTCTTACTGCAATGAAGAAAAGCTGAAATGAATGTTTCAATCCTCTAAACTCTAGCACCACAGTCGCTAAATCGATGTCATTTTCCACTCTAATCTGTGTTCAAACTTTTACAAATTGTAGACAAAATCATGCAAAAATCACAACAATCATATCATCCATGAATCAACGGTTAGGGTTCCAAAATGATCAAACTCTAGTTCAATCCAATTGTCAATATCCAAAAAATTACTACATTGATTAAATCTGAATTTGTACCTTGAATTCACCCACAAAAATTTTGCAAATCTGTTTTCAACAAATATTTTCTACGAACAGCGAAAACTTCAAAAATTTATTACTCCCTCAATATTTGGAATTATGATGCAAATAATAGTTCAAACTGATAACAAAATGACTATCAAATAAAAATAATTTCAAAATTTTATTTCTATGGAAAGGTCACTAAAACTTGCTCTAAAATTTTGAAAACTTTAGTTTTCAGAATTTACATCTTCAAACATCAAACCCTCAATCCCAATCAAGTCGCCACACTTGAAAAATTAATATAAATAATAATCAAAATTATTATGCTACAAGTGGACATCAAACTGTCCACCAAACCCTCTCAATAGATACTTTTTGTAGAATAATCAGTTCCAAATTTACGAACACTTATTGGGCATGCATCTCAATATTTTCTTCAAGCATGAAAAACAAATATCAATTTTCAGCGTATTTTCAATTGAGATCTTCACCTTGTATTTATACCTTTTAAAAGGGGATGGACCACCTTGGGGAGGTAAAATACCTCATAACTTTTTCTTGCCAATTTTTAAAATATCTTTTTCTTTTCTTTGCTTAGCTTTCATGCCAACATTCCTTATAATTTTACTTTAGGCTTTTTTGAATTAATTAAATAACTTGCTTTAATAAATTAGCAATTAAAATTATTATTTGACAAATTAAATAATTATTTTATTTTATGTCTTTGCTTCAATAATTAATTAAATTGCTCTAATAATTTAAGTGATAAAAATTACTTTGCAAGCAATTTATTAATTATAAAACTCTTTAGAATAATCATTAAAATTACTTTAATTTTTCAAATGGTCAAAACCACTTTTTTTGATAATTCGAATAATTATCCAAGATCATTCTATTTAATAATTAATTGAATTGCCTTATATTTTTAAATGATTAAAATCACTATTTGGGCAATTTTATCTACAATTTGTGAAAACTTGAACATGGATTAGAGTAGAAAATGACATTGATTCAGTTAATGTGGCGTTAGGGTTCGGAGGATTGAAACCTTCATTTCAAACTCTTTTTTTATTGTGGTAAGAGCCATTGATGGTCAAATTCACAATGTATTTATTTCAAGGTGAATTGGAGTTAAAGTTCAGTTTGGAGGTGTGATTACAACAGCTCAGGTTTGTTGGGTTTTTTAATTTCAAAATTTAAAAATTTGCGAGTTTTAGGGAAAACTTTTTCTGGGTTGAATCGCTTCATTTGGAGACATTACCACATCCCCTACAATCCAATCCAATTGTCAATATTCAGAAAATTACTGCACTAATTAAATTAGAATTTGTGCCTTGAATTTACCCACAAAAACCCTTGTAAATTTGTCATCAATAAATATTATTTCCTACGAACAGTTAAAACTTAAAAAAATTATTATTCCCTTAATATTTGGAATTATGATGCAAATAAGAGTTCAAACTGATAACAAAATTAATGACTATAAAATAAAAATAATTTCAATTTTTTTTTCTATGGGAAGATCACTAAAACTTACTTTAAAATTTTAAAAACCTTAGTTTTTAGAATTTATATTTTCAAACATCAAACCCTCAATCCCAATCAAGTCGTCACACTTGAAAAAATAATATAAATAATAATCGGAATTATTATGATCCAATTGGACATCAAATTGTCCATCAAACCCTCTCAATAAACACACAAAGCAAATGTCCCACTCAAGCGCAAGTAACAAATCCATCTTAGTAATAAAAGGTCAAAAGACACATTTTGTAGAATAATCAGCTCCAAATTTGCAAACACTTGTTGTGCATGCATCACAATATATTCTTCAAGCATGAAGAAACAATATCAATTTTCAATCTATCTTCAATTGAGATCTTCCCCTGGTATTTATACCTTCTAAAGGGGGGCGGACCACTTTGGAGAGATAAAATACCTCATAACCATTCTTTGCCAATTTTTAGGATATCTTTTTCCTTTATTTGCTTAACTCCCAAGCCGACATTGTAATTTCACTTCAGGGCTTTTTGAATTAATTAACTTGCTTCAATAAATTAGTAATTAAAATTATTTATTTGAAAAATTAAATAATTATTTTATTTTAGGCCCTTCTTTAATAATTGATTAAATTGCTCTAATAATTGAAGTGATAAAAATTACTTTTCAAACAATTCATTAATTATAAAACCCTTTAGAATAATCATTAAAATTACCTTAATTTTTTAAATGGTTAAACCTATTTTTTCGGTAATTCAAATTATTATCTAAAGATAATTTTATTTAATAATTAATTAAATTGCATTATATTTTCGAATGATTAAAATCACTATTTGGACAATTTTATCTACAATTTGTGAAAGCTTGAATCGGAATTATAGTGGAAAATACATCGATTCAGCTAGTATGGCGCTAGGGTTTGGAGAATTGAAACATTCATTTTTCGTTCTTTTTTCATTGCGGTAAGAGCCATTAGTGGCTAAATTCACAAGGTATTTATTTGTTATTTATTTTAAGGTGAATTGGAGTTAATTTTTAATTTAGATGTGTAATTACAGCAGTGAGGAGTTGCTGATTTTTTTAATTTCAAAACATTATGGATTTTAGGGAAAACCCTTTTTGGGTTGAATTGTACCATTTGGGGACATTACAGCATCCCCTACAATCCAATCCAATTGCCAATATCCAGATAATCACTGCACTAATTAAATCAAATTCTATGTCTTGAATTCACTTACAAAAATCTTTGCAAATTTGCGTCAACAAATATTATTTCCTACGAACAACTGAACTTTCAAAAATTGATTACTCCCTCAATATTTAGAATTATGATGCAAATAAGAGTTCAAACTGATAACAAAATTAATTATTATCAAATAAGAATAATTTTAATTTTTTTTAATGAGAAAGTCACTAAAATTTGCTTTAAAATTTTAAAAACCTTAGTTTTTAGAATTCATATCTTCAAACATCAAACCCTCAATCCCAATCAAGTCACCACACTTAGAAAATTAATATAAATAATAATTAAAATTAATTATGCTCCAATTGGACATCAAATTGTTCACCAAATTCTCAATAAACACACAAAACAAATCGTCCCACTCTAAGGCAAGTAACAAATCCACTTTAAAAATAGGTGACGTTAAAAGACACTTTTTGTAGAATAATCAATTTTAAATTTGCAAACACTTATTGGACATGCATCTCAATATCTTCTTCAAGCATGAAGAAACAATGTCAATTTTCAACGTATCTTCAATTGAGATCTTCACATTGTATTTATACCTTCCAAAGGGGGACGAACCGCCTTGAGGAGGTAAAATACCTTATAACGCTTTCTTGCCAATTTTTAGGATATCTTTTTCTTTTATTTGCTTAGCTCTCAAGCCGACATTCCTTGTAATTTCATTTTAGGGCTTTTTGAATTGATTAAATAACTTGCTTCAATAAATCAGTAATTAAAATTAATTTTTAGAAAATTAAATAATTATTTTATTTTAGGTCCTTGCTTCAATAATTAATTAAATTGCTCTAATAATTGAAGTGATAAAAATTACTTTTCAAGAAATTTATTAATTATAATTTTTTTTAAAATAATAATTAAAATTACCTTAATTTTTCAAATGGTTGAAACCACTTTTCTGTTAATTCGAATAATTATCCAACTATTTAATAATTAATTAAATTGCCTTATATTTTTTAATGATTAAAATCACTATTTGGGCAAATTTATCTACAATTTGTGAAAGCTTGAACATGGATTAAAGTGGAAAAGAATGACATCAATTCAACTAGTGGCGTTAGAGTTTGGAGGATTGAAACATTTATTTGAGGGTCTTTCTTAATTACAGTAAGAGTCGTTGGTGGCCAAATTCACAAGGTATTTATTTGTTATTTATTTCAAGGTGAATTAGAATTAATTTTTAATTTGAAAGTGCAATTACAATAGCTAGGGTTTGCTGATTTTTCTAATTTCGAAATTCAAAAAATTATGGATTTTAGAGGAAACCCCTTTTGGGTTGAATCCTCCCATTCGGGGACATTACACCGTTCTCTACAATCCAATCCAATCCAATTGCCAAATCTAAAAAATTACTACACTAATTCAATCAGAATTTGTGCTTTGAATTCACTCATAAAAACTCTTGCAAATCTGTGTTCAACAAATATTATTTCCTATGAACAGCTGAAACCTCAAAAATTTATTACTCCTTCAATATTTGGAATTATGATGCAAATAAGAGTTCAAATTGATAACAATATTAATGACTATCAAATAAAAATAATTTCAGATTTTTTTCTATGAGATCACTAAAACTTGCTCTAAAATTATGAGAACTTTAGTTTTCAGAATTTGCATTTTCAAATACAAACCCTCGATTCCAATCAAGTTGTCACACTTGAAAAATTAATATAAATAATAATCATAATTATTATGCTTCAATTGGATATCAAATTGTCCACCAAACTCTCTCAATAAACACACAAAGCAAATCGTCCATCTATGGCAAGTAATAAATCCATATTAGCAATAAGTGGGGTCAAAAGACACCTTTTGTAGAATAATCAGTGCCAAATTTGCAAACACTTATTGGACATGCATCTTAATATCTTCTTCAAGCATGAAAAAATAATATCAATTTTCAACCTATTTTCAATTGAGATCTTCACCTTGTATTTATACCTTCCAAAAAGGGACGAACCACCTTGGGGAAGTAAAATACCTCATAACCCTTTCTTGCCAATTTTTAAGATATCTTTTTCTTTTCTTTGCTTAACACCCAAGCCGACATTCCTTGTAATTTCACTTTAAGTTTTTTTAAATTAATTAAATAACTTGCTTCAATAAATTAGTAATTAAAATTATTTTTTGGCAAATTAAATAATTATTTTATTTTAGATCCTTGCTTCAATAATTAATTAAATTGCTCTAATAATTGAAGTGATAAAAATTACTTTTCAAACAATTTATTAATTATAAAACCCTTTAGAATAATCATTAAAGTTACCTTAATTTTTCAAATGGTTAAAACCATTTTTTTGGTAATTCGAATAATCATCCAAGATAGTTCTATTTAATAATTAATTAAATTGTCTGATATTTTCGAATGACAAAATCACTTGACCATTTTGGTCCTACAAGTCAAAATCAGTGTCCTTCCTTCCCTACCACTCTGAACCTCAGTCTAGTCATGCACCCACCTTCTGCAAAATCTCTTTTTCTTTGCAATAAGCCTTGTTCTTATAGAACATTGAAAAATCCAAGGCCCTGCAAGGTTCGGTTCAGTATGGAGCTTTTCGCTTTGAGCAAATGCCTTAGACAAATAAGAGTCTTTTACAAAGCTCCGAAGGTTAAGTAGCCCTTGCGGAGGGCAGATGATGAGCAAGATGGGCCATTGCAAAAGATCTGAAACAAACAAACAAAGAATTCTTTCGGGAGAAAATCCCGCGGCAAAACGAACTAAGCAAATTCTTTCGGACAAAAAGTCCAAAGGAATTCCTTTGGACTTTTCCCCTGAAATAAGTTCGCCCGAAAGAAAACGTTGAGCATTAAAAGAAAGATTTGAAGACCAAGGCTGCCCGAAGTACCGCGAAGGGCAGGGGCCTTTGCGGGGGACTCTCAATGATCGCAAAAAGGACCTTTCTCAAGTCCTGAAGGGACACCTTCCCTTCGGGAGGTTTCAAGGACAAAAGCTCGACCAAAAGAAAAAGTCGAAGGAAAGGAAAAAGCCGAAGGAATTCAAAGGGGTGACGTCCTCGTAGACGTCAAATTCAGGACAACGAAATAGTCGTTGATCTTCAAACGCTTGAGCGTGAACCTAAGGAAATTCAATGGGGTTAAGGCTAAATGGAAGAGACTGCCGAGGAAGGAGCCAAAAAATACTAGGAAAAGACAAACGAGATGACAAAAGACAAAGCTAGGGGAGGGCAAAGCTGGGAAAAGACAAAAGTTAAGAATGGACTCAGCGACCTGCTGATGAAAGAGCCCAAGGAGCCAACAAAGGACGAAAAGATACCCCGAGAGCTCAAATTCTAGGAAAAGACAAAGCCAGGAAGAGACAAAATTATGAGTATGGACAAAACATCCTAGGTGGCAAATGGGAGGCGAGTTATTCCTGTAGTTGAAACAGTGTCCACCAAGTGGTCATCAAGAAGCACGATCAGTGGATGGCACAGCCTATTTTTTCCTCATTTTGCATTGATAAACAGACAAACCGCGTGAATGTCTTGAAGGAGTGGTCTTGTTTGCAGACAAAAGAGGCACG
The DNA here is from genome assembly GCA_037957365.1 of Torreya grandis. Lineage (NCBI taxonomy): Eukaryota > Viridiplantae > Streptophyta > Pinopsida > Cupressales > Taxaceae > Torreya > Torreya grandis. The sequence continues at coordinate 5,265,168 of JARHVA010000455.1, forward strand.
GCACATGCTTTCACATTAATGTTTGAATGCCAAAGTCAAGACTGACAGCTGACACAACATCCTTTTTTAGCGGCTTCCTCTTCCCAATGCTCTCAACGCACATGGGCCAACTTGTAAAAAGGTGCCAAAGTCTTTTCCAAAGGTGGCGCCATTTGCTTCCTCTATATATATATATATATTGTGACTTCTCATTTGAGAAAGGAGATCTCTCAGCTTGTAAGACGGAGCTCTGCCGAAATTTACCTTGAATAAAAAAGAAGCATTTTTGCCTCCATTTGAGCTTGACCTTTTGCATATGTCTATGGCTTGGTCTTGTGTTAAGTAAATTTTCTTTATGCTTTCACAGATGATTCTAGCATGTCTAGTGTATTGTAAGTTCTTCTTTTGCAGGTTAGCTAGAAGTGTCTACAACAGAGTATAGGTGCATGTGAACAGGTTACCATAGTGTGTCCTAGAACACCTCTGGTAGTTCTTCCTCCCTGTATCTATAGAGGACCCCAGCTCACTGATGCAGGGGAATTTCTCATATCAAATGAAGTGTACATTAGCGTGTTTTTGGTGGAAAGTGTATGCTCAAGCTAAGTAGATCAAACTTTTTTGGTGCATACCCGCTTAAGTTAGGTTCTATTTTTCAATAATCTTTCTCTCTTTTCAACCCCCCATTATATATATGTATTAGCAATATTATTGGAATAACTTAGAGATGCATCAGAGGGAGCTAGCCCTTATCTAGAGATTCTCCTCTCAGTTTTGCCAAACCCACAGGGAAGAGAGGAGTTTCCATTGTGCTGCGTGGAAAACAAAAGCTCAGCTTTTTGTCAAGGATGCAATCTACTGCGTCAACAGTTTTTGGCACGCCCGGTGGGACTATGTTTTAACACTCAGAAAATTTATAGAATTGGTGCTGGTCCTGTTACAACAAGAACGAACCACTAATCCAACATCTGACTTTTAATCAGGCGATTGTGGGACATTTTGTTTAAAGACTTGAAGAATTTTGGTGTATTCTTCAACCAACCAGCCTTTGAGAGGCTTTTTCATCAACATCAATGGTGACTCCGAGTTGAATCAGTGAGTTAAGCAGTACAGATGCCATCAAGAAATCTTATTTTTGTATGTATAATCTCATTGCTCAGAATCATGGGCCTTGTATTCTTTCATATGGTTTTGATCAAGCTCAGGTTGTTCATGGAATCACCTCAAACAGCTCTCCTAGTTGCCCTTCAACAATAAGGGAAGTAACACTGAAATTTGAGAAATAGGTGATGGAGATAGACAGATTGGATGAACAATATATATCAGCAGGAGCTTATGTAGAAAGATGAGTGTTTGTTTAATCAAGCTCAGGCCTTGCAATCTTTGGAGGAGGAGGTAGCAAAATGGAAGAGTCCATTCATTCAAGGCAGTCAACTTTGTCTACCCCCTCTTATTCTAAAGAAAGCCCCCTCTTGTGCACCAAATCTTTTCTACCAAATAACTCTTGCTCACTCTAGCTCATCTGATGCAAGAATCACTCCTGCTCTTAATCCCTTGTGCCTAGCTTCCCAACATCAAAGGGCATTAGAGCAACCTTTCATGGAAATGAACCTTCTCAATTCCTTAGAGTGTGAATCCTCCTTGGAAGGGAATACCATGAACTAGCATGTCTCTCCTCAAGAATTTCTTCCTGTGTATCAACAGTGTCTTCCTAATCTTCCCCAACCTCCTCAGGTCTCTCAATATGATGTTCAGATTCTAAGTTGGAAGAGGGAAAATCATGAACCAGCTCTGGACCTTGAAGAAGATAAAGTTGCTGCCTCTTCCCAAGGGAAAAGTTCCAATCCCAAGGTCATGGGGCAGGAAGGAGGAGGAGAAAGGTTTTGCTCAAAACCTTGAAGAAGATGAAGCTGCTCCTACTCATCATGATGATGCTTGTGACCTCCAAGAAAAACTATTTCAAGAGAATATAGCCAAGCAAATTGCAGAATTGGAGTCCAAAATGAGATTCCTCAGCGAAAGTGTGATGGACGGTTCAGATCAAACAGAAGATCCTACATTTGAACATGCCCCATCTACACTCCTTCAAGAGAGCTATCAAGCCACATTTGATATAGATGAGGTGCTGGACAAGTGGAAGGAGGAGAATCATTTGATTCTAGCTGAATGACTGCCTCCTCTTCCACATGAGTTTAACTATCAGCGTTCCACTTCATCCCTTCTCAAGGAGGAACTTGTTTTGCAGGAGACAAGTGAAGAAGAGAGGATCCAATTTGCAGCTGCCCAAGAGGCTATCATGGATGAAAATGAGGAGGAAATCATCATGGATGCTCTCTTTGAAAACATCATCAACAATGGAGAAGACACAAGTCATGCATACATGTGGATGTTCCAACAAAATGAAGAGGAAAGTAAGCATGATGAGCTCTCTCCCCCCTTGTTTGATGAACTTCCTTGTTGCTTTGATGAGGAAGATGACCATGCCATGGAACCCAAGTTGGAGGAGGATCAGGAGGATGTCTCTGAACAACTGTAGACTCTAGTTTTTGAGCAAGAAAAGAAGAGCTCTGTTCATCTTGAAGAAAGCTTTGAAGAAGAGAGCCTTGCAAAAGAAGGTGATGTTCTGTGAGATGAGCAATCAGTCTGTGATCTCATTTCAAACATCACAACAGTCACCCTTCTTCAAGAAAGCCATGATCAAGCAGAAGATAAATTTGACAGTGTTTTCAATGAAGTAGAAGGGGACAAGCCAATCCATGATGCAGATCATAGGTCTTATGGTGATGACCCAACAATGATTGATTTTTTGATGAAACACATCAGCATGAAGAACCAACAGGAGGCAAGCTTCCAAGAACAAGATGAATACATATATGTTGGAAACATGTTTACCCCCGATTCACTCAGATACGAGCCAATCAAGGTGGCAGGCAAGAAGAGCAAGTCGCCAAATCTCCATTCTATTCAGCCACTTGTTTGGCATCATAAGTTTTCTTGCCATGAAGGAGACTTAAGAAGTTTTCCCTTTGATATAGGAGGGAGGAAAATATACCTGGTTAGCTGTACATAGTAGTTTGCTTTCAGTTTTTTTTCTCTATTTTCCCTAAGTGTTGTTTGCACAAAGAGTGTTTTTTAGCCTTGTGTGTGTTTTCCTTTGTGTTTGGGGTAGAAAGCTTCATGATCAATTCTTGGATCTCTCAAGGCTGTTGCTAACTTTTTCAAGCTGCGTTCTGACTCTGTGCCCAATGGACTTTGAGGCTACTGGTTTCTTAAGCATAGCAGGCATGCTTCCCCTAGGAATTGCCAATTTGTTGACCATTTTGGTCCTGCAGGCCAAAATCAGTGTCCTTCCTTCCCTACCACTTTGAATCTCAGTCTAGTCATGCACCCACCTTCTGTAAAATCTCCTTTTCTTTGCAATAAGCCCTGTTCTTATAGAACATTAAAAAATCCAAGGCCCTACAGGGTTCGATTCAGTATGGAGCTTTTCGCTTTGAGCAAATGCCTTAGACAAGTAAGAGTCTCTTACAAAGCTCTGAAGGTTAAGTAGCCCTTGCAGAGGGCAGATGATGAGCAAGATGGGCCATTGCAAAATATCTGAAGGGTAACTTTGGACTTGATTTACCCTTGTAGAGGGTAGCTGGTCAAAACGCTGAAAAGTGAGTTCCTTCGAGAAGAAAGACCAAGGCAAAGAATTCCTTCGGACAAAAAATTCGAAGGAAATTCGTAAGGAAATAGCAAAGGATTTCTTCGAATAAAATGTCCGAAGAAAACCCATTAAGTGAACAAGGCAAAAGGAAGATAGCCAAAGACAAAAGTTGAATTTTTTTCGGGCAAAATGCCCGAAGGAATTCCTTCGGACATTTTGTCCGAAGAAATTCACAAGGCATAGACTGTCCTTTTGGAAGGAGAATTTTGCGAAAGAATTCACAAGGCAAATCTTTTAGACAAAAAGTCCGAAAGAATCTTTCAGACAAAAAGTTCGAAGGAATTCCTTCGAACTTTTTGTCTGAAGAAATTTACTCGAAGAAAAGAGCCGATCGAAAGAAACAAGCAAGGAAACAAACAAGGAATTCTTTCGAGAGAAAATCTCGCGGCAAAAGGAACTAGGCAAATTCTTTCGGACAAAAAGTCCAAAGGAATTCCTTCGGACTTTTTGCCTGAAATAAGTTTGCCCGAAAGAAAAGGCCGAGCATTAAAGGAAAGATTTGAAGACCAAGGCTGCCTGAAGTACACCGAAGGGCAGGTGCCCTTGCGGGGACTCTCGGTGACCGCAAAAGGGACCTTTTGCAAGGCCCGAAGGGACACCTACCCTTCGAGAGGTTTCAAGGACAAAATTCCAACCAAAAGAAAAAGCCAAAAGAATTCAAATGGGTGACGTCCCCGCAGACGTCAAATTCAGGGCAACGAAATAGCCATTGATCTTCAAACGCTTGAGCGCGAACCTAAGGAAATTCAATGGGGTTAAGGCTAAAGGGAAGAGACTGCCGAGGAAGGAGCCAAAAAGGACTAGGAAAAGACAAAAGAGATGACAAAAGACAAAGCCAGGGGAGGGCAAAGTTGGGAAAAGACAAAAGTTAAGAATGGATTCAACGACCTGTTGATGAAAGAGCCCAAGGAGCCAGCAAATGATGAAAAGATAGCTCTAGAGCTCAAATTCTAAGAAAAAACAAAGCCAGGAAGAGACAAAATTATGAGTATGGACAAAACATTCCAGGTGGCAAATGGGAGGCGAGTTATTCCTAAAGTTGAAACAGTCTCCGCCAAGTGGTCATCAAGGAGCACGAACAGTGGATGGTGCGGCCTATTTTTTCCTCACTTTGCATTGATAAGAAGACAAACCGTGTGAATGTATTGAAGGAGCGGTCTTGTTTGCAGACAAAAGAGGCGCGGCCCATGCTTTGACATTAATGTTTGAACACCAAAGTCAAGACTGACAGCTGACACAACATCTTTTTTCAGCGGCTTCCTCTTCCCAATGCTCTCAATGCACATGGGCCAACTTGTAAAAAGGCGCTAAAGTCTTTTCTAAAGGGGGTGCCATTTAATTCCTCTATATATATTTTAAATTCTCATTTGAGAAATGATATCTCTCATCTTGTAAGGCAGAACTCTGCCGAAATTTACCTTGAATCAAAACGAAGCATTTTTGCCTCCATTTGAGCTTGCACTTTTGCATATGTCTATGGCTTGGTCTTGTGTTAAGTCATTTTTCATTATGCTTTCACAGATGATTCCAACATGTCTAGTGTATTGTGAGTTCTTATTTTTCAAGTTAGCTAGAAGTGTCTACAACAGAGTATAGGGGCATGTGAATAGGTAACCATAGTGTGTCCTAGAATACCTCTGGTAGTTCTTCCTCCCTGTATCTCCAGAGGACCCCTAGCTCACTGATGTAGGAGAATTTCTCATATCAAATGAAGTGTACATCAGCGTGTTCTTGGTGGAAAGTTATGCAAGCTAAGTAGATCAAATTTTTTTGGTGCATTACCCGCTTAGGTTAGGTTCTGTTTTTCAGTAATCCTTCTCTCTTTTCAACCCCCCCATTATATATATGTATTAGCAATATTACTGGAATAACTTAGAGATGCATTAGAGGGAGCTAGCCCTTATCTAGAGACTCTCCCCTCAGTTTTGCCAGACCCACAGGCAAGAGAAGAGTTTCTATTGTGCCATATGAAAGACAGAAGCTCAACGTTCTATCAAGGGTGCTGCAATCCACTGCATCAACATCACTATTTGGACAATATTATTAATTACTAAAGTTATATGAAAAGGGCAATTACAGTCCTCCCTTCCCAAATTTGCGCCCTCAAACAAATGCAAGTTCATATGCATAATTACTATGTCTAAGTGGTATAACCAATTGTAGTGCTAAAAAAACTTTGCTCCTGTCCCTGCTAAGTGGAATAACTTTTGCCAAAAAATATACTGTGACATACCCTAAATGGATAATGAATGCCATTCCATCTTAGCAACACGTCCCATAATGCAAACCCCTCCTGTATATGTTTCCCAAAGGGAAAAAATATCCAAATCAATTTTGAACTTATAATCCCTGTATTTTGGGGAATGCCCCAATGTATTCCAAATCATAGGAAAGCCATCCAATGTCTCACTGCACCTGTATGCCCCTATCTCATTCAAAATCGAGTGGTGTATGAAGAGGTATCCAATCATGTTGCCTCAACTATGTTCTTCAAAAAGTATCCAGCTCCACACTCTAATCCTAAAAGTAATCTCCCAAAGATGCATTGTAGAAAAAAGAATCATACCTTGGAAGCAACTTACCCTTCCATGAAGCCTATTAGAATAGGTTACTTCCATGCAAAAATCATGATCAACCCAAAGTTGCCCTTCCTTGTGAATGTTGGGTGGGAAAGTGACCTCAAAAACAATCCAAACATTACAAAAATACCATGTAGAAATCTGTTGTACTTATACTTTAAAATCAAACATGTTGTACTTGGAAAGAGGCTATAAAAGTAAACACGAACCTGATTTTTTCTCATGCCATAAGGACTGCCTATGAAGGGGTTGGAATTTTCTCCTCTTCGTCCTCAATAGGTGGTTGGCAATGTTCTCCATATTCAAATTTTTTTGAGGCAACAAATTCGAACCTTATCTGCCAAATTTTAGAACTTTTACTTCATTGTTCCATGTCAAAAGAGTTGCCTTCTATGTAGGATTTGAGTCATGAATGTAGCAAAACATTCTCAAAATTTTTTGACAAGAAGAGAAACCAAAATTTGCTAAAAAACATACCTTCCATCCAGTTGTGCACCATTGTAATGTACCTAGTATGCTGCTCAAAAGAACTCAGTGTGTCATACAACTCAAAATGGTAGCTATCATACCTCTTATCATGCTTAAAACTTATCCACAAGGTCCCCTTATGAGTTGAAACCTCCCCCCATAGATTGTGTATGCAAATATGTTGGCTATCATAGTAAAACATAGCCATGCCTCTACTCAAAAATTTCAATTTGCTCATTACTGTTGGGAGAGGGGGGTGGAGGAAAATCCAAGAACAAACACCCCTGTTCTAATTCCACCCGTTAGGATCTTGCTCCTCAGAAAGAGCACAGTATGATTACCAAATATAAGCAATTGAATATGCGGAAATAACCAGAAACACAAGTAACTAGAATTCACCAATAGCACAGAATATGAGAGACAATACACTATCTTGTATTAACACTATACAGAAAAGAATACATCAAAGAGCCGCCACACTCTTTCACCTTACAGAGATTCGCCACACCTCAAGTGTACAGTAATTCTTCTCACACACACTCTCCTACACAAAAACGGTCCCAACAACCAACTCACACACAGAATTGGTGTTCACCTCACCAACCAGTCAGTAATAACCCTGCCGATACACCAAGCACTCTATAGCACTTCAAGCTGATCTCTCATGAACCTGCAACCTGCAATTCAAAGACCAAACTTACATGTAGATCCCCAATGAGCTTGCAACAACCTGCAACTCACAGATCTTACAACTAGAAGGAACTCTTCCTTTCTATCTCATGCCTTAAACAATACATGCCAATGGGTCTATAAATAGATCCCTAACTCAAACAATAACTTAGACTCTTAATTTAGACAATTATCCTCGCAGCCCAAGACTCTGGGTGGTCTTAACATGCAAACTCATCGTTCACTTAACTAACTGTCCGTGAAACGAACACTTCGGGAACACACAGGCGACCGACACCGGTCCCTGCTAGTCTGGTTTGGCCGACGTCGGCCGACTTCCTGTCGTCGCCGGTGGCCTTCTGCACTGGACTCTGCCGACGTCGGTCCTGCTGCCGACGCCGGTTCCTATAGAACTCAGCAACCATCTGTTCCTCAGTTTGCAAAGGTTGAAGCTTTTAGCTCCACAACCTAACAATCTCCCACTTGGAGATAAACAGCTGCAACCTATACCTGTACCTGTACACCGTCTAGTTTGTTTCCTTGGCTTTGTATCCCTCCTCAAGATCACTCTTGAAGACCAACCACCACAAAATCCGTGGTGCAAAATCTGTCATCCAAATTACCTGCCACATCCGCATCTACAACCATGTAGAAAAAGAACTTGACCCTGCATAGCATGTGCACCTGCTGCTGGTCCCACTGAACTGCCCTTCAGTATTACTCTCCCGGATTGACTCCAAACTTGTGACAACTCCCACTGCTTGGAAAAACTCAGGTTTAGTACATACCATGCACTCAACCTCATTATGTGAATCAAGACACCTGTTCTATGAACTGTCTAACCATCGGCGTGCTAACCGGCTTCACACAATCATCCTGAAACAAAGTCAACAAGACCTCCATGTCTCTAGATCACACTCATGCCAAAGAATCTTGCTGCTCCCAGATTCTCCATGACAAACACCTGAACTAACTTTACCTTTAGTTCAGCAATACCTGTATATGTAACCCTGCAACAAGCACATCATACAGAAAATAGGATAATGTAGCTAATATTATCCAGCTTGGTAAAGAGAAACACAATGATCAAACCTCCATTGCCCTGCAGCTAAAACAAGATCATATACCCTGATCTTCCATCTCACGTATCCATTTCCGCTCTTCTTCATCCTCAACATCCATTCGTCTCTCAGTGCTTACTTCCAGCTGGCAACACTACCCAAAACACCTGTTTGGTTCTCCTCCAAGGAATCACATCCTCATTCATGCCAAGCTCCCACTGTTTTCTGGATCTACCTGTTCTGCTTCTTCAATAACTTCCTGGTTCTATGCCATAAGTGAGCAACAAGTAGTGTAAAGAAGGGAAATGATGAATTTAAGAACTTACTTACACCTTCAGTCCTCCATATGGGCGCTTGAGACTCCATGACAACTAGCTGTCCACCCAAAATTCGTCTCAGTAACTGATGCCGGTCACATCTCAGTCTACAGCCGACCGATGTCGATTCCCTGCGACTGCCTCTCTGCCGACATCGGTTTCCCCTGGCCGACGCCGGTCTCTGTCTGTCCCGAGTCACCGACGTCGGGCTGCACATAGCCGACGTCGGTCCCTATCTGGACACCGACGCCGATTTTCCTGCCGACGTCGGTCTCTGTGTTTTTCTTGTGAGACCTGACCTTTTCCTACGAGCTCTTTTTGGATCAAAACCTTGTCCAAATCACCCTTGCTCTGCTCAGAATTTCTCTGCACCTTATGCTGAACTCTGTTCGTCACTTTCTCCTTGAAAACCAAGGCTTTCCCGTTCTTGTCACTAACATCGGATTCCTCAAGAAACCTTACCTTCTTCTTTTGCATACAGAAACCACGATCCATGCCTTCTAAATCCGAAAGCATATTCTTTGACTCAAGAACCAGCATCTCCTTCTTATCTATGTGACCAAGCCTATCAAGCCACATCTCTGAATCTACAGCTGAAGTAGATAACCCAGAAAGAGAATCAGTAAAACAAGTAGATAGATAAAGCGTACCTACTTTCTTACCTCTAGCTACAACAAGTGTACCCTTGGTAACCTTCCAAGAGTCCGCTGTGAGAGTTACTGTGCAACCCTCTTCACCCAAACTTCTAACAGAAATCAGATTCAGCTTCAGAACTGGGACATGCATGACCTCCTTTAACACCCATGTGTCACCTGTCTACAATTTCAGCTTCACTTTGCCTTTGCCAACAATCTGACAAGGCTTACCATCCCCTACACAAATTTCTCCAAAGTCTCCCTGGACATACTCATGAAAAAATTCTCTATATGGGGATGCATGAAAAGAGGCACCAGAATCTAATACCCAAGACTCTACTTTATCCAAAGAACATACCAGAGCATCCTGTGCAACGTAACCCGCAACATCTGCTTCTTCTCCATGTTCTTCATGATGATCTTCACCCGATCTGCAATTTCTCTTTAAGTGCCCTTGCTTTCCACATTTCCAGCAGGTTATTCTGCCATACCTGGACTTGGATCTTTTGCCTATCTTCGACCTTGATCTCCCACGCTCTGTCTTCTCTCTTGGCCTTCCTCTTCCTTCAACACTCAAAGCATCTCCAGATGATTCACCTGTGCTTTTCTTGCGTATCTCTTCATTCAAGATCACACTCACAACATCATCCACTTTTAAGACTTTTGAAGGAGACACAGTATTAGAAACTGCCAGTACCAAACCTTCCCAACTTTCAGGTAATGAACACAAGATTAAGAGAGCTCTAAGTTCATCATCAAATACAATATTCACTGAACTTAACTGGTTTACCAAACCATGGAAATCACTAAGATGGCTATGAACAGATCCACCTTCCAACATTTGCAAATTAAATAAACGCTTCATAAGAAATACCTTATTAGAAGCCGAGGGTTTTTCATACAAATTTGCCAAAGATTTCATCAACTCCACCGTTGTCATACACTGTGATAAGCTGGAAATCACAGATGAATCAAGACTCAATCTAACAGATCCCAGAGCCTTCCGATCAAGAACCTCCCATTCTTCATCTTTCATATCCAAGGGTTTGCTAGCAACCCCACCCAACGGTAAGTACAAATCTTTTTGATACAGATAGTCCTCAATCTGCATCCTCCATAATTGATAGTTCTTGCCATTAAACTTTTCTATTCGTAGTTGACTGTTTTCTGCCATTGCTCAACTCCCACTCAAACAGAAACCCTGTGAGTAACCTGTAATCAAAACACACTACCCAGATCTACACCAGTCTGTTAGTATCTCAACCAAAAGCTCTGATACCACTTGTTGGTGGTATCAAGCTATGAGCCAACAACCTTGCTCTGATACCACTTGTTGGGAGAGGGGGGTGGAGGAAAATCCAAGAACAAACACACCTGTTCTAATTCCACCCGTTAGGATCTTGCTCCTCAGAAAGAGCACAGTATGATTACCAAATATAAGCAATTGAATATGCGAAAATAACCAGAAACACAAGTAACTAGAATTCACCAATAGCACAGAATATGAGAGACAATACACTATCTTGTATTAACACTATACAGAAAAGAATACATCAAAGAGCCGCCACACTCTTTTACCTTACAGAGATTCGCCACACCTCAAGTGTACAGTAATTCTTCTCACACACACTCTCCTACACAAAAACGGTCCCAACAACCAACTCACACACAAAATTGGTGTTCACCTCACCAACCAGTCAGTAATAACCCTGCCAGTACACCAAGCACTCTATAGCACTTCAAGCTGATCTCTCATGAACCTGCAACCTGCAATTCAAAGACCAAACTTACATGTAGATCTCCAATGAGCTTGCAACAACCTGCAAATCACAGATCTTACAACTAGAAGGAACTCTTCCTTTCTATCTCATGTCTTAAACAATACATGCCAATGGGTCTATAAATAGATCCCTAACTCAAACAATAACTTAGACTCTTAATTTAGACAATTATCCTCGCAGCCCAAGACTCTGGGTGGTCTTAACATGCAAACTCATCGTTCACTTAACTAACTGTCCGTGAAACGAACACTTCGGGAACACACAGGCGACCGACGCCGGTCCCTGCTAGTCTGGTTCGGCCGACGTCGGCCGACTTCCTGCCGTCGCCGGTGGCCTTCTGCACTGGACTCTGCCGACGTCGATCCTGCTGCCGACGCCGGTTCCTGTAGAACTCAGCAACCATCTGTTTCTCAGTTTGCAAAGGTTGAAGCTTTTAGCTCCACAACCTAACAATCTCCCACTTGGAGATAAACAGCTGCAACCTATACCTGTACCTGTACACCGTCTAGTTTGTTTCCTTGGCTTTGTATCCCTCCTCAAAATCACTCTTGAAGACCAACCACCACAAAATTCGTGGTGCAAAATCTGTCATCCAAATTACCTACCACATCTGCATCTACAACCATGTAGAAAAAGAACTTGACCCTGCATAGCATGTGCACCTGCTGCTGGTCCCACTGAACTGCCCTTCAGTATTACTCTCCCGGATTGACTCCAAACTTGTGACAACTCCCACTGCTTGAGAAAACTCAGGTTTAGTACATACCATGCACTCAACCTCATTATGTGAATCAAGACACCTGTTCTATGAACTGTCTAACCATCGGCGTGCTAACCGGCTTCACACAATCATTCTGAAACAAAGTCAACAAGACCTCCATGTCTCTAGATCACACTCATGCCAAAGAATCTTGCTGCTCCCAGATTCTCCATGACAAACACCTGAACTAACTTTACCTTTAGTTCAGCAATACCTGTATATGTAACCCTGCAACAAGCACATCATATAGAAAATAGGATAATGTAGCTAATATTATCCAGCCTGGTAAAAAGAAACACAATGATCAAACCTCCATTGCCCTGCAGCTAAAACAAGATCATAGACCCTGATCTTCCATCTCATATATCCATTTTCGCTCTTCTTCATCCTCAACATCCATTCGTCTCTCAGTGCTTACTTCCAGCTGGCAACACTACCCAAAACACCTGTTTGGTTCTCCTCCAAGGAATCACATCCTCATTCATGCCAAGCTCCCACTGTTTCCTGGATTTACCTGTTCTGCTTCTTCAATAACTTCCTGGTTCTATGCCATAAGTGAGCAACAAGTAGTGTAAAGAAGGGAAATGACGAATTTAAGAACTTACTTACACCTTCAGTCCTCCATATGGGCGCTTGAGACTCCATGACAACTAGCTGTCCACCCAAAATTCGTCTCAGTAACCGATGCCGGCCACATCTCAGTCTACAGCCGACCGATGTCGATTCCCTGCGACTGCCTCTCTGCCGACGTCTGTTTCCCCTGGCCGACGCCGGTCTCTGTCTGCCCCGAGTCACCGACGTCGGGCTGCACATAGCCGACGTCGGTCTCTGTGTTTTTCTTGTGAGACCTGACCTTTTCTCGCGAGCTCTTTTTGGATCAAAACCTTGTCCAAATCACCCTTGCTCTGCTCAGATTTCCTCTGCACCTTATGCTGAACTCTGTCCGTCACTTTCTCTTTGAAAACCAAGGCTTTCCCGTTCTTGTCACTAACATCAGATTCCTCAAGAAACCTTACCTTCTTCTTCTGCATACAGAAACCACGATCCATGCCTTCCAAATCCGAAAGCATATTCTTTGACTCAAGAACCAGCATCTCCTTCTTATCTATGTGACCAAGCCTATCAAGCCACATCTCTGAATCTACAGCTGAAGTAGATAACCCATAAAGAGAATCAGTAAAACAAGTAGATAGATAAAGCGTACCTACATTCTTACCTCTAGCTACAACAAGTGTACCCTTGGTAACCTTCCAAGAGTCCGCTGTGAGAGTTACTGTGCAACCCTCTTCACCCAAACTTCTAACAGAAATCAGATTCTGCTTCAGAACTGGGACATGCATGACCTCCTTTAACAACCATGTGTCACCTGTCTGTAATTTCAGCTTCACTTTGCCTTTGCCAACAATCTGACAAGGCTTACTATCCCCTACACAAATTTCTCCAAAGTCTCCCTGGACATACTCATGAAAAAATTTCCTATATGGGGATGCATGAAAAGAGGCACCAGAATCTAATACCCAAGACTCTACTTTATCCAAAGAACATACCAGAGCATCCTGTGCAACGTAACCCGCAACATCTGCTTCTTCTCCATGTTCTTCATGATGATCTTCATCCGATCTGCAATCTCTCTTTAAGTGCCCTTGCTTTCCACATTTCCAGCAGGTTATTCTGCCATACCTGGACTTGGATCTTTTGCCTATCTTCGACCTTGATCTCCCACGCTCTGTCTTCTCTCTTGGCCTTCCTCTTCCTTCAACACTCAAAGCATCTCCAGATGATTCACCTGTGCTTTTCCTGCGTATCTCTTCATTCAAGATCACACTCACAACATCATCCACTTTTAAGACTTTTGAAGGAGACACAGTATTAGAAACTGCCATTACCAAACCTTCCCAACTTTCAGGTAATGAACACAAGATTAAAAGAGCTCTAAGTTCATCATCAAATACAATATTCACTGAACTTAACTGGTTTACCAAACCATGAAAATCACTAAGATGGCTATGAACAGATCCACCTTCCAACATTTGCAAATTAAATAAACGCTTCATAAGAAATACCTTATTAGAAGCCGAGGGTTTTTCATACAAATTTGCCAAAGATTTCATCAACTCCACCGTTGTCTTACACTGTGATAAGCTGGAAATCACAGATGAATCAAGACTCAATCTAACAGATCCCAGAGCCTTCCGATCAAGAACCTCCCATTCTTCATCTTTCATATCCAAGGGTTTGCTAGCAACCCCACCCAACGGTAAGTACAAATCTTTTTGATACAGATAGTCCTCAATCTGCATCCTCCATAATTGATAGTTCTTGCCATTAAACTTTTCCATTCGTAGTTGACTGTTTTCTGCCATTGCTCAACTCCCACTCAAACAGAAACCCTGTGAGTAACCTGTAATCAAAACACACTACCCAGATCTACACCAGTCTGTTAGTATCTCAACCAAAAGCTCTGATACCACTTGTTGGTGGTATCAAGCTATGAGCCAACAACCTTGCTCTGATACCACTTGTTGGGAGAGGGGGGTGGAGGAAAATCCAAGAACAAACACACCTGTTCTAATTCCACCCGTTAGGATCTTGCTCCTCAGAAAGAGCACAGTATGATTACCAAATATAAACAATTGAATATGCGGAAATAACCAGAAACACAAGTAACTAGAATTCACCAATAGCACAGAATATGAGAGACAATACACTATCTTGTATTAACACTATACAGAAAAGAATACATCAAAGAGCCGCCACACTCTTTCACCTTACAGAGATTCACCACACCTCAAGTGTACAGTAATTCTTCTCACACACACTCTCCTACACAAAAACGGTCCCAACAACCAACTCACACATAGAATTGGTGTTCACCTCACCAACCAGTCAGTAATAACCCTGCCGGTACACCAAGCACTCTATAGCACTTCAAGCTGATCTCTCATGAACCTGCAACCTGCAATTCAAAGACCAAACTTACATGTAGATCCCCAATGAGCTTGCAACAACCTGCAACTCACAGATCTTACAACTAGAAGGAACTCTTCCTTTCTATCTCATGCCTTAAACAATACATGCCAATGTGTCTATAAATAGATCCCTAACTCAAACAATAACTTAGACTCTTAATTTAGACAATTATCCTCGTAGCCCAAGACTCTGGGTGGTCTTAACATGCAAACTCATCGTTCACTTAACTAACTGTCCGTGAAACGAACACTTCGAAAACACACAGGCGACCTACGCCGGTCCCTGCTAGTCTGGTTCGGCTGACGTCGGCCGACTTCCTGCCGTCGCCGGTGGCCTTCTGCACTGGACTCTGCCGACGTCGGTCCTGCTGCCGACGCCGGTTCCTGTAGAACTCAGCAACCATCTGTTCCTCAGTTTGCAAAGGTTGAAGCTTTTAGCTCCACAACCTAACAATCTCCCACTTGGAGATAAACAACTGCAACCTATACCTGTACCTGTACACCGTCTAGTTTGTTTCCTTGGCTTTGTATCCCTCTTCAAAATCACTCTTGAAGACCAACCACCACAAAATCCGTGGTGCAAAATCTGTCATCCAAATTACCTGCCACATCCGCATCTACAACCATGTAGAAAAAGAACTTGACCCTGCATAGCATGTGCACCTGCTGCTGGTCCCACTGAACTGCCCTTCAGTATTACTCTCCCGAATTGACTCCAAACTTGTGACAACTCCCACTGCTTGGAAAAACTCAGGTTTAGTACATACCATGCACTCAACCTCATTATATGAATCAAGACACCTGTTCTATGAACTGTCTAACCATCGGCGTGCTAACCGGCTTCACACAATCATCCTGAAACAAAGTCAACAAGACCTCCATGTCTCTAGATCACACTCATGCCAAAGAATCTTGCTGCTCCCCGATTCTCCATGACAAACACCTGAACTAACTTTACCTTTAGTTCAGCAATACCTGTATATGTAACCCTGCAACAAGCACATCATACAGAAAATAGGATAATGTAGCTAATATTATCCAGCCTGGTAAAGAGAAACACAATGATCAAATCTCCATTGCCCTGCAGCTAAAACAAGATCATAGACCCTGATCTTCCATCTCACGTATCCATTTTCGCTCTTCTTCATCCTCAACATCCATTCGTCTCTCAGTGCTTACTTCCAGCTGGCAACACTACCCAAAACACCTGTTTGGTTCTCCTCCAAGGAATCACATCCTCATTCATGCCAAGCTCCCACTGTTTCCTGGATCTTCCTGTTCTGCTTCTTCAATAACTTCCTGGTTCTATGCCATAAGTGAGCAACAAATAGTGTAAAGAAGGGAAATGACGAATTTAAGAACTTACTTACACCTTCAGTCCTCCATATGGGCGCTTGAGACTCCATGACAACTAGCTGTCCACCCAAAATTCGTCTCAGTAACCGATGCCGGTCACATCTCAGTCTACAGCCGACCGATGTCGATTCCCTGCGACTGCCTCTCTGCAGACGTCAGTTTCCCCTGGCCGACGCCGGTCTTTGTCTGCCCCGAGTCATCGACGTCGGGCTGCACATAGCCGACGTCGGTCCCTGTCTGGACACCGACGCCGATTTTTCTGCCGACGTCGGTCTCTGTGTTTTTCTTGTGAGACCTGACCTTTTTCTGCGAGCTCTTTTTGGATCAAAACCTTGTCCAAATCACCCTTGCTCTGCTCAGAATTCCTCTGCACCTTATGCTGAACTCTGTCCGTCACTTTCTCCTTGAAAACCAAGGCTTTCCCGTTCTTGTCACTAACATCGGATTCCTCAAGAAACCTTACCTTCTTCTGCATACAGAAACCACGATCCATGCCTTCCAAATCCGAAAGCATATTCTTTGACTCAAGAACCAGCATCTCCTTCTTATCTATGTGACCAAGCCTATCAAGCCACATCTCTGAATCTACAGCTGAAGTAGATAACCCAGAAAGAGAATCAGTAAAACAAGTAGATAGATAAAGCGTACCTACTTTCTTACCTCTAGCTACAACAAGTGTACCCTTGGTAACTTTCCAAGAGTCCGCTGTGAGAGTTACTGTGCAACCCTCTTCACCCAAACTTCTAACAGAAATCAGATTCTGCTTCAGAACTGGGACATGCATGACCTCCTTTAACACCCATGTGTCACCTGTCTGCAATTTCAGCTTCACTTTGCCTTTGCCAACAATCTGACAAGGCTTACCATCCCCTACACAAATTTCTCCAAAGTCTCCCTGGACATACTCATGAAAAAATTCCCTATATGGGGATGCATGAAAAGAGGCACCAGAATCTAATACCCAAGACTCTACTTTATCCAAAGAACATACCAGAGCATCTTGTGTAACGTAACCTGCAACATCTGCTTCTTCTCCATTTTCTTCATGATGATCTTCACCCGATCTGCAATCTCTCTTTAAGTGCCCTTGCTTTCCACATTTCCAGCAGGTTATTCTGCCATACCTGGACTTGGATCTTTTACCTATCTTCGACCTTGATCTCCCACGCTCTGTCTTCTCTCTTGGCCTTCCTCTTCCTTCAACACTCAAAGCATCTCCAGATGATTCACCTGTGCTTTTCCTGCGTATCTCTTCATTCAAGATCACACTCACAACATCATCTACTTTTAAGACTTTTGAAGGACACACAGTATTAGAAACTACCATTACCAAACCTTCCCAACTTTCAGGCAATGAACACAAGATTAAGAGAGCTCTAAGTTCATCATCAAATACAATATTCACTGAACTTAACTGGTTTACCAAACCATGGAAATCACTAAGATGGCTATGAACAGATCCACCTTCCAACATTTGCAAATTAAATAAACGCTTCATAAGAAATACCTTATTAGAAGTTGAGGGTTTTTCATACAAATTTGCCAAAGATTTCATCAACTCCACCATTGTCTTACACTGTGATAAGCTGGAAATCACAGATGAATCAAGACTCAATCTAACAGATCCCAGAGCCTTCCGATCAAGAACCTCCCATTCTTCATCTTTTATATCCAAGGGTTTGCTAGCAACCCCACCCAACGGTAAGTACAAATCTTTCTGATATAGATAGTCCTCAATCTGCATCCTCCATAATTGATAGTTCTTGCCATTAAACTTTTCCATTCGTAGTTGACTGTTTTCTGCCATTGCTCAACTCCCACTCAAACAGAAACCCTGTGAGTAACCTGTAATCAAAACACACTACCCAGATCTACACCAGTCTGTTAGTATCTCAACCAAAAGCTCTGATACCACTTGTTGGTGGTATCAAGCTATGAGCCAACAACCTTGCTCTGATACCACTTGTTGGGAGAGGGGGGTGGAGGAAAATCCAAAAACAAACACACCTGTTCTAATTCCACCCGTTAGGATCTTGCTCTTCAGAAAGAGCACAGTATGATTACCAAATATAAGCAATTGAATATGCGGAAATAACCAGAAACACAAGTAACTAGAATTCACCAATAGCACAGAATATGAGAGACAATACACTATCTTGTATTAACACTATACAAAAAAAAATACATCAAAGAGCCGCCACACTCTTTCACCTTACAGAGATTTGCCACACCTCAAGTGTACAGTAATTCTTCTCACACACACTCTCCTACACAAAAACGGTCCCAACAACCAACTCACACACAAAATTGGTGTTCACCTCACCAACCAGTCAGTAATAACCCTGCCGGTACACCAAGCACTCTATAGCACTTCAAGCTGATCTCTCATGAACCTGCAACCTGTAATTCAAAGACCAAACTTACATGTAGATCCCCAATGAGCTTGCAACAACCTGCAACTCACAGATCTTACAACTAGAAGGAACTCTTCCTTTCTATCTCATGCCTTAAACAATACATGCCAATGGGTCTATAAATAGATCCCTAACTCAAACAATAACTTAGACTCTTAATTTAGACAATTATCCTCGCAGCCCAAGACTCTGGGTGGTCTTAACATGCAAACTCATCGTTCACTTAACTAACTGTCCGTGAAACGAACACTTCGAGAACACACAGGCGACCGACGCCGGTCCCTGCTAGTCTGGTTCGGCCGACGTCGGCCGACTTCCTGCCGTCGCCGGTGGCCTTCTGCACTGGACTCTGCCGACGTCGGTCCTGCTGCCGATGCCGGTTCCTGTATAACTCAGCAACCATCTGTTCCTCAGTTTGCAAAGGTTGAAGCTTTTAGCTCCACAACCTAACAATCTCCTACTTGGAGATAAACAACTGCAACCTATACCTGTACCTGTACACCGTCTAGTTTGTTTCCTTGGCTTTGTATCCCTCCTCAAGATCACTCTTGAAGACCAACCACCACAAAATCCGTGGTACAAAATCTGTCATCCAAATTACCTGCCACATCCGCATCTACAACCATGTAGAAAAAGAACTTGACCCTGCATAGCATGTGCACCTGCTGCTGGTCCCACTGAACTGCCCTTCAGTATTACTCTCCCGGATTGACTCCAAACTTGTGACAACTCCCACTGCTTGGAAAAACTCAGGTTTAGTACATACCATGCACTCAACCTCATTATGTGAATCAAGACACCTGTTCTATGAACTGTCTAACCATCGGCGTGCTAACCGGCTTCACACAATCATCCTGAAACAAAGTCAACAAGACCTCCATGTCTCTAGATCACACTCATGCCAAAGAATCTTGCTGCTCCCAGATTCTCCATGACAAACACCTGAACTAACTTTACCTTTAGTTCAGCAATACCTGTATATGTAACCCTGCAACAAGCACATCATACAGAAAATAGGATAATGTAGCTAATATTATCCAGCCTGGTAAAGAGAAACACAATGATCAAACCTCCATTGCCCTGCAGCTAAAACAAGATCATAGACCCTGATCTTCCATCTCACGTATCCATTTTCGCTCTTCTTCATCCTCAACATCCATTCGTCTCTCAGTGCTTACTTCCAGCTGGCAACACTACCCAAAACACCTGTTTGGTTCTCCTCCAAGGAATCACATCCTCATTCATGCCAAGCTCCCACTGTTTCCTGGATCTACCTGTTCTGCTTCTTCAATAACTTCCTGGTTCTATGCCATAAGTGAGCAACAAGTAGTGTAAAGAAGGGAAATGATAAATTTAAGAACTTACTTACACCTTCAGTCTTCCATATGGGCGCTTGAGACTCCATGACAACTAGCTGTCCACCCAAAATTCATCTCAGTAACTGATGCCGGTCACATCTCAGTCTACAGCCGACCGATGTCGATTCCCTGCGACTGCCTCTCTGCCGACGTCGGTTTCCCCTGGCCGACGCCGGTCTCTGTCTGCCCCGAGTCACCGACGTCGGGCTGCACATAGCCGACGTCGGTCTCTGTGTTTTTCTTGTGAGACCTGACCTTTTCCTGTGAGCTCTTTTTGGATCAAAACCTTGTTCAAATCACCCTTGCTCTGCTCAGAATTTTTCTGCATCTTATGCTGAACTCTGTCCGTCACTTTCTCCTTGAAAACCAAGGCTTTTCCGTTCTTGTCACTAACATCAGATTCCTCAAGAAACCTTACCTTCTTCTTCTGCATATAGAAACCACGATCCATGCCTTCCAAATCCGAAAGCATATTCTTTGACTCAAGAACCAGCATCTCCTTCTTATCTATGTGACCAAGCCTATCAAGCCACATCTCTGAATCTACAGCTGAAGTAGATAACCCAGAAAGAGAATCAGTAAAACAAGTAGATAGATAAAGCGTACCTACTTTCTTACCTCTAGCTACAACAAGTGTACCCTTGGTAACCTTCCAAGAGTCCGCTGTGAGAGTTACTGTGCAACCCTCTTCACCCAAACTTCTAACAGAAATCGGATTTCGCTTCAGAACTGGGACATGCATGACCTCCTTTAACACCCATGTGTCACCTGTCTGCAATTTCAGCTTCACTTTGCCTTTGCCAACAATCTGACAAGGCTTACCATCCCCTACACAAATTTCTCCAAAGTCTCCCTGGACATACTCATGAAAAAATTCCCTATATGGGGATGCATGAAAAGAGGCACCAGAATCTAATACCCAAGACTCTACTTTATCCAAAGAACATACCAGAACATCCTGTGCAACGTAACCCGCAACATCTGCTTCTTCTCCATGTTCTTCATGATGATCTTCACCCGATCTGCAATCTCTCTTTAAGTGCCCTTGCTTTCCACATTTCCAGCAGGTTATTCTGCCATACCTGGACTTGGATCTTTTGCCTATCTTCGACCTTGATCTCCCACGCTCTGTCTTCTCTCTTGGCCTTCCTCTTCCTTCAACACTCAAAGCATCTCCAGATGATTCACCTGTGCTTTTCCTGCGTATCTCTTCATTCAAGATCACACTCACAACATCATCCACTTTTAAGACTTTTGAAGGAGACACAGTATTAGAAACTGCCATTACCAAACCTTCCCAACTTTCAGGTAATGAACACAAGATTAAGAGAGCTCTAAGTTCATCATCAAATACAATATTCACTGAACTTAACTGATTTACCAAACCATGAAAATCACTAAGATGGCTATGAACAGATCCACCTTCTAACATTTGCAAATTAAATAAACGCTTCATAAGAAATACCTTATTAGAAGCCGAGAGTTTTTCATACAAATTTGCCAAAGATTTCATCAACTCCACCATTGTCTTACACTGTGATAAGCTGGAAATCACAGATGAATCAAGACTCAATCTAACAGATCCCAGAGCCTTCCGATCAAGAACCTCCCATTCTTCATCTTTCATATCCAAGGGTTTGCTAGCAACCCCACCCAACGGTAAGTACAAATCTTTCTGATACAGATAGTCCTCAATCTGCATCCTCCATAATTGATAGTTCTTGCCATTAAACTTTTCCATTCGTAGTTGACTGTTTTCTGCCATTTCTCAACTCCCACTCAAACAGAAACCCTGTGAGTAACCTGTAATCAAAACACACTACCCAGATCTACACCAGTCTGTTAGTATCTCAACCAAAAGCTCTGATACCACTTGTTGGTGGTATCAAGCTATGAGCCAACAACCTTGCTCTGATACCACTTGTTGGGAGAGGGGGGTGGAGGAAAATCCAAGAACAAACACACCTGTTCTAATTCCACCCGTTAGGATCTTGCTCCTCAGAAAGAGCACAGTATGATTACCAAATATAAGCAATTGAATATGCGGAAATAACCAGAAACACAAGTAACTAGAATTCACCAATAGCAAAGAATATGAGAGACAATACACTATCTTGTATTAACACTATACAGAAAAGAATACATCAAAGAGCCGCCACACTCTTTCACCTTACAGAGATTCGCCACACCTCAAGTGTACAGTAATTCTTCTCACGCACACTCTCTTACACAAAAACGGTCCCAACAACCAACTCACACACAGAATTGGTGTTCACCTCACCAACCAGTCAGTAATAACCCTGTCGGTACACCAAGCACTCTATAGCACTTCAAGCTGATCTCTCATGAACCTGCAACCTGCAATTCAAAGACCAAACTTACATGTAGATCCCCAATGAGTTTGCAACAACCTGCAACTCACAGATCTTACAACTAGAAGGAACTCTTCCTTTCTATCTCATGCCTTAAACAATACATGCCAATGGGTCTATAAATAGATCCCTAACTCAAACAATAACTTAGACTCTTAATTTAGACAATTATCCTCGCAGCCCAAGACTCTGGGTGGTCTTAACATGCAAACTCATCGTTCACTTAACTAACTGTCCGTGAAACGAACACTTCGGGAACACACAGGCGACCGACGCCGGTCCCTGCTAGTCTGGTTCTGCCGACGTCGGCCGACTTCCTGCCGTCGCCGGTGGCCTTCTGCACTGGACTCTGCCGACGTCGGTCCTGCTGCCGACGCCGGTTCCTGTAGAACTCAGCAACCATCTGTTCCTCAGTTTGCAAAGGTTGAAGCTTTTAGCTCCACAACCTAACAATTACCACCCTGATCCTTAATGGGTTCTCTCACTCCATGCTTACCCAACAAACCATCATAGACTTTTACCCTTGCAAGTGCATATCATAATCATCTAAACCTATTGGTAGGGATCCCTTTTTGTAAGGTGTATATCTTTCCTTTCGCTGTCCTTTGCTAGCTTCCTCACATGTGTATGTATCACCAAACAAGCCCCACCAATACTGAACTTTATTCATTTTTATATATTGTTGTACCTGCCATGTTAATTCAGAACTTTGGGAGCAAATGATTTCAGAATTGGTCCACGCATGAATTCTCCTCCTTGTAAACTGATACATATTTTGAGAGGGAAATATTACACTTGTATGTAGGGGCTTGAATTGAATAGATGTCTCAGAATTTTTTGAGCCATAAAATTCAAACTTCAATCTATCTCTTCCAACATATGCATGATAAAAATCAGAACCAAGTAAACTTACCAATTGTGTTGTAGTGTCCCCTCTTTTGTAAGCACATGATTGTCCATGATGCCTCATAACAACCCTATCATTATTTCTTTCATCCTTCCTCATACTCATAAAATACCCTCTTATAAAGTTGATTGATGAAGATGAAGGAGCCTTCATGTCACTCAAACCATGCAAAATAACCTCGTTATCTCCCACCTTAAACTCTAGTTCCAATGTTAACTTGTGCATGCCTATATTCCTTCATGTCCTAAATGATTCTAATTCTTTCTCTTGGTGCCAATAATTGTGAACTTGATTCAAAAAATCCTCATGCCTCATTTTGAAAACCATATCCTTCATTTTATCACCTTTGGTGACTTCATTGTCATGTATACAATCATTTTAAGATAAATAGACATGTCCTATCAAGAAAAGATCCTTACCTTGCACTTCTTTTATTTCGTGCTCCTTGCTTTCCTCTTCTTTTTTATCACTCACTTGCACCCCTATGGGCTGCCCATCAAATTCTAAATTTCCTGCTTCATTGGCTCCCTCATAGGAGTCCCCATAAAGGGTTGTCCCTTCATTTTTTCCTCCAAGTCTCCATGTAGCTTGGTGCTCTCTTCCTCTACATGCTCCACTATCAAATAAGGCTTCAATTTTCCCTCACAATTAATTCTAACATTTTCAAACAACATATGTGCAATTGATTTTTTTTTTCTTTTATAGTTTCAACCCTGTCAACAAGATAAATAATAATGGATCGAAAAGTTCACCACTCTCATTGAGTGTTAAGGTCGAGATTCTCTGCATAGAAGATACAACATTTTTGGTAGGATTCTTACAAGCAATTGTAAGGAAATGTTGAAACATTTTAACAATAAGTTCATCACACTCCATATTTAACATCAAAATACATGCCCTGGTTGAAGTCATAGTTTCTTAGATGTTGACCCTTCTAGCCAAAGAGTGCCATTTGTCCTCTTTGAGGCCTTCACAGCTCTCCACAATCAATGAAAATATTTTTCTCATGATTTTATCACTATAGGGAACTTCGAGAACCGTTAGTCTTAAATCCTCATTAATACATTTAGTAACCAAGAGCCTTACCTCCTCATTTGTATCTATCAATAATTCATATTGAACAAAGTAAGTCCTTGAAGGTTGTACCTACCACTTCATGGACTCATATTGTAATTGACTCACCTTGGATAACCTCTTTTCTACTTCTTTCGAGGTGTTGGTTACACTTTCCAGTGGGTGGCATAGGTTTCTTAGCTTTCTTCCTCCATTGTAAAGCCTTTTTTTCTCCATTTCTTCCATGGCATCTTCCTTTTTTTTGATAACGCAAAATCTTTTTACTTGCTTGTATCCAAATTAATACCAAACTTCATAGGTGGACAAAATCAATGCTCTGATATCACTGTTATGTCCCAAAATGAGACGATTCAACTCAAAAGGGGTTATTTCTAAAATCCATAATTTTTTAAATTTTGAAATTAGAAAAATCAACAAACCTTCACTGCTATAATTGCACCTCCAAATTGAAAATTAACTCCAATTCACTTTGAAATAAATAACAAATAAATACCTTGTGAATTTGACCACCAATGGCTCTTACCGCAATGAAGAAAGACCCCGAAATGAATGTTTCAATCCTTCAAACCCTAGCTTTACACTAACTGAATTGATGTCATTTCCACTCTAATCCCTATTCAAGCTTTCACAAATTGTAGACAAAATTTTGCAAAATCACAACAGTCATATTATCCATGAATCATCAATGGTTAGGGTTCCAAAGTGATCAAACCCTAGTCCCATCCAATCGCCAATATTTAAAAAATTGCTGCAATAATTAAATCATAATTTGTGCCTTGAATTCATCCACAAAAACCATTGCAAATCTGCCCTCAACAAATATTATTTCCTACAAACAACTGAAATTTTAAAAATTCATTACTCCCTCAATATTTGGAATTATGATGCAAATAAGAGCTCAAACTGATCACATAATTAATGACTATCACATAAAAATAATTTCATATTTTTTTTCTATGGAAAGTCACCAAAACTTGTTCTAAAATTTTGAAAACCCTAGTTTTCAGAATTTACCTCTTCAAACATTAAATCGTCAATCCTAATAAGTCGTCACACTTGGAAAATTAATATAAATAATAATTATAAATATTATGCTCTAATTGGACATCAAATTGCCCACCAAACCCTCTTAATAAACACACAAATCAAATCGCCCCACTCTAGGGCAAGTAACAAATCCACCTTAGCAATAGGTGGGGTCAAAAGACACCTTTTGTAGAATAATCAATGCCAAATCTACGAACACTTATTGGGCTTGCATTCTAATATTTTTTTCAAGCATGAAGAAACAATATTAATTTTCAGCGTATTTTCAATTGAGATTTTCATCATGTATTTATACCTTCCAAAGGGGGGCGAACTACCTTGGGTAGGTAAAATACCTCATAACCCTCTATTGCCAACTTTTAGAATATTTTTTTCTTTTATTTGCTTAGCTCTTGAGCCCACATTCTTTTTACTTTTACTTTAGCCTTTTTTGAATTAATTAAATAACTTGTCTCAATAAATAAGTAATTAAAATTACTTTTTAGTAAATTAAATAATTATTTTATTTTAAGTCCTTGCTTGAATAATTAATTAAATTGCTCTAATAATAATTAAAGAGATAAAATCCACTTTTCAAACAATTTATTAATTATAAAATTCATTAGAATAATCATTAAAATTATCGTAATTTTTCAAATGATTTAATTCTAATAATTACTCATGATAGTTCTATTTAATACTGTTGGGACAATTTTATTAATTACTAACATTATATAAAAAAAAGACATTACAAAAACTTCATTCACAAAAAAATAAAAAATAAAAAATAAAATTGATACATAAAAATTTACAATAAATACATTGTACAAATAATTTTCTTTTTTTAAAGATGATAAAAGTGGTCCCCAACCAAAGAAAACAGAGGAAAACTCTAAAAACAGCAGCAAAGGCATAGAGAACGAAGAAAGAAGGGTAGATTTCAACTGCACCTTCCAAACCCAAACCCAAACCCAAACCCAACTAGATATTCTCATCGAAAAAGCTAAAATAAAGAACTACAAACTGAAGCCAACCACAGCAAGGTTGCAAGACCAACCCAAACTTCCCTCCATCAGTAAGGACCTCGACTTCCACCGATTCGAACTAGCAACCACATCAAACCCTTTAGCTCCTCCCAAGACTAATACATTGAACAAATATTATTGGATCCATAACTTTGCATTTTGTGGTATTTTCTCGTCTGAGCACAATAAACAATTTAACCCAAATGAAAAGCACACTTCTTCGTAGTACACAAGTAGGCTTCGTAGTGCACAAGCAGGCTTCGTAGAAATGTGCAGAGAAAAATGATGAAAGAATAAAAAGGTGTTCAAATAAGAAAAGAAAGGACCGAGTTGAACTAATTGACATATAATCAAGGGTGAACGATTTATGCACAGTGCAGACAATTACTGTAATCTCTTATTCAAGAATGAACAAGGATTTGAACAAAGTATGTGTTGTTGAATGCAAGAAAGACTCAAGTTTTTTCATTCAAACCACAATGCTATCTTCTACAAACTTCACACCTTTTTGTTGATGCCAAAAGTCGTAACTTCTATCTCATCCTATCTATACTAAACAAAATGTTTTTCTTTGTACAATATTTCAAATTCACCTTATAAATAGATCACTTAAAAGTCCAATTCATCCTTCATTGTCATCACTGCTTTCCTCAGGGTTCTTAATTGGTTTAATCATCGCATGGATGTGACCGTGATTAGACAAATAGCCATTAAATTTGTTGACGATGAGCCATGTTGGCCCTCTTTCTTTTCTCTGTACTTTGATTTTTCAAAGATAGAATATTATTGCCTTTCAACTTGTTCACTGCATCATGCTGGGAATTTTCTCCAAATGAAGCTTTCCACAAGTCATTCCTTCCCGAAGAGTTATTTTATCCCACTCAAATTCACCGTGAATTAACCTGTGTTGCAAATTCCCACTATGAGCTTTTGAGTCAGCGAAGATTGATTAGGTGGATTTGACTTATATTTGGAAATTCAAATTTGTAAGCTACTTCTGCAGCAAGTGAAACACTTTAACAGCATTTGTTTGCTGCCTTGAGATGTTCTGCCCATGTGGTTTTTAGCATCATGATCATTGTCATGTGCATTATATCCACCACGTTTTACCTTGTGAATCAGACCTCTTTCTTCTATGGATTTTTAAAATTTGATATACACGTACTCAAAAGAATCCGTTGATGAAGAGCATGTATCAATCATTGATTCATGTCTTGTTTGCCAATTCTGTCAGACTGTCGGATTTTTTAATCACTTTCTATTATTTCATTCTCTTGGCTTCCAGCTTTTAAATCCAGAGATATACAAGCTTTGAAGTGCTACAAGTCTTAAAAAATCCACCTTTTTGTATTGCAAGCTTGTGTTTATGGCTTGCCTCATTTAGTATCATTACTAATGTCAATGCCATTGTCCATGTTAGAATTGATTGAGATCTTAAATTTTATTGGCACTAAGATGAGGGTGTTTCGGATTTCCAGACGATAGCCTGCACACCTGACAAGGTTACATTTGCATAAATAATGATTCATTGCAGGCGATAATACAAGTTTCACTTAAGTGAGCGACGTATTTGCAGCTATCATCCACTAGACCTGCAATGCTACTGTATGGCACTAAGGAGAAGCTTTACACGGTTGGGGGTTGCTCCCATAGTGCTTCCGACTTCAAAAGACATCCTTGCTAACGCTGTGCATTATATATTCTGCAATCCTTGAGGCAACCAACCACGTTTGGTTGACGCATTTTGTCAAATAATACACTTACCTAATGTGTATTGATTCCTTGCCGCCATTGCAAGTCTAACACCATGAACCTTGTAGTGCAAATGTATGCTAATAAACTGTTTCACTCAACATCCTAGATAATCCTCGCGAGCATTTTCAATGCTCAAAATCATAGAAATGGTTTGCATCTCTCAACAATTTCTCTTGAAATAATTTTGGAGAATAACTTGACTATAGCACAAGAGGCAACTCAAAATTGAAGATTTTTAACAACTCACATTTGTCACGAGGAGCATGTTTAACAGAGTAAATGCAGTTTCTAGCTTCTTGTTATGGCGTTAAGAGTTAAAACTCATCTTCTCTTTGCTATTCAACTTGAGATTTAAATCTTAATGAGTATTGTCTTCCTTCCACAAGGCAAACTCTCAAACTTTGCGCTTACTGTCTACTTGTTTGCTTCTAAATCTCAATCACATAGATGCACCCAACATGTGCTTTGGTACGGTCCCTAGTTTAAAAAACCCCGTTTTGCCCATAATAAAACAAAAACATGTGCTTTGGTACACCATAAATGTCAACACAACTATGTTACATTGTGAGTGACAACCCCAAGTCTTCATAATGTCTCTTCCAACAAATATTTTGGGGATAAATTTACAATCTAAGCTGTAGTTGTAATTTTGTTTATATCCTAATCCATTTTTTTTTCCATATCCTACGAGCATGTCAGGGCATGAGACCACTTTTTTTGTTGGGTATTTTGTTAAATAATTCACATCTTTTCTTTCAAATCAAACTCCTCTTTTGTCACTCACATTAGGAGTTACAAGAACATCATTACGTAAGATGCAATTAAGAACCTAGGCCTTGCAACATAGACACGCCCATCCGTATTTTGATGACTTTAGCAAGGTAAGGATATCAAAATTTCCTCCAATAAACTTTTCGATATGGGATCAAGCCTGTGTGCAACACCATCACCTATGACATAGTGCCATTGGAAGTTTGTGACACTTTGCATAGCAAGCCATATGTCTATGATTGAGACGACATCTATGGTGCTAAGCTAAAATGTCCATTTGTCAAAGTCAATTACATCTATTGTATCCTAAAATCTGTTTTAAAGACAAGTCACTTTGATATATGCTAAATAATATAGAATTTTTGTTTTTTATGCATAAAAACTCATGTTGTTCATGGTCTGCTTGAAGAAACTTGAGTTCCAAAATAAACACTCTAGTTGCGTGCTCAGTTCCACACACAACTCAACAACTCGACAATATGATACAACAATATGTAGTGGCATTAATGAATCCAAAAGTGTCCTCACACATTGCACGATAAAGCATCATATTGATTTAGTTCCAGGAAATCCACTCCCAAACAATTTGTTAAATTGCTAGTCCATTTGGGAAAATGATGAGATTCAACACCATATTCAAGAGCTTGTCTATTAAGGAAAGCTGAGGGCGAGCTCTTCTCCTTGTGGTAGCTTGATAACACTTGCAACTAAGAAGATAATTCAATGCACTTGTGCATTGACTATCACAAGATAAAAAGATCATGGCAAAGAAAAAATATCCAATGCATAGAAGCTCTGTTGGACTAACTCTGAGGTGCACAATACTTCACAGAGATAACCTCAAGCCTCATTATTATCAAGGTCCTATCAATCTAGAAGACACCCTTTAACACCAAGGAGGGATTGTATAAGGGGTTGGTCATCCCTTTTGGTCTAACCAATGCAACACCAACATTCACGTGCACAATATATGCCATATTTGGGTCGTTCACCAATTTTGTCATCATTTACTTGAATGATATTATGATCTTTAGCTATACTTGGGAGGAGGATGTTGCACATGATGAGGGAATTGTGCAAACACAAGTTACAAGAAAACTTATGAATGTTGAATAATTGGGCCACAAAATCCACCACACTGATATACATGTAGACCTAGAGTATATCAACACAATTAAAAATAGCAAAATCTACACAATCTGATAAAGCTCAATAATTTTCTCGGACTTGCAAATTTATATTGGAGGGTTGTCCTTTTATTCTCTCACATGGTTTGGCTATTGAATCAAATAATGTATATGAAATATTTGGTATAGAATTTAGCACACAATAACACAATAATACTTTGTTAATTATTCAACATAGTTAATTACAATAAATAGGCAAAGAGATATCCTCTAAACAAAGAGTCATGCCTTATCAAATTCAAACCAACCCCCTATAATTTTTGAACTCTCCACGTCAATATCTCATCAATATATTCTCACATAATAAAACACTAACTATTGAATATATAATATATCCTAGAATCTCTCTCACAACTCATACATTATTTTCACATGCAAAATTAGATTAACAAATATACTCTCCTGAAACTTTAATTTCTAACAGTCCCCCTCTTAGTGTGAACATGTGAGAAAAGAAACTCACATTCTTTAAAAATATCTCTTTGAAAACATTTTTTGGACCATGTACAACTCCATCAAATTATTTCTTATAACTCTCATAAAAATGTAGCCCCTGAGTTGAATTCTCGCATTTTTGGATTCCATCTTCTAATCCCCAAACTCTTGAATTTCAAAATCTTCGAACTATTTGTATAGCTATCCATATTGAGTTTACCTTGATTCAAAATATGAGTTTTTTAAAAATGTCATCACATCAAATCTCTTTTTGCACACCACACAAAAGAATATTTAAATGTAAAACAATACCATTATAGCATAGTACGATCTTGTTGTTAGTGGGTGATGAGAATGACCTCCAACATTTGTTGCTTCCAACTTCCATTTGAACGATGTTTATTCAATCGATTTGATCATCAAACTCATTTATATGTTATTTTGGAAAATAAACTACAATGACAAATTTGACATAGAGATGTCAAGTTTACTCAAAAACACACTATTTACGAAATTAATTTAAAAAAAATATATATATATACTTTTCACGACATACAAAAATTATGCTGATAATTTATTAACAATACCTACACATAATGAACTATAAATTTTATTTGAACAATTAATAAAATTAAGATGAAACTAAATGAACAAAATCCTAATGAAAAATTTAATTTAAAGAATATTTAAAACACAATTCTTAACCACATAATGACTCTAAGGGACTAACGAATTACCTTTTATAAACCACATGTGACACTTAATACTATACTTTCAAACCAACCAGAACAACTTGTCAACTTACAATGCACGGTTGAACGAGAAATGACAAATCAGTAATGAAATTAGGACGACACTGCATATTATGAAGATATGCAAACATGTAAACATGAAATCCCATCTGCAAACATGTGGCACGACACTATTCATCCACGATTATGCAGATCTGTTCAGCTTGACTGACACAATCAAAATGAATTTCGGTGCTTACAACATATAACCCAAGGTCCCAAACTGAAATTAAAAAGACAGAGAGACCAAAGCTTATTTGTGCATTTACATTCTGTGGCATTCCTTCACGTCAGATAAGTCACCAACGTGTCTTGACTCTGAACGTCCACCTTCAAGACTGCAAATAACTCAGACTTCAAATGCAGGACTGTAAATGGGCGGTACTCAGGATTGCAGGCATGTGTATGTCAGGCATGGCATTGGCGGATCTCGAATAACTGATTGTTGATCAAATTAATTGATCTCCAATAATGCATGCAACATACAGACAAATGACTGGTTTGACAAGAGATGCACGAGATCATAGACTTGCACCAAGAAATACCCTTAAAAAAATACGAAAATATCCTAATTTCTGCTAACAAAGCTCACACATATTCTTTTCTCATTCTCTGAGGAAAAGCACATACCATTGCCCTCTTTTTCTTCTAATTCTCCATGCTAACAGTCAAAGATGTAATATGGTCTATACCAAATGAAACATTTGGTACATACTTTAACACACAATAACACTTTGTTAATTAGTCAATATAGTTGATTATATTCTCACATCATAAAACATTGACTATATAATATGTAACATATCCTAAAATCTCACTCACACCTTATACATTATTTTCACATACATATATTAGATTAACAAATATATTCTCATAAAACATTAATTCCTAACAATATACCAAAGTTGTTTTCAAGTGGGTGTCTACATAACAATGCGCCTTTGAAGAGGTTAGGCCACACAGTTGTGTCACACCAGTCTTAGTCATGTTAAACATAGCTCAACGCTTTGAGATCTAGACTGACACATATGACTATGGACTCAACATAATACCCACACAATATAGCCATTTAGTTGCAAATCACTCATAAACTTTTAAGGACACCGTTCAATGACACTCCAACTATGAGGAGTTGTATAACATCATTCAATCCGTAAAGTAGTAGCATAATTAAGTCCTAGGGAATGAGACTACCATATATTTTGATTGTAAGCCACTACAGTTCCTACTTAAGTGTAACAAGTTGAAGAATGCATGCCATGAGATGGATGACATACTTGTAGAAGTTCTATCTAGTGATAAAACATAAAAGGGATAGGGTAATTGTTGTCTCCAAATCTTGCACCCTAGAAGAGAGTGTTTAGTCCTCTCCCAGATTTGGGCAACGTTGGGACGTTTCCAGGCATGTGGGTGTGCCTATAGGTGGAAATGAACCTCTAGGTTTGAAGGGCTAGTTCTC
This sequence comes from Torreya grandis, assembly GCA_037957365.1. Classification (NCBI taxonomy): domain Eukaryota; kingdom Viridiplantae; phylum Streptophyta; class Pinopsida; order Cupressales; family Taxaceae; genus Torreya; species Torreya grandis. The sequence goes on from JARHVA010000455.1 coordinate 5,298,022, forward strand.
TGTATGTATGTCTGCAAAATGACCATTGTTTAACCCAGCTTGATGAAGGGAAAAGGGTTAGAAATGGAGAAGGGAAATCTGATCTAAAAATGGTGATGCACCAAAATTGTCCTCCACATGAATGTCATACACGATTGCATGATACAGCTGAATGCAAGCCTATTACCAAGATATGAAAAGTTCTAACATAAATGTTTCAATGTAGAAGTGAGACGTATGAAATCACACAAGGTAAAGAAACAAATACAACTTGTATAGTTCAAAAAAGGTTATATGCATGCAAAATCTCGTACATTTGGATGCACTCTACATGCCCTGTTAGACTAAAACTCCTGCTCAAAACGTGAAGGACAAAGGGCACAAGGATGAAACCATCACTTGTTGTTACTCTGTGTCTCTTACACACTCAGGGAATTGTTTAGAACTTGAAATGAACAGACCTATACTTGATTGCTTAAAGGCAGGAAATGACAAAACAATTCAGTAGAGCTTCGTTGTACTTTTGTGGATGGCTTTTACACTAGCCCAAGGGCTATATTTATAGGAAAGAGAAGAGAGAGAAGAGGTCTTTGGTGCCAACAAGAGGAATCATTTCTGTTGGAAGTCTCCATCTTCAACTGTAACTGAATTTGCCAATGATGCTCATTAGGGCATTTTGATTGATCCATGCCACCCTCCTAAATGCCCTTGGCTTGGCCTCTTGGAGATGATTTTCAACGGTTGATTAAAAAAATAGAGCTATGTGGAGATGGTGCCAAAAATGGTTGCTGCTAATGGATCCACCTATTGGAGATTTGTTTCGGTGCCCAACTGCTTCTCCTTGGCTTGTCGTGATGCGTAATGGCGTGGAGAGAAGTTGTTTTTATTCTATTTGGCTTTGTCTTTCCTTTTTGATTGGTCCTCAAAGAATGACTTAGATTGGTGATTTTGAGTCATTGATTTGCTGGGCACGGATGCTTGTGGATCGTCCTCCATTTGTATTTGACAAGCCAACTCTATTCCAACTCATGCCATGTGGCAGCTTCTCATTTGTTTGAACATGACGATGAATCATGTCGTTGTACCAAGTCTATTAAGTTAAGCAATGTTGGAAACCCAATTTACTCTTCGTAGTGTAAATCAGGTTTTCTAGGCTACTTAACTTATAAAGTTTATAAGCTAAGTCTTTGAAGAATCCCTATTTACTCTTTGTAAACCTATTCGAGTTCTCTATTCTACTTAACTTTGGACTCTTGGAGCCTTAAGACTTCAGGGTTTTGGAACTCAATTACTTCTCAATGGCTAGTCTATCATCCTGAAGTTGATGTATGTCTACCCATCACTCCACCAGCACAATTCCCTCAAGGGTATTTCCTTCGGCAACATTTCCCTTGAAGGAATTTTTTCGGACAATTTATCTGAAGGAATTCCTTCAGATCTTTGTCCACCACTTCTCATTGTCTTTGTCCTTTCAGAAAGATTATTTCAGACAAAATGTCCGAAATAATTCTTTCGGGTTTTCACTAAGTGTCCCTTCGAAAACTTTCTAAAGGACACTTTTGCTGAGAAAGACCCTTTAGATTTGTGAAAATGCCCCTTCCAAAGGATAAGAGACCTTTGAAACTTTTAAAAGGTACCCTTCGGAAGGATGGAGTTGACCTTCGGAAAAGTTGAACTACCCTTCGTAAGAATTGAGTGCCCTTTGGAAAAATTGAACTACCCTTCGAAAGAGTTGAACTGTGCTTCGAAAGAATTGAACTGCCCTTTGAAAACTTTGAAAGTGTTCCTTCGGAAGTGTTGAATCCTTCAGACTTCTCATTGCTCACTACTTATAAAGCAATTTAAGAATTGCTCCTTGGAAAACCCAAAGTCATGCATCGTTGAAAAATTGCAATGCATTGGAAGGAGTAATTTGGGTTCGTAAACTTAGATTACTTCTACTCATGATTTTTTTATAAGTCGAGTCATTCAGAGAACCCGACTTGGTCTTGAGGAGTAACTCGGGTTTATGAGGGTTCAAGACTTGGCCTGTGGAGAACTTGACTTACACTACAATGGAGCCAAAACACTTTAGCCTCCTTGACTTGCAACTTTGGACCTTTGAAATGACCTGTTCTTGCAATTGTTGTTCAGCTCTCCTTGAAAATGGTTGAACAAATTGTATTGAGGTGAAATTTGGTCAACAATAACAATGTTGTAGATGTCTTTAGTTTCCCTCTTGTCAAGGCACTCCTCATAGTGATTGACACTTGATGCCATAATTATTTTGACTAGGTTTATCTCTAATCAACTGAAATAGACTTCAAGTGCACCTATGCAACTTTCACGTAGGATGAAAAAATCACCCAATTCTATTTCTTTGACACATTTCTCTTCAAGTTCAAGTATATATGATTTAAATCTAGAGCTCATCATTAATGACTCATTTGGAAAGCATTCTACTTTGAGATAGTTGGACACTTTGGAGTAAGTAAGACATTGTTTGTGTTATATAAAATCACTTGTTTTGACCAAATATGTGTAAAAACAATGTTGTATCAAATTAGGCATTCCTTGTTGCATCACCAAACTAAAAAGCAAGAAACTTTGGCTTTATACAACATTTTTTGTTCCATCTAGGCCTTGAAAATATATTATCATAAATTTTTTGTCTAATCTATTTAAGACAAAGCACTAGCATGACTTAGTGTTTTTCATAATGGATAGGTTTTTGAAGATGGTTGTCATGTTTGGTTACTAGAAGAGTGTCACTATGCCATAAAAAATGCCCTTATTTTGAGGCTATGGTTTGGGTTCATATCAAACTAACCTCATCTATTGTGTTCAACAACAATTTGTGGTTTTCCAATTACTTTTAGCATAGCTTGTGGGCGAAGTTGGATACTCAATTGGATCGGTCTATTGTGTTCTACCCTTAAACAAAAGGGAAAATTAAAGTGGTTAACCAAATGCTTGCCTTTTTTGTGTGTGCATGTATTAAAACTCAAACCCATGCATGTGGGATGGAAACCCACTCTTTATTCAACATGTCTACAACATCTCTTTGCACATTTCTATGTGAAAATCCTTTCTGAGATATGTATTGGGTTCCAATAGGTTGCGCCCTTTTACATCTCCTACCTCACATGCACAATCATGCATAAGAAAAGTAAAGGGGAAATGAAGATAAGTTCTTGAAATACATTCAAGAAGTGAATCAATGAGTTCAACATATTCTATCACACAAACAACACAATCACAAAGAGTGCCACGACACACATCTCACACCTCATGGTTTGGTTGGTAATTATGTTTGGCTACATTTACGGAAATTTTTTTTCAATGGTCCACACTAGAAGATTAATCCACTGCACTATGGTACTTACATCATAATGCACACAACTAAGGGAAATGCATTTGTCCTCAAGTTACTGTTATATTTAGCCTTCACCCAACATTCGATGTGGAGATTCTCAAGCCATACTTTCCACATTTTCTTGAGCCAACCTCAACTCCACCCATCAAACTTGGATCTAGAACATATATGCATACAACACCAAAATGGTCAAATCATTAAAACCGCAACTACTCCTACCAAACATGGTACACATTAATTTTTCAAAGGTTTCAAGGTTAAACAATATGTTGATCAAGCTAAATGGTACAACCATTAACAACTTTGGGTATAGTTTTTATATCTAGATGAAGACACAGTTGAGGTCATCACTTCTGAAGAGAGGGAAAATGATCTAAACACGACCTCGACTTATCATGCTCTAACTTTGCTAGCACATGAAAACCCACACAAACCAACGTCATAAACCAACAGTATTTTTTATAGATTGGGGCTCACTCACAAAGTGAACCACATAATGGTACTCCATTCAATTAGTATTCCTTGGGTTGGTGCTTGGTTAACGAGAAGTCTTCATAATGCTCTCTTAATACAAACTCTAACTAAAGACTTAAACAAGGCCATTAGTTTTGAAGAAAGAGATAATGGTGAAAATTCATGCAATGCATGAGAAATATCCATCATACATATTGGTGTGCACTCACAAAATTTCACCATATATCGATACTTGACTTAATTAGTGTTTCTAGGGTTGACACTTGGTTACAAAGACTTTTACACATTGCTTTCTCAAGAGTTCACACTAAACAAGCATTGTAGGAGTTCACAGTGAGAAAACATTGTGCAAAAGTGCTCATACTAAGCAAGCATCATGTAGAAGACCTAGTAACCAAGCACTGACATAGGGAACACTAATCAAGTGGAGTCCTAGTATGTGGTGTAGTTTTGTGAGTAAGCACTGATCTATATGATGGATGGTATTTATATATAGCACTATTTTGTGTAGGTTTTCTTGCACCAATAGAATTAGAGTATGAGAGGTTGAGGCTATGCTTGGATTATTTTCTCTTTTTTTCAAAAGTAGTGACTTTGATCGCGTCTTTAGTTACCTATAAAACTAAACCCAAAGTTGCTTAAGGTTATACCACTTATCTTGAATAGCATAATGAATGACCTTGAAACCTCTTAATAACTAATGTGTATCATGGTGGGTGGGTATAGTTGTGGTTTTGATGATTTGATATTTTGGTGTGGTTTGCAAGTGCTCAAAATATGATTCTAATGGGTGTTGAATTGTTGGCTCAAGCAAATGTGGAAATTATGACTTGAGAAGGTCCATGTTGAATACTCATTGAATGCCTAAATATGATGGTAACTAAAGGACAAAGGCATTCTCCTTAACTAAATGTTTTTTCTGTAGATGTAGTTAGTCCTTGTCGCCAAAATTGAAACTATGAGGTGTGTGATGTGCTTCTTGGAACTCTTTGTGTGTGTGTTGTCACACAAGAATCCATTGAACTTGTTGATGCACTTCTTGAATGTGCTGCAAGAACTTATCTTCCTTGTTTGTATATAGGATACGTATTTTCAAGTATTGGCAGGTTGTCCCCCCAAAATACTTGTTTGCATATTCAAGTATTTTCTCTCATATGCACTTCTTGAATGTGCTGCAAGAACTTATCTTCCTTGTTTGTATATAGGATACGTATTTTCAAGTATTGGCAGGTTGTCCCCCCAAAATACTTGTTTGCATATTCAAGTATTTTCTCTCATTTCAATTATATTGCGTGGATCTACCCTTTTCTGTGAGTGAATGTTGTTATTTTGCCGATGTAATCTATTTTTGTGATTCTACTTTACGATCAAAGAAGTTCATTACAAGCGGTATCAAAGGTTTGATTTGGGAAACTTTTGTTGCACAATTGGGGTAACAAAGGAGCGAAAATTAAGTTTTTCAAGTAAATTTGTTCTATTTTCTTGCAATTATTTTGTAAATCTTGTTTCTTTCATGGTGGATTTGACTACGCTTTGTGTGAGGGTCAAAATTGATATTTTTTATCTAAGGGGAATTTAGGGTTTTTGTCTGCACTAGGTATTCTAGCGTTAAGAAAATGAAGGAAAAATAAAAGTTTGGAATCAATTTTTCGCACCCTTGGGAAATATAACAGTCATTGGATATGTCTTGGGAAGATGATCAAAATGGTATAGGTCTTTGATAACCCCAGGGCTTTGCATTTTTTTTGCTTTTTTTGGAATTGAGGATTTCAGCACCCTTTAGAAATATAAGTCATTGGGTTTATCTTGAAGAGATGATTGGAAAACTTATTTTTAATGTTTAGTCAGACCATACCATCATTGGGCTACAAACTAGAGGTAGAGGCAATACTTCATACACCCTAGGGAAGACTCCTAAAAAAGAGGGGGTACATTCAAAAATACATTTAGGCAAGACTCTCGATTGGGATTCACTGAATATGGAGTAGAAAGTGGGATGAATCAATGATAGTTTCAAACTATTAGAGGGTGATATGGCCCTTTAAGCGGATATGGATAGGATTGACAAAAAATTAAATGAGATTGTAGATTTTATCAACAAGTGGGTTGTGTCTCAACCATCAGCTTCACAACCTAGATTTGATGGATCGATGGAACAACCTAGTATTTTTAAAAATATAGGGCCACATCAACCCACAACTAATACTACTTCGAGGTCTCACAACGCTCTACCAAATGTGGATAGGGGTAAGTTTGATGAAAAGGACTTGCTCACTTGGATCACACAAATGGAGTCATTTTTTGAGATATGTTATTTTCATGTGGGAAAAAGGTCACATTAGAATCTTTATATTTTTAACATGAGTAATTCACTTGGTATTGATGGCTTAAAAAAAAAACAAAAAACTCTCAGTGTTACCAGGTCAGTCTTCATGAAGGAGTTTCAGGGACATTATAGTAATATTCTGGTGAAGAACTAATTCAACCAACTAGTCAATCTATGAAAAATAGCTCTAGTTAGAGATCATATTCAACAGTTTCAAACGTTATGCTTGATAGTGGACAAGGTTACAAGATAACATGAATGTCTCGTTATTGGCCAGACTCAACAAAAACATGTATGCGTATTTAATCCACACATTGTATTTGAGTCTATTATCTTCGCACACAAGGTGAAGGAAAAGTTTCTAGCCAGCATGAGATAAACTTTCCCTAGCATCATAGATCATATCATCCTGCCACCATCATTACCCCAACCAGCTAGATTAACGTCTCAACAAATTGAGGAAAGACAAGTAAAAGGGTAATGTTTTAATTAGAAAATAAAGTAGATGACATAAATGTGAATAAAATAAGCTCTTATACATTGAAGATGCCACATAATAAGAAAAAGACGAAGTTTAGATAACAAAAGAGCTAGAGGAATCATTAGAAGATCCACATTTGAATATCTCATGTTATCTGCTCTTGGGTATTAGTGCCCAAAAACGCTCAAGGTAGTGGGATTCCTTAAAAAAAGGGTGAAAATAATGATTGACTCAGGAAATACTCATAATTCTATAAAAAATAAGTTGGATACACATTTGAATTTTATTTTGTACTTAGTTCTATAATTTCAAGTCATGATTATGGATGGGGATATAATTTGTTGTTTAGGAAAACACCATAATATTAAACTTTCCATGGGGACTACATGCTAGATAACTATATGTTTTCCATTCCCATGTAAGGAAGTGATATTGTTTTTGGAGTCCAATGGCTCACTACTTTGGGAAAATTTGAGATGAACTTCCAAGAGTTGTTTATATGCTTTCATTGTGAAGAAAAGCCATTTGAATTGATGGGGTTGTAAGTGTGAGACCCCTATGTTCATAGTGTTTATTTTTAGACATTTTTTGTTGTATACATGTCCCGTTGAGATGTGATTTATGTATTATTGAGACACGAGATGTTATTGGTCCATTATTCCTAAGACATAGAATCTATATATTATATGTGATGATGTTGATTTTCTTACGCAAGAACAATTATATCCTTATATTAGATGATTACTCTATTAATTATGATGTCAATGACATGCATATGTATTTACTGTAGTTAATTGTTGAGATGTTATGTCTTGTATATGCTCGTATGCAATTTGTATGATTATAATTACTTGTATTATTTGTTTCATTTAGCTACTTCGGCTATCTAGGCTAGGGAATTTTATGTGTGCATTGTTGTGCAAGTGATAGGGGAGGTTGACAAGGGAACTAGCCTATGTTGGGCATGAGTACATCATTGGTAAAGTGATGACGTGTACTTGATACTTTTATGATTCAAACCATTCCCTGTGTTGTATGTGGACCTAGTTGGAAGTTGTGAACTTCCTTAACCCTCCAAGCACTATTCAACCCCATGGATACTATTCATACCTCTTCTTCTAAATCTTAAGAGTATCATTTAATTTGTATTTCATTCATAAAGTGTAATTTTGAGCCATATATGTGGCCTTATTGACCTAAAACTAGGATGAACACATTCAACCACCTTTGCAAGTGGATTTTGAGTGTTTTAGAAGTGATTAGATGTGATTTAAGATCCTTCTTGACTATAGGGTGGATTGAGACCTTGTTTGGAGTGTATATGAAGCCAAAGGACTTGCCCATGTGTCATTTATGACATGAGATAGTGGGATCATTAATGAGGGATGGACTTACTTGTTTTCCCACATGGGCTTGTAAGTTAAGGTATTGCTAGGAGAGACTTGTTGACTTGGGGCCAAGGGATGGGAAGGGACACATGTCACCTTCCCATTGGATTTTAGAAGAGAGTGCTTAACCTATTTGAGGAAGAGAAACCTTCCTTGAGGTAACTTTTGGCCATTTTGAAAATTAGAAATTGGAGGAGAGATAGAGAAGAAAGAGGAAACCAAGCAGAGAACCTTCCCATTGGATTTTAAAAGAGAGTGCTTAACCTATTTGAGGAAGAGAAACCTTCCTTGAGGTAACTTTTGGCCATTTTGAAAATTAGAAATTGGAGGAGAGATAGAGAAGAAAGAGGAAACCAAGTAGAGAACCTTCCCATTGGATTTTAGAAGAGAGTGCTTAACCTATTTGAGGAAGAGAAACCTTCCTTGAGGTGACTTTTGGTCATTTTGAAAATTAGAAATTAGAGGAGAGATAGAGAAGAAAGAGGAAACCAAGTAGAGAAGTAGAATTACAGAAGAAAGAGGAAACCAAGTAGAGAAGTAGAACTTAACCTTGCACTTGTGGAGGGGTCTTTGTGTAGATCCCAAAAGAGAACTGAGGTAGTCTTCCATTTACCCTTGTGTTTTATTTTATGTTATTCACTTTGAAATGAGAAGTTTCTCCCTTATGTTTTTGCTTGTTTTCAAGAGTTTTAGGGCCACTTGGCCTACCCTCTTTTTATCGTTGCTTGCCACGATTTTCCCTATGGCCATCATGTTGGTTTTGTTGCCCACTTGGGCTTTGGAGATGCACAATCCCTCCTGTTTTACTTGGTTATTTTAAAAAGTCATTTCTTGTTTCATTTTAACACTGTTAGGTTGCTAGAATGGCCTTGAATTTATTTGTGTTATTTTTCTCTTTTACATAGTGGTAGTGGCTGGTGAAACCATAATTCCTATGCCCTAAAACATCGATTTAATTTACATGGTGGTAGTGGATAGTGAAACCATAATTCATATGCTTTCTTATGTATAAATTTGGCATGGTTGACTATGTTAATGCTCTCCCATGGCCAAGAGATGGTAGAATAAGAGTGATACATCCCCACATTATTATTCTCATTCGACGGGCATTTTGTGTTGGAAATATGTTTATGAGTGCCTTGTTACCATTATGATATTTGAAATGGTGATTTGTTTTCTTGGCATGCTTGTGTTGGGTATGGAAATGTCTTATATGTAAACAAACTTGTAATCCTCCTATATGTGTTTCCTAGTGAGTGTCCTTGTCATGTTTTAGTTATCATCAAAACATTGTCTTGTCATCATATTCCACCTTACACATATGATGTGAAGATGCTCAAAATTGGGAGTCGTAGGCTTAGTTGTGCCAAGGGCAATTGCCTAATGATGAAAAATGGATGGGAGGTGATCTCCTTCTTTGGTTGGCCTTGCGGGTGAATTATAGAGTTCACTTGAAGAGTTCTTATTGCTTAGCTTTTGTAATGTTTTGTTTAGATTCTATTGGCTCTTTTGAAAGCCTTAAAAATGTTATATTTTGTTTTAACTCAATAATAAAAGATAAGATACAAGTATGATGTACATCGTGTGATCTAGTTGCTTGATTTCTGCTTGTAACTCTTGTTGAAGAGGATAGAGAATGGATGTATTAAATAGACATTATATTAAAAAGGAATATTGAAGTTGAAAAATCTTGTTGATAATGATATGTTGTTATATTTTACGTTGCGTCACAAAATAATATTGAAATAAATGAAGTGATATGCTTCATTTTTAGTTATATCGTTGAGTCCATTGACGGACCATTGCATGCAAATAATTTTTATGCAATTTTAAACTTACAAAAAACTAGTTAAATCAATTTTGTTAGGTATTAGGATTCCTCAAGGTCCCGTAGAAACCTATGAAATATTATTATGTGCCACTATATAAAAGATATGGATTTAAAGCTAAAACCAATGAAAATTGTTCATTTTTCTTTGTAGAGCACACTTTTCAAGGTAGAAAACCTCTCCAAATAATTTTAGTGTGAAGTTTTGGATTTAATGAGTGATGCTTTTCAGTTCAATTTTTTTTCCTACAAGGCCCCCGTTATGAATTTTTTAAACTAAGTTCTCTATAGAATATTTCCTTTGGAAGGGCACATAACACCTCTTATAAAGTAGGGGCCAGCGGTTGGTCACCCATGTGACCCCCACCCCCCACCACACACACATATATATTAAAAAATGAATTTAAAAAAGAAAAGAAAAAATATATATATATATATTTTTAAATTCTATATAAATTAAAAAAGAAAAAAGAAAAAAATAATATGTATTATTTTCTCTTTTTATCTTTTTCTTTTTTAATATATGAGATAAACATGTACCTTTTGATTGATGTTAGTGGTAATAATACTCGTGACAGAATGTTGTTCAAGGTTAATGCTAGTGGTTTTAGCTTTTCAAACTTTGAAGTCGATCATATAATACATTAAAAGTGTGGCATAATATTGCAGTGGTGATGCTAATGGATGATGTTACTAGATGGTGTCAGCATAGAAAAAGCCAAGAGGCCTGTTCTCTTAGGGTCTGCATTATTTAAGGACATAAGCCCTGAGTGATATCCAAGGCTGGATGGCTTGCTCTGTGTTGAAAGGCCAGTCCAAAGGCCCCTTTGTAAAACCTGGCCAACTCGGCCTCGGCCTCGGCCTCGACCAAGATCCTCATCCCTTCCTTCACGCGATGAAGCCAACTAGACGGATGGCGATGGCGATGGCGATGGCACTGTGCATTTGAACAACGTTGGATTCATGGTGGTGGGTGGTGTGATCTGTCGTCTCTACCAACGGCCCACCTCTCCACAGTTTTAACTTTTCCTTATATTTTCCTATCGATGTTATAAAACCTTTTTCTTATTCCAACCGAGTCCAAATACGTCGACTCTAGGTTCAAAATTATGATTTTTTAATTTAGAAAACCGACCTATACTGGGTCGTGTCGAATTTAGGCTATATCATGGATTGAGCCAAAGGCTTTTTCTAAAACGTAAGATCAGATTTTTATTAACTCATAATTGTCTAATAATATTCCACCTTATAACATTATCTAATTATATAATAGTAGCTAACGTTATATTATTACGATAAGAATAAGAGTGTAAATTTTAATATAATATTTTCTATTATATTAAGGGATATGGTAGAGTAAAATATGTTTTATTGTAATGAAATTATTTTTATGTTTGCACAGTAGAATAATATATCGTAGAAATGAGAGCAAAGATAATAGATCCACATAATAATTGACAGAAGAGTAGAATACTTGATAAATATATTTGAACCATTTCAAGAGAGAAACTTTCACAACAATGCAATAAGAGTAAAATTCACAATATGATGACAAAAGATTAACCACTACCTCTTATATATATGCTACTTAACCATAGATATTCCATAAGCTAACCATACTAAGAACATCGAGAAATGCAATAAGATAATATGAAGGTACGTAAGCCACAAGTCGACCACACATATCTCTAGATGCACTATAGGTTAAGGGCATAGCATGCCCCTCCCCTTCATAATAACGTTATCCTCAACGTTGAATCAAACCAAGATGTTGCTTTAGGAATGTTTCATCCTCCCATGTTGCATCTACAGAATACAAATTCTTCCATTTGATCAAATACTACTTAATCATTTCGGTCCACAGTTGCTTAGTGCATGTGTGAAGGATCTCTTCAAGCTCCATAATATCTTGGCCTTCTTCATCCAATTCAATTAACTCAGTCTGAGTGGAAATTATGTGTTTAATTACCTTCTTTAAGTAAGATACATGGAATATCGGATGTATGTGAGTAGATGGGGGCAACTCCAGCTTGTAGGACACACTATCAATTTTATTTAAGATATGATAAGAGACATAATACTTAGGGAACTTGTTATCCTTTTTCTATTACTTCAGAGACATCTATTTATATGGATGCAAACGCACAAATACCCAATCACCTATGTCAAAATGTCTCTCACTACAATGTTGATCCAAATGCTCCTTCATTCTATTTTGTGCAATTGCTAAATTTTGTTGCAAACTAACTAGTACCTCATGTTGATGGTGAATGTCTTCCTTAACAACTCGAACCTTGGGATGCACCATCAACGCTGAAGCGATGGATGGGGGGTGATACCCATATAATGCCACAAAGGGAGACATTTTGAAAGAATTATAAAAAGTGTTATACCCCCATTTGACATGTGGAAGCGAATGAACCCATTTGTCCTATTTATTAAAAACAAAACAACAAAGACACCCTTTTAGACATTTGTTGACTACCTTTGTTTGTCTATCAAATTAAGGATGATAGGAAGAGCTATGGGCCAAATGGGTGTCCAAACATGCAAATAAATCAGTCCAAAAATTAGTAGTAAATATGGGATCTTGGTCACTTATAATGATCTTTGGAGTACCATGAAATTTATGAATTGTATTGAGAAAAACATAAGCTACTGCACTAGAAACAAATGACTATGATAAGAAACAAAAATGAACATACTTAGTGAGTCGATCAACAACTAACATGATAACATTTTTACACTCAGATCGTAGTAACCTAGTAATGAAATCCATGGAAACCTCCTCCCAACGCTAGCTAGGGATGGATAAAGGCTGCAAAAGACATGGGGTCTTAATGGTTTCACCTTTGTTCTGTTGACATATCATGCATTCAACCACATATTTATGGACATCCCCCTTGAGTCCTTCCCAAAAGAAATATTACTTGATTTTATGATATGTTTTCAAAAATCCAGATTGACCTCCCAATGGAGATGCATGAAGTTCCTGAAGGATTTTATGTTTGAGGAGAAAATGTTTATAGAGGTATAATTTGTCTTTATACCATAATGTGTTCCCCTTCAATGTAAAATTTTCAGATCCCTTAGAACTCTACTGAAGATTTTAAATCATAGGTAACACTGCCATCCTCCCATTATGATCTTGCTTCCTCTAGCCAATCTGCCTGCCAAATAGTTATTGCACATAACAATACCTCAAATGATTCATCCCTCTAGGATAATGGATCTACCACCACATTCTCTTTTCCTTTCTTATAGACTATTTAAAAATTATAGCCTAACATTTTAGTCACCTATTTTTGTTTTTCTTCAAAACATATTCATTGTTCTAAAAAATATATGAGGCTATCATTATCAGTCTTTACCTAAAAGTGATGACCCATCAGATAAGGTATATATTGCTTGACTGCATGAAGAATAGCCATCATCTCTTTCTCATAGATTGGCTTGAGCCTATTTTTTTCTTCAGTTGACAAGTCTCAACTGCAAGGGGTCTACCTTCTTACATGAGTACAATCCCCATGCCATATCTTGATGCATCACATTCTACAACAAAAGTTTTAGAAAAATCAGGAGTGTCTAAAATTAGAGTGGTGTGCATTGCCATTTTCAATTGTTCAAATGCCTTGGTAGCTATATCAATCCACTGTAAGGAGTATTTCTTGAACAAAGATGTGAGTGGGGCTGAGATACTACCATAATATTTGACAAACTTGTGATAGTAACCAATTAGCCCCATAAATCTCCAGAGGTTCTTGAGTGTCTTAGAAACTTTCCACCCCATTATCGCTTAGATATTTTTAGGGTCAACTTTCACTACTTCATGTGAAATAATATGACCCAAGTACTCTGCCTCTCAGAGACCAAAAACATATTTAGAAGGTTTTGCATAAAACTGATGTTATTCCAGAATTGAGAGTTTCTATTTCACATGCTTCAAATAGTCTTCCCAATTTTTACTATAAATGAGGATGTCATAAAAAGCACCAACATAAAATTTCTCAAAAATAACCTAAAAACATTATTGATCAAACTCTAAAATGTAGATAGTGCATTCATGAGGCCAAAAGGCATGACCATAAACTTGTAATGACCTTCATGAGTTTTGAAAGCTATTTTAGATATGTCCTCTTATCAGATTCAAATTTAATGATATCCAAAGAAAAGATCTAACTTGGTAAAATAAATTGCACCATGAAATTCATTTAACAAATCATCAATTACTAGAATAGGAAACTTATCTTTGATGGTGTACTTATTGAATTCTTTGTACTCTGGGCACATCCTCCAAGTGTCATCCTTCTTCCACACCATGGCCACTAGAGAGGAATATTTACTTTGGTTATGCCGGATGATTCATGCCTCCAACATCTCCTATACTATCTTTTCAATTTCACTCTTCTAGGTAGAGGGATATCTATAGGGCCTGATGGCATGATCATGCGCTCAGTTTGGTGGAAGTCTTTTTGACATGTCACCAAAAATAACATAATGGTCATCCAACACCATTTGTAAATTAGGATGTGTATAATCCTTGGTTTGTTGAACTTCTATAGAAAACAAGCGTGCTAAAAATTCTTCAACACTTTTTCTGTGAATCTTCACCATTTGATGGAAATTAACCAGTTATGGAGATTTAGCTCATAATCCACATAGTTTAAATGTCATGCCTTATGAATGGAAGTGCATTAATAGTTCCTATAAATTCATCTCAATAGTGCCCAAAGTGGTGAGCCATTGCACTCCAAAAATAATGTCATCCCTTCCCATGGGAATAACAAACATAACAAAATGTAATAGGTAGTCTCCCATAACAATCTTAATACTATGGCATTTTCTAGAATGGTTGCCACTACCACTATCTAAAATCATGACTTGAAATTTTAGAGCTGGGTAAATGAAATAGTTCAAACAAGTAGCCAACTTATTGTTGATGAAGTTATGTGTACTTCTAGATTCAATCAACATAGTCACTTTATGTTTCTTGAGGAAACCCACCACCTTAAGAGTTTGAGGAGTACTAATCCCAGATGGTGCATGACAGGAAATAGTAGGTTGAGAATTTTTAAATTTATCCTCGAGTTCATCTAAACCTGCACCTGAGGCTTCATCATCTTCATCATCCTCATTAGTGACTTAAACTTAAAAAAACTTATTTTCGGCACATTGATGTCATTTGTTCCAATTTCTATCATAACCAAAATACAAACATTTTACACACTTCTCAATTTGTTGAGGGGTCAATCAGGTAGGCTGAGGAAATGATGGTGTTAGGAAGGTACATTCACATACATTAATGAAATTTAATTGTTTAAGTAGCTCTTTTTCCTCTGCCATGCGTGCCTTTGGAATGGATTCATACTTTGAACTGGGACTAAACATGTGAACCTCCAATTGGATGTTATCTTTGAGGTCACTTAAAAATAGTCCAGTTAGATTTTCCTCAGTGAAGTTGGCCACATGTAAGGAGAGATTATGAAATTGATGAATATAATCTTTACACTCCCTATTTAGCATAGTTTGGTTGGCTGTCTAAAGTAGTTTTTGAGACATTGTTGTGATAGTAGAGTTGTAGCTCTTCAGAAAATACAAACTAGAAAATTGAGGGACCCTTCTTTTTCTTTTGAGCACACAACTATCGATACCAAATGAAATACTAAGGTTCCATATATTTAGATGCCATGACCACATTTTATGAACATGGAGTCTAATTTAGATCAAATAAATTTTCAATTTGAGTGATGCATGTGAGCATTATTACCATCAAAATTGCAAAGGTCCACTTTTGGCAACATCAGATTCTAACTAGGATTGTCGTTGTGATTGCTTAGAGAAGGAGAACCAAATTGGAGTGGTGGAGGGTTATTTTACAATGGATGAGTTGCAAATTTGACCAATTACCTAGTTATTTGTTGCAATAGATCCCACAATCCATTCAGGGCCCCTCTCATCCCCATGATGTTCCTTTTAACTGTATTGGGATCATCTTTTTACACCATGCCATGTAACTTTGACTAGATTTTTTGAATTGCCTCTGAAATACATGAATCAAAAGTTTTGGACACCATGTCATGCTTGTGAGGAGTTTTAAGGGTTTTTTTCCCTTTCTTCCATCTACGAGTGTTAGGACTAGCCATGCACAAACCCTAAGAGGGTTTCAACCTCAAAAAAAGTGTATTGACAAATGAGACCGTTATAATTGCCTCACTGAGATGAATCCAATGATTGCTAATGTGCACAAGAGTGAAAAATTTTAGCCCAAAAAAGTGTACTGGTGGAATACACTATTGAAATCATTTTGCAAAGATGAATTCAATGATTGATAATTTGCACAAGGTTAAAATTTTTCTAGACTTTTTTCCTTATTTTTTCTAAAAAAGGCTGAACGATACTGCAGTGATGAAAAAATTAAATTCTTTTTAGATCGCAATTTTTTTTAATCCTTTAGCTCGCAGGAGACACACAACACCATATCTGAAAAATGCCATGCCCAAATCAAAGCTATGATACCACTTTTAATTACATTACTTAGATGTTCACACAATAAAATAATATATTACAAAAATGAGAGCAAAGATAATAGATCCAGACAATAATTGACATAAGAGTAAAATGCTTGATAAATATATTTGATCCACTTTGAGGGGGAAACCTCCAAAACAATGCAATAAGAGCATAATTCACAATATGATGATAAAAGACTAAACACTACCTCCATATATATTCTACTTAGCCATGGTTATTCCATGGGCTGACCATACAAAGAACATTGAGAAATGTAATAAAATAATATGAAGGTATGTAAGCAATAATTCAGCCACACATATCCATAGATGCATTATAGGTTAAGGTTGTATCACCTATATTTATAACATTTTAACTTGGTTACCTTAAGTTGGTAAACAAAAATAAGGAATTTGACTATAAAATTGTAGCCTTTTGATCGAGCTAGCTCATAAGAACCACTTGTATTATTATAATATTACCAACATTTTTGGTAGAAGGATATTTTAATTAACCTTAATCACTTCCCTAATTGAGTATTGTTTAGATACCTACGACGAAATGAGATTGATCACTTACATGACTTAGTTAATTTAGCCTTATTAAAGTGTTATCACCGACACTAATTTACTATATTTATTTGAGATATTAAATCACTTTAAATTTGATACCTTGCTTTTCTATCATTCCAATGCTCTCTTGTTGTGTGCTCATATCAACATTAGTGCATTGGATGCCATTATAACTATGCAGTTAAGCACGCTTGGGTTGGAGTAATACTGGTATGGGTGACCTCCTAGATAGTACTCGTGTTGTGCCTTTCAATTAAATAATAATAATTAACCAGTTATTATGTGTTTCCTTCATGCTCAATTTTTGGGCATGACATTTTGGTATCAACGCAGAGTTTATACATTGGGAGCTCTTGATAAATTGTTTAATTTTATTTTGGTTCATTAATTTCACTAATATATAACACTTGTCCTTTCCTTGTGTAGTATGGTGTAGGGATGGAGACTACTTCAAGATGTTGAAGACATCAAGAAACCTAGGGAACCATCACTAGTTCCACAACCATATTTAGTTCCACATGGGCCAATAGATCTAGGGCCCTAGATTCTCTAGGTCATGCAAAAAAACTTGACATCCTACAGGAGAGATCGCCAACAATACAAGAGGGTATCAAAGAGAAACTCTGAATAAAATTCATGGGGTGGACATAAAGAAGTAGAGAGTGAGAGGTAGAGGTTCCATAGGTTGATACAATAGAGTGCAAAGAGATATGGAGAGAGGATAAGATCTCACAGCCCCTCACACGAGCATGGATAAGGAGATAGAGAGAAGTTACACCATAGAGGAGAGCACTCAGAGTGGTGAGACTATGACCATCCTCCTAGATCAACACATGGGGATATGGTTAAATATTTTATAAGACTTTGCACACTAACATTTGATGGTACCTAGGAAGGTTTTTCAGTAGAAGTTTGGCTAGCTAGAATGCATGGATGTTTTACCCTATACAAGTGTGGCTTCAATGAGAAATATCACCTAGGTACTCACTTATTAAGAGATGCAATGAAGATGTGGTCATAAGGAGAGGAAAAAAATCTCTATTTGACACTAGCTACCCTCACTTGGGAGCTTTTTGAGGAGCGTTTAAGAGCTCATTACTTATCTCCTTGCTACATTTAGAATAAGGTTGATGAGTTCCATGATTTGGACATGGGAGTAATACAATGGTATAGTATGGGTGTCATTTTATGGACCTAATATGGTATGTGTAGGGGTATATATATGAGCTTATTTATATAAACAAGTTTATAATAGGCTTGCTCACATACCTAGTTGGTGCAGTGTGCATATTATCTCGATTGACCTTAGCAACTGCAGTGGAGAAAGTTTATCTAGTAGAAGAATTTTAGGGGAAGACCTAAGAGGCTCAAAAGATGTTTCATGGAAAGATATAGTCATAACATGATGCAAAATAATAGGGTGCACAACCCTCACCTAGGGGATGTTGGAAACCTACCTAGTCTGCTTTAGGACCCTCTAAGTAGAAACAATAGCAAGAGAGTAACTATTTTGTCCATGCTCAATTTAGGGGTAGGTCAAATAAGAAGATCCAAGGCCAGAACAATGTTATACAATAGAATTGACAACATACTAGACTAGTGTGGACTTAGTAGTCTACATAGGTAGGACCTTTAGGGTCTATAATGACATCTAGGAAAAGGACAGTTGGAGCCCCATCAGAATGAAAACAAATTAGAGGCATTTTTATTACTTGTATTTCTCCTCAACATTATGCACATGATTTCCTTTTGATACCATCAACTGTCACAAGGTAGAAGGCTCTAATGTGGGAGTAGACAATAGGTAATGTGGGTTGGGGCCATAGGATGTATGCATCGATGGATAACCACCAAGCCAAGCACTAGGAAACAAGATTTGAGACCACAAGTTTAATTAACATAATTTACTTTCCAATGTTATTTAATTATATAGCCTCAGACTCCCTTATATACCCTTTAATCATGGACTGTTTTAGGCTGCCATATTTTATGAAGCTTGAGAGTTGGGAGGTAGAGTTGGTCATTGGGTTCAAGATGTTTGTTAGCTCATTAGTGAGTTATCGCATCCTAGATCTGGGAATTTTCTCTACCATAGTGGATTTATACATCATACCCTTGGGTACTTATGAAGGTTCTTGGGTATGGATTGGCTCACAGCTCATAGAGCCAAGATGAACTTCCATAACAAGGTTATCAAGTGTGTCAATGACCTTGGTTATTATAGAGGTCGAGATACCCATCTCCCTTCACATGGTATCTACGATGCAAATGAAACAAAGCATGTAGAATGGATGTTATATATTCATTACCATAGAGATTCATAGGTCAGAGGAGTCAAAGGAGGATTCATCACATGACCATCCCATTCTATTAGATTTTTATGATGTGTTTTTGGATGAGTCTCTAGGTATGCCTCCACCGAGAGAGACTGACTTTCGAATAGACCTAGTACCTGGGGTTGATCTGATTTTGAGGGAGTCATATTAGATGACTACCTCTAATATTTGTGAGCTCAAGGTGCACCTTGAATAAATGTTGGATAAGGGTCTATCTCATTTTAGTATTTTACCCATGGGGAGCACCTATTGTTTTCATGAATACGAAGGAATCCCTTCATTTGTGTGTTGATTATCACTAGCTGAAAAAAGTAACAATCATGAATTTTTACCCATTGCCTAGTATTAATGATTTATTTGATCAAATGTGGAAATCCATAGTGTAATCTAAAATAGATATGAATTTTGGGTATCATCAACGGTGAATTTTAATTGCTAACATTCACAAGATCATGTTTCTAACATGATATATGCATTACGAGTTTATGATTGTACCTTTTGGTTTAACTAATGGATCAGTAGTGTTAATGAGACTCATGAACCAACTTTTATACACCTACCTAGACCATTTCGTGTTGATATTCCTTGAAAATTACTTAATCTATTCATGAATGAGGAAGAGCATGAGGACCACTTGTAGTAAGTACTGAAAGTTTTGATTGAGAAGTAGTTATATGACAACTTGGTAAAATGTGTGCTTGCACAATTAGAGGTGAAATTAATTGGTCACATCAATCATATGGAGGGGATATCAATATATCCATTTAATATTAATGCTATCATGGAGTGGCTGACACCCATGAGCATCACATAGGTTCATCGCTTCATGTGAGGATCCTTCTGCACAGATTTATGAGCTACAGAAAATAAATGAACAATGAAATGAACTTTACAAAATAACCCAAAATAAATTTTAGATCACAAGCCACTTTGAGGGGGAAACCTCCTTTGATCAAGCTCAATATAATAATATTCATGGATGCCTTCATTGGGTCTCAACACTTAAATACTAAATTTATTCTAACAACTACTATTTCTCATGTATGTGGGATAATTCAAATATGCTCAAGGGATAACTTACAAATCATATGCATCCATAGAGACTAATATAGTAATAATGCAAATAAAAGTGTAGGACATGGGTTCATAACATCCCCTCCCCCTTAGAAAAATATTTATCCTCAAAGCTTCGGATGTGGGAATTGTTGTTGAATTTGGATTAGTTGTTCCCATGTTGCATCTTTTGGTTGTATGCCATACCACTAGATTAAGAATTTAATGATTGAGTGGGAGTGAAGTTGGTGGGTGCACCTATATAGGACTACTTTTGATTCGAGAAGGATGGATCCTTCATTATCAAGTAATGGTAAAATTGTTTACACTCTGATGGTGGTTCCAATAATTTTATTCAAATAGGAGACATGAAAGACTAGGTGAACTTGGGAGGAAGGTGTAAGCTCCAAATTGTAAGCAATAGACCCAATTTGTCAGAGAACCTTATATGGCCGATAAAACTTTGAAGCAAGCTTATGATGCCCTTTTAGTTTTAGGTATGATTACTTGCATGGTTGCAAACAAATAAAAACCATATCACTGCATTGAAAGTGCACTTAGAGCAGTGTTGATTAGACTACTGCTTCATTTGGTTTTATGCTGGATGGATATTTCCCCATAGGGTGCTGAGAATCTAATCTTGATGTCAAAGAGTAATGTTGACTGCCTAAAATGGTGAACTGCTGAGAGTATACAGAGAAGTGCTAGGGAGCTTGACCATAAATCACTTCATATGGAGTCATTTTAATATGAGTGTGGTAGGAGGTATTATACCACCATTTTGTGAAGGGAAGTCACTTGACCCACTATTGTTGTTGTTTCAAAGCAATACAACAAATGAATTTTTCCAAGCATTTATTGACAAGTTTTGTCTAGCTAGATGTTTGGGGATGATACCCAAATATCAGCTTTAGTTGTGTGCCTGTGCATTGGAATAACTCTATCCAAAAATGGTTGGTGAAAGTTGCATCACAATTAGAGACGATTGAAGAAGGGATGCCATGAAGATGGAAGATATGATCTAAGAAAACTTGTGCGACCATAGAGGATGTAAAGGGATGATTGAGGGTACAAAAATTATTATATTTGGAGAGGAAGTCTACCATGACCATGACCAGGATCACTATTTTTCCTCTAGATTTAGGGAGCCACTAAATGAAATCCATAGAAATATCTGTCTAGATCCTAGTAGGAATGGACAAGGTCTCGAGCAAACTAGGAATCATTGTTATTTCACCTCATCTATTTAATTTCCCCTTTCATCCCCTTCCAAAAGAAGTTTCAATGTTTTCACTCATATGTTTTGAGAAATCATGAGTGCCCTACTGATGGAGAAGCATGGATTTCATAGAATATGGCCTAATGAAGGTTTGTGTTATGGGAAAGCACTAGATGGCCCTTATATCACAAATAAGCACCATCCCATGAATAATGTGTTACTATAGAGGGGTTAATGGCTAATTTTTGAATGAGGTGGTGTAAGGAGGGGTCATTTGCATACCCTTGGTGTATAGATTCCAACCAGTTCATAATGGACATGAAGATGGAAAAAAGGGAAGACTAGTCCTTGAATGTGCATGAGAGAACATCTGTGATGACATTGTCTTTACCCTTCTTGTAAGTGATCTCATAATCATAGCCCATGGGTCTACTAACCCATTTTTGTTGTGTTAGTGATGAGACTCGTTATTCTAGGAAATATTTCAAATTATGGTGATTAGTTTTGATGCAAAAATGATTCCCAAGTATGGTTGGCATTTTTATATTGCATGCAAAATTTCCATCATTTCCTTTTTGTATATAGATAAATCCAAATTTCATCCAAAAGGGATTTGATAGTGAAATCAATGGGATGACCCTCTTGAAGAATAACACTGAAGTCATTGCCACATGCATCACTTTTGATGGTTAAAGTTTTGGTGAAGTCTGGCATGGCCAAAGTTGATGTTGCACCAAGAGTCTATTTTTTGCTAACTTATCTAGACCCAAGGTGTCCATCATGTTGTTGGGATGAAAATTTTTCACCTCTGAGCAGATTGGCTCTTTGAGGCCACTAATAAAACATCTCTTAAAGAAGTCATCTAATAACCCTTTAATGTGATTAGCCAATTTCTCAAATTCAATCTGATAATCATGAATGGTGCATGTTTGGTGGATTTTTGTGAGAGATCCTATAAATTTATCAAATGCGAAGGGACCAAACCTACCCAAAAATAAGGATGCAAAGGTTTTTTAATCAGGTTCATCATTTAACTTGAGGTACCAATGGTACTGATTATCGCTCGATTGCTCCCACCAAAAGCTTGTCTACAACTGTGTGGTTACCAACTATTCTAAACTATGATCACTTTATTGTTGTTCTTCTAAAACTGTTATGTTGGATATAAGACGCAAGTCTATTTAGATGCTTAAGGGTTTTGAGGATTATCTTTGGCTACCAATGTTTTTTGAATGAGTACCTCTTTATAGAAAAATTCTAGCCACATATTTACTCCTAAATGATAGCTCTTGGTTTATCTCACAGGTGAAAACTAGTCAATCAAGATGGGGTCATTGTCCTTTTAACTGGGAGGTTCTCTTAATGACAATTACTTCATATTTCCTATGGTACTCTTCATAATGAGTTTTAGGGTTTATGCCCAAGTACTTTCCACATTTATGTGGAGGGGTATTTACCTTTATTTGAAACTGCAATGAATATGTAAAAAATTAAGGTAAGAAAAAATATATCCATAAATGGTGCAGCTCTTGGAAAGCCATTGCTGAAAAAAACTCTTCAAAATCTACCTATAAGTTGATAAAGTACTCTGATACCAGATGTGAGGATCCTTATGCACATATTTATGAACTACAAAAAATAAATGAACTTTAGAAAATAACTCAAAATAACCTTTAGATCACATGCCACTTCGAGGGGTCAACCTCCTTTGAGCGAGCTCAATACAATAATATTTGTGAATGGCTATATTGGGCCTCAATACTTCCTTAAATACTAAATTTATTCTAAAAACCACTACTTCCCATGTGTTTCACTAAAATTTTGTTTTATTTTCTTGTAGAAAGAAAGTTGTAAAACGTAAATGAAGGGTAAGGTTAGTAGAACCTAATGTGTTATGCACGTATGATCCAAATTATTGTGGATACTCCTCTTTGTCTGGGGAGGATGATCTATAGATAATAAAAACACTAGAAGATAATGGTTGATTAGTGAGATAGTAGGGCGGATTGCCTAGCATGAGCTAGATCCAAGAAGCACAAGCTTCCTTGAAGGCTGTTAATCCACGCTTTTAAAACACTTAAGTTTTAATATGCTAAAACTAGTTGCTTGTATGAAATAACAGAATGTACTAAAATCAAATATAAGAAATGCTTGAAAAAAAAAAGTGATTTTGATCAAAATAGCAATAAATGATTAGATATTAAAGCTAAATCACTCAAACTTGAATCAAAAAATAAATTGAAATTTTGTGATAAAATAGAAACTCAAAAAGTGGAATTTGGGTACAGGCAGATGGGATAAATCAGCTTGCTATTGTGAAAATAGACATACAGTGACCGTCAATGGTTGGGTATGATTATCGGTGGTTAGGGCCAATAGTCGGTGGTTAGGTATAACCATCGGTGGTTACTGTGGGATTTGGTTTGGGAAGAGAAGTTTCTTGGGGAGGTTGTAGAGAGGTTCTGAGAGAGCTATTTGGGTCGAATGTTAGTTGCAAGACAAAAAGTGATGCTTAGAGGTATCTGGTTCACGGATTGGGTGTTTAGGTGAGCAAGAATTTTTTATGGGTGGTTTTGGGTAAGAGATAAAGTGTTGGAGTTACATAACTCCAACACAAAAAAGTGAGGTGAAAGAGAAATAAAGGAGAAAGACATAAGCAATGAAACACATATAACTAATTACTAAATCTTGATAAAAAACATAGATACTTAGCTTTTAGGTGTTGTCGATTTAAGGAATGTAGAAGTTGGCTGAAAGAATTTATGGATCCTAGAGTGATGTCAGTAGAGTAACGATATCTTGGCTCTTGATAGTGAGTTTCAGAAGTAACCTAAGTCTTTAGCCTAGATCTTGGTTCGTTGGGAAGATTTTTGATTTTCTTGAGAGTAATAATGTCTCTTACACCATAAAATGAATTCAACCTCCTTTTAACTTCCTCTTCATATCTTAATATAAGGAAAAGGGGTGTTGAAATCAAGGAGGATAACAAACATTTCAAAGGGTAGTGTGACATTCATTGATCATGCGAACTATCATGGATTAATCATGCAAAGAATGAGTTGTAATTGAGTTATAATTTAGTCCTTTGATCACGCACTCTGAGACAGAGTTATGTAACCATTGATAGTTAGGGTCAACCATTGATGGTCGAGGGTTGACCATCAGTGGTTAGGGAAACATACTCAAAATGGCTATGATTAATCATTTTCACTTATGTTTGGTAGTTGAGAAGTTAGGAAATGATCCAAGGTAATTAAAGGGGAGCATGGGGTGCTTTGATGACTAGAAATACATTGCATGGTTTTTGAGTGTCTATATTTTACCCCTTTTTATTGTGCAGTTTGTATAAGCAAGCTATAAAATAAAAATGGATGGGTTGGTAGAAGGTTGGATGATCTGAGTATGGGAGGAGGTGTTCCCCCTCAAACCTAAAATTGATGAGGTGAAATAGAGTTGTGTTCAGGTTTGATAAGTGGATATGTGGGTCACAAGGTGGGTGACAAGGTTGGTTGGTTTGGCATTTAAATGCGAACAAGCACAAAGAATGTGACTAAGTGAAATATCATAGATCATGTATAGACTAGGCTACCATAGTTGAGGTAGGTGTTAAAATGAGGTTGGACTTGAAGGACATGTGATAGGATAACCATGCCATAATGTTAAGCATAGCTGATATGGGTAACTCCTATAAACTCAAGTCTCCTAGGCAAAGTTGATGTATTCATGGGTATCTAAGCTAGAATGTGATCTTAAGAAGATAAAAATAGTTACAAGTGTTAGGACCACAAAGGGTCATGCTTTGAGGCCCTTGAATGGTCGGTGCACAAAATTAGCACAAGTTCATCAAATATGGAAAGGTAATCAATGCGTTCAAAGTGACCAAGACAAGGTTGTCATAAAAAGTGCAAATGGTGGGCCAAAATGACTAATGTGATGTTATTTGGTTGGTTGGTTAGTGGAGAAGGAGTTGCTCTCCAATGGGTTCATGTTTGTCATAATGTGATTATTTGGAAAAGTGTTGGTTGGGATGACAAAACCCTAGAGGGTTTATCATCGATAGTCAGGATCGACCATCGGTGGTCACTTAGTGATCGTCGATGATTAAAAGGAAACCCTAGAATGGTGATTGTAAAAGGTAAAAAGTGGGTTTTATTTTCTCATTAGCAAATTGACTTGTGGCACTTCCCATTTTTGTCTTGTGTGAAAATGATGATGGTTTGTCTTGTGCCAACTGAGTGAGTGGGGTAGTGTCTGACTGAGTGTTTACAAAGGAGGTGGAGGTTGATTGAGGTGGGCTAGAGTAGATTTGAGAGCCAACTAGGATGCAATTAGGTAGGGGTAGAGCATGGGGCTAAGAAATGGTGGTGGTATCGAGGGCTCCACCATGACGAAAGACACGTAATGAGGTATGTGATGTAATTGAATTTGTTTGTGTGTTGTGATTTTTAATTGGTTTGTTGTGTGGGTGGGTTAGGTGTTGGAAATTCAGGGATTTTAGCTTTTGGTATGAAATTTGTAGAGGGGGTGAAATAGGTTGAGGTATTTAAGGTAGGGGAGGGTTGTAGAGGTATAAGTAGAATTTAAATGTCTTGTTGATTGTTGTTAGGGTTGGGTGGGTTAGACCTAGGTTTAGGTCACCAACGGTCACCACATAAGGACTATTGGTAGTCATTATCAACCATTATTAGTCTATAGGTGATCGTCAAGTAGTCGATGTGTGGACTATCAACGATCCACCACCGAACCATTGGCAGTCGATGATTGATCGACATCGGTTCCACAAGGAACCTTTGTCGGTCGACACTCGACCATTGATGGTATTATAAGGTGTGGGTTAAAGGTTGAAGGGTTAGGTGATGAATTATGTAAAAGAGGTATAGTAAGATAGGGTTAAGGCTAGATTAGGAATGAGTTAAATGTTTAGGTAGGATGCTAGATGGGGTAAGGGTTTGGGTTGTATAAAAGAGGTAGAGGTTGGTTATGTTGAAAGAATAACTTGGCTTAGGTAGGGTTAGGTGAAGTTGAGGTGAAGTTAAGGAAGGGGTGAGGCTTAATAGGTAAAGTTCATAGGTTATGGTTAAAGTAAAAGGTAGACTAAGGTAAATATCTAACCTTGCAAGTGAGGGAATAGCTACAAATATGGGACCAAGTGCCTCAGCTCCTAGATGAGGTACACAAGGCTATGATGGAAGAGTGGGAGCATATGACTACAGGGGGCCTAGGAGGCATGAGGTATTATCAACACGTGCATAGAGATACAACTATGTTGGTGGCCCTCATCAAGAGATGGGACTTGACTACCAACATGTTATTACCACCAATTGGATAGATTACCATCTTGCCAGAGGACATTCATCAAATTTTGTGGCTACCGATTGGGGAAAGATGATAGATCATATTGACAGTGAGGAGAGAAATATGCATATGGATCAATTATTCAGTGTGGACTTTGTTCATGCTAGGTGGCACATGAGAGATTTTCATTATGCACCTATGTATCATATGGATAGGGGAGAGAGACAAATTATCATAATGATGATAGCCATTACCTATTATGAACTCCTATATTCTATTAGTGGCAGAAATCCCTTTTTATTACTGGGTGTTCTTGTTGACCTGATGATTGACTGGATAATGTTTATTTGGGCCCTAGTTTTACTAGTTTAGATCTATCAGGAGCTCTGGGATACAAAGTACATAGGCATTATGGTATCATCACTGATTTTATTTTTCACTATTGGGCATATTAACACATTAGAGTGATATGACCAGGTGGATTACCATGGCACACATGGACCTAGATGGACTTTAGAGTGGGATTCATGAGGTGGAGAGGTGAACATTCACTAAAAACACTGGGGGGAGCAACATAAGACTTAGAGTGGTACAAAGATAGATTAAAGGCACTAGTGGATGGAGAGGTCATCTGGAGGCCGTATACTAGATTCCCAACATGGGTGAGCTATGCTAGACAAACCCTATAACTGTAGACTTATAGGTGGATATATGGGGGATGGCAGCATGAGGTGGATCTCATCCCATTTGACAAGGTCATGAGACAGTTTAAGCTTGTGCAGAGTATCCTAGGTGATTTTTTGAGGTATGGAAGAGAGGATGCCGAGGCACCATTACCTACACCATAGCCTGAGGATATAGAGATTTACCATGAAGAGCTACTAGTTGTCATAGTTATTGATGATGCAGGGGTTATGCCAGATTAAATTGTATGGTTTCAAGCACATTATGCAGTGACAATGTTTAGGGGTGGCAATGTACAATAGGCTCCTGATGTAGACATGGTGGAGGAGGGTGGGGACTAGATGGATGTGGATGCCCCTGATAGGTAGACACTCATCATGGAGAGAGATCAGGCACACGTGGCACTAACCACAACACATGTAGCTCTAGCAGTGGTGATTATAGATAAAGATATGACATAGGGCCAGGTGGCTACCCTTACATAGGAGAGAGACCAAGCATGAGCACAAATTGCCTTGTTACACAAGAGAGGGATAGCTTAAGAAAGCGGGTAGGGTAGGCACCTACACCAACAAAACCATTTTGGACCATCCCTATGGCTAGGTATGTGGCCACAATCTAGGAGCTCAGATACTATGAGGCTTTGGTCTTTAAACAACTTCTAGATCAATCGAGATATGATGAGTATATAACAGAGGTTTATAGAGGATCTAATAATGCTACATCGAGTCAGTGGGCAACATTTGTAGGTGCATAGACTAGTCCAAGAGATAGATAGGCTCCAGGGAGCAGTAGTGTTCCTCCACCTTAGAATATTATGAGATGCCTATTTTTATGTATTATATGATTTTGATACCAGTTTACAAGCCAATGTAGCAAGATGTATATATCCATTTTGAGATATATGGACATTTGAGTTTTATATATATATATATATATATATATATATATATATATATATATATATGATTATGAGTTTATTAATGTGATTATGGTTTATGGATGTTGTATATGATTAATTATTTGATGTTCATGATGTGATGATGTTGTTTATGATATGATCATGATGTTATGATTAGCATTTTTGTTATTAGTTGATACATGCTTGATTATATGTTAGAAATGTAGGTAGTTTAAATTAATGAATCTTATGCTTATTTATCTAGATAGACATGTGATGGATAACATATGTGGATAACTCATTTATTTATTAAAAGGTTATAGATGTGAAAAATGGTTATGATTAGTTGATGTGATTGGTTAGAAGGGTGAAATGATGTTTGATGTATGATATGGTTAATTCATTAAAATAATTTCATGATTAAAAACACTTAAACAAATAAGGTAAGAAGACAATCACCAAATAAAACACATGTTTGTTATTTAAATGTTTTTAATGAATTTCATTTGTTTAGATGAAGGTGAATTAACCTTAAAACACATAGAGTAAGTTTGGACAACAAAACTAGATTTGAGAAAAGAAAATAAAGATAAAACAATCAAAAGACAATCATCTAGTGAATGTATCAACAAATAGGTTTGAGAAAATAAGAAGGAGACATGATGCTTCTTCTTTGGCAAGAACCAAAACAAACTAAATTTAGATCAACTTATGAACATAAGCCCTTCACATGCTTCGAATTAGTGTCTGTTGGTTGGTTAAAAAGTTTCTTGGTCACATAATGTCAAGTAAGCTCAAAATCCCATATTTTATAGAGGGTATGAAGGGGAGATGGATGATAAAGGAATCTTCATGTGAGGTTAGATTTACCCTTCTGTAGGTTGCCAAAGATCTAGTATAAACAAGTTTACGTCATATATGATGTAGACTGATCAATGCGATAAGTCTACTTATGAACGCTGATTGTAGCTTCTTGTTTTATCATTTTCAAAATAATGGGGTTTTGTTCCTAGTTAAATAAATAGGTCTAAGCAAAGTAAATTAGTAAATAATATGCAGGAATTAAGAAACTAATTTGTGTAAACACATTTGTATTTTTGCCTTTTCTAAATATAGTAATAAATGAGATAAATCTAACTTAGCTTATTTTGAATGATTTAGACTGAGACAGGGTCTGATACTAGAGGAGTAAAACTGGGAAACTGCTAGAAATTGGATCCTGAGGTTTGTTTCTAGATTTGACAAGAGTGTCAAAAGTGGGACACCCTATTGTCTAGTGTTGTAGTCATTTTATGACATTGTTTTCTAGGTGGTATGAGCTTTTTAGGTTCTGCTCAACAGGCCTGTGTTACCTTATCAGTGAAATATCGAAGCCTAGAAGCTTTTAGAGCTCAATGTGTATCTATTTTAAACATTCAAAATCCCTATGATCTCTTTGTGCTTGAACTTGAATGAAAGCTTGAAAAAGATAGAGAATGGGTTAGTGTGTAAGGGATACGCTAGACACACTTCATACCCTATGTACGAGCACCTTGCCTACTTACCAATACTCTGAGGAGGAATCAAGCTAATGTAGTTCTCCCATTGAAGTGTTTGGTGCAATTGTGTATGATAAATGCAACTAGATACAAAACTAGATGCACTTCATATGGCTAGGGACTGATGCAAAGGTTTAAATAAGCTTGAAATGATCTTGGAAGGCTGTATGTAGAGAATAGGGAAGAGTGCTTGAGTGTACTTGCTTTTATTCTTGCTTTTCTCTTATAAATGAGTGTCAACCCTTCTAAATGGACTTTGACTATCCTTTTATAGGGGATTAAATGAATTTGCATTAGGTCGACAAGGAAAAGGATAAAGATCTAAAAGAATATGACCGTTAGGACCAAAAATAAACTTGAAAAACAACACCAAAAACAAGACACCCTAGGTTCCAACGCTTTTGTCCAAGTTGGGCACTATTGTCCTAAAGGAATGAGACCTACGGGGTGGATTTGGGCCTAAAAGAGTTACCTATGATTAAGTCTGGAAGGTTGTTGATGATTGGGAATCAGTGAAATAAATAGCCTATAAGGGTTGTGTAAGCAAGTAGAAAAACCTATGGATTGGGTGTCATTAGCCATGCTTAAGTCATCCAATTTCATATTTTAAATGACTACATTTACCCCCCCTTTATTTTAGTGATGCATAAAAGTGAAATAATAAGATAAAGGAAAGTAAAAAGCATACTTGAACTTACCTATAAGGGAGAAACTCATGAAGATGCGTGATGTTGGATGTGCATAGAGAGAACATGTTGTGAAGTGTGAATTTGTAATAAAAACCAAAAACTAGATCAATTATTAGTAGATACGCTATATCTAGAATAAAAATGTATAAAAGCTTAGTAAGAGGAAGAGAAAATAATGAATACACCTCACCGAGTATGTGAACCAATACAAATCTTGTTATGATGCTAGATTGTGTTGGATGATGCTGGGTATGTGTTGAATCAAAAGTAATTTCACGAATGAAGATGAGTGCTCAATTCCCTAGAAAGTGGCTCAAGAATGCAAAGGCTAGCCCATTGGCTCTATCATCACCAACTAAGTGAAGTTAATGAATCATGTGTGTGCTAATTGATATTTGGACTGAGTGTCCAATCCCTCTAAATAGGTGGCTCAAAAATACAAAGCCTAGCCCTTTGGCTCCATTTTTGCCAAATGAAGTGAAGATATAAGTGATATTGGTATAGAATTGATGTCATATGAGATGGCTCATAGAGCCCATGGATGTTTTGGAAATCTGACAATGTGGCATGGATAACCTGAATGTATGCTAGAAATTAGGCCACTCTTAGCCATTTTGAAAGAGGGAGGTTAGGCTTGTATGAAATCCAATCTGAAACTGATGTACTAGGCTTATATGAAAGCCAACTCAAGAACTCAGGTACTCAAAAAGTTAAACTTGTATAAAAATTCAACTTGAAAGTGATGCCAACCACCTACAGATGAAGTAAGGCATGTAACTATTAAGACTACCTAGAAAATAAATTGAACTCAGAAATAAAAGAAGACCAATGTGCCATGCACATTGCCTTTGATCACTGGTGTCTGTAACATGGATTATGGTCTGAAAGTTATGTCAATTTCCTAATCTCAAATTGAAAGTGAGAACCATCATGTCACACATGATAACCTCCTATACTTGGATTCTCTAAGAAAAATATATTGAACTACTGATTTGACTGATCTGGATGTGCAAAAATTATATCTAAACTAATTTTTTTGCATGTTTTTGGAAAACCTAATTGTTTTTATACCTAAACAAGAGTGCTAAAATGAGGACGCCCCTATGTTTGGTGTTACTATCTATTTTTGGTGCTATTGTCATGTGCTGAAACTAGTTGCTGATCTAGAATTGTCACTATTTTTCTACTCCATTTTGACTGGTTTGACCTCTAGATTCTGAACTAGGTAATTTGAATGCTTCTATTTTGACTATTAAGAGTTTTTATCTCTGTGACAAAACCCTTGTTTGTTACCCCCTCTTTTGAGGGTAGGAATGATGAACTTGTAATGATTTCTCTTAGAAGAAAGAGTCCTACAAGTGTTTTAAGTTGTATAGATATATGATATAGCAGTGAAATTTGATAAGATGTTTGTAGATATATCAATGCTTGTATTTATAGATTGTTATATCAATAGGGGTATGCCTAGATAGATATAACAATGTAAAAACATGTGCAAAATACTGAACCGAAACTAGAAATGTTGGATATTAGATGTTAGTTGTTAGTTGTAGGGATGGAGCATGATGTCCATCATGGCATCCAAGAAAGCAAAGGAAATGCATGATGTGGATCATGGAATTTCACACATTGAGAAAAAAACAAGAATTAAAGCAAACAATTAAGAAACGAGAAGCATACTAGGATGGCCAAGGGGCCATGCAAATAAGAGACATGGACACATGTCACTCAAACTAGAAAGCAAGCATAGAAGGCATGTTCAAATGCCATATACACATACAAGTGAAATAAGCAAAGTTGGCACATGGGACACAGACACATGGAAGAGTAAAAACAAAGGACATTAGCAAGTGTCCTAAGGCACACACATGAATATAAACAAAGGACATTGGTATTTGTCCTAAATCACAAATAGGAGACAAACAACAACTGGAAATGCAATCACACAAGCTACGTTATGCAAGAGGAGAAAACATGTCATAGTTGGGAAGGTAGAATCACATCTGACTAATCAAATCAAATGTGAAAGTATGCAAAAATATGTGTAGTACAGGACTAGGTATATGCTAAGAAATACACAAGTGCTAGATACTAGTGAAATGTCGAGATAATAATCTATGTAATCTAGAAAGGAATGGACATCAACATGATAACTCAGAGTGTGTAGTGTAGGAATGACATAACTTGGATAGTGTAGTCATGTAAAATTTCCCCCCAGTGGGTATGTATGTCAATGTGTGTCTTGAGTGTATAAGTAAGAATGCCCCATCAATGGACAGAGTGAAGAAATCAAGTAGCTGGATGTCACTGCACACACTCAAAAGAGATCAAGTGAAGCATGGTAATGTAAAATTTTTGACATACAATAGCATGAAACAACAAATGTGAGTCTTAGCATGATATTAGTAATGTAAATCATAGATGATGCATACAATCGAAATGTTTTTGGTATTTTTGACATGTTTAAATGTTTTTTTGTAGTTTTGAAATTTTTGTATTTTTATATAAGATATGTACAGGTAAAATTGGGAAGAAATGATACTATCTGATGAGTCTTGGATGAGACTCCCTGTCATGGTGTCCTGTATCAAACAACTGAATCGTGCATGATCGTGAGGCACGATTGAATGTCTGAGATTATAAAGTTGAAATTTTTTTATGTTGTAATTGCTCTAAAATATCTAAAGTGGAAATTGAATGTGGGGCCCCCCTATGCAACTGTAGGGCTCTTATAGACCCATTTGGAAGGAGAAGAAGCTCTCTGAATAGGTACTCTCTATGTAGTGGCATGAGACCTTAATATTACTACTCTAGGTGTGAAAATTGTAGCTAGAAGCTATCTAAAATACTGAAACTATGGAGGTGTGTGAACCTTTTATACTGGTGATGGATGCTGCAACTATGGCTAGATCTGAAGTGGAAGCGAAACTAAAACTAGAAGAGAGACTAAAATAGGTGGAAGAATTGGAGTTGGTGTTTGTAAGCTGGTAGATGGCTCTAAAGTGGGGAGTGGTGAATCATAAGGAACTCTATTGATTGTAATAACCTAATTAACATGAATTAATTTCATGCATTTTTGAACTATAGAGGGTACTGCCCTGAGTTTTTGAATCCATGGTTGACCAAGTAATACGTTAAAAACTCCTACACTAAGAACTAAAGTGAATGGTGTTGTCAAATATGTAGGACCAACTTGTAGTGGAAGTACTATCTCATCTAATGAACTCTATATATGCCCATTGAAACTACTAATAACTGTATCTATCAGAGTGATATCTGGCTCTAAATAACTCAAATGTTGTAATAGTGTCAAAGTGCATATGTTAAGGTTGGAACCATTGTCAATAAGCACACTGTGAATACTCTGATTATGAATATGCGCTCTAATAAAAAGTGCATTATAACCTATATTATCCTCCATAATATCTTGATCTAAAAAATATATCGAAGGTATAGCTGGAACTCTCGACTCACACACACCTATCATACCTCTCAAAGGATGTGCTTCAACTGAAGGTGCCTAGTATGTAGTTGGTGGAGGATTTGTATGGTATGTATGGTGAACAACTAAGGTGTCCTCTTTCTCTAATTTAGAATTCTATGGAAATGGATCTGAGAAGATTTTCAAAGCTTTATATATTGTTGGTTTTGTCTTTGGAGGTTTAATTGAAGTTCCTAGATCAAGTAGATTGTCATCTATCAAGAACTGTATCTTATGTCTCAAACTGATGCATCTATTTGTTGTGTGGCTTGGTGCCCTGTGAAAATTTAAAAATTCATGTTGATCATATCCCCATGGAAGAAGATTTTTTGGGTTAGCTTCTCGGATAGGAGGGAGAGTGATGATGTTATATTCCAATAACTGTAGTAAAACCCTGGCTGGAGAAACTGGTAGACTGGTGAATGTATGACGAGGAGGTATTGATAAAACCACAAACTAAGGGGGCTTTGAAGCTGCATTGACTTTTGGTTGATTCTGATTCTTATTGTCATTGATTTTGACCTTGTATGGGAATTTGTTATTACTCTTATTTGTTGTGTCTAATATACTTGAATACTTAAGTTTTCCCATTGAAATTAACTTGACTTCTCTTTCCTTTAGTGCATGACACAATTTAGTGAAGGAAGAGAATCACTTGAACATGATTGATTCATGAAGTGTCGGTAGAAGACTCTATTTGAAGAGGTCCTATAACTCTTGATTTGCCATGGGACTAGTCATCATAGCCAATATGGTCTTATATTGAAGAACATAGTCCGTGAGATGCTCATTTGGTTGTTGTTTCTGTTGAGCAATTTGTGCATAAGAAACTTTATCACCAATGTTGATACTGAAATGTGCTAGGAAAATGTCTGCTAATGCCTTGACCGATTGATTCGATAGACGATAAAACCATTGTAAAGCATAATCCTTTAGACTCCATGGAAAAATCTTGGTAAGTAGCCAATCATTAGGTACATAATCCAAACATGCTATGTGAAAAGATCTTAAATGTGTCTCTAGATCACCTTTTCCATCATATAGAGTGAGCTTGGGTTGAATAAAACCTGATGGTAAGGGTGTAGAAGCAATATGATGTGTCAATGATGTATGTAGAAGAGCAAAATAATCCAAATCCTATGTAGGTCTAGTGGTACCTTGCTTAAGATGTTGCACCTTTGATTGAAGAGATCTTATCTCTTGCACAAGGGCTACCAAATTAGAAGAGAGGGATGTACTAGCTGTAACTGGTGGCATAGAGGCAGGTTGGGCTGCTATAGGGGGTTGTTGAGACATAGTTACCCCCGTAGTGTCATTTTCAATTGGGTGCTCTATTATTTGAGAAGATTACCTATTGGTCACTGTTTGTTGTTTGTTTTGTATAATTCTAAGCATGTCATCTTGCATATTTGGATGTTTAGTTAAGAGTTCTTGAAGTTCTCTTTTATCAGTTTCATCAAAGCTGATATATTGAGCCATTGGTAAAGTATGGAAACGATTTCAAATGTGTTTGAATGTTTCACAATAAGTTTTAATAGGTAATATACTATAAAGGGAAAGTACTAAATATAAGAAATGCAAAGTCTAAAAAATAGTGAATTAAAATTTACGCAAAAAGGATATTAAGCTGCCAAATGTGTAAGGTGATTCCTCAAAAAGCAAGTAGTGCTAGTATATGCAACTAAATATTTTTCAAAAATATTTGTGTAAGATACTATGAAATATTAAATTTGAAATTTGATTTTTTGAGTTTGATATGCAACTAAATATGTATAAAATGATTGGAAAAGTAGTGGAAAATAACTAGGAACTAGTTGATGTAGCTAGGGTTTTTTTGAATGATTTTTTAAAATTAGTATGATAATTTTAAAATTTTGATATGAATTTATAGAAAATTTGTATAATTTTGCTTAAAAATTAAAAAAAAAATAAAAAAATATTTCTAAAATTAGCAATGTATTTTTCCTAGTGTTTGGAATGTGTTTGTATGCAAGAGGGACCTAGTGTGTGCAAACTAGGGTTTTAACAAAATATGTGATATTTTTGAAATTAATTTGTAGATTTATAATTTTTAAATGCAATAAAAGTCAACAAATTATGGCAATGGCAAAAAATTAAAAATAATTATCCTTAGGGTTTCTAGGGTTTTTATGCAAAATTTGAAGTTGGGTTCACCAAATATTTTATCATTTTTAGAATAATGGGGTTTTATTCCTAGTTAAATAAATAGGTTTGAGCAAAGTAAATCATTAAATAATATACAATAATTAAGCTATTGATTTGTGTAAACAGATTTGTATTTTTGCCTTTTCTAAATATAGTAATAAATAAGACAAATCTAGCTTACTTATTCTGGATGATCAAGACTGAGACAAGGTCTGATATTAGAGGAGCAGGATTGGACAAATGTTAGAAACTAGATCCTAAGGTTCATTTTTGGATTGGATAGGAGCATCAAAAGTGGGATACCCTACTGTCTAGTACTGTAATCCTTTTTTGATTCTATTGTCCAAGTGGTCTGAGCTTTTTGGGTTTTGTTTGGTAGGCCTATGTTACCCTATCAGTGAACTATTGAAGCTTGTAAGCTTGCAAAGCTCACTATGCATCTATTTCAAATCTTCAAAATCCCTAGGAGCTCTTTGTGTCTGAACTTGAATGAAAATTTGAGAAAGATAGAGAAGGGGTTAGTGTGTAAAGGATATGTATGTGGGCATGCTGCCTACATACCAATACTCCAAGGAGGGATCAATTTAATGTAGTTCTCCCATTGAAGTGCTTAGTGTAATTATGTATGTTAAATGCAACTAGATGCAAAACTAGATGTACTTCAGATGGGTAGGTATTGATGCAAAGATTTTAATAAGCTTGAAATGATATTGGAATGTTGTATGTAGAGAATAGAAAAGAGTGATTGAGTGTACTTGCTTTTAGTCTTACTTCTCTCTTATAAATGAGTGTCAACCCTTATAAATGGATTTTGATTGGTATTTTATAGGGGATTGAATTATCATGGGTTAAATGAATTTTCATTAAATCGAAAAGGAAAAGGATCTAAAAGAATCTAACCGTTAGGACCAAAAATAAACTTGGATAACAACATCAGAAATAAGACACTCTAGGTTCCAGTGCTCCTATCCAAGTTAGGCATTATTGTCCTAAGGGAATGAGACCTGGGGGGATGGATATGGGCCTGAAATAGCTACCTAGGTATATAAGGGTTAAGTCCAGAAGGCTATAGATGATTGGGAATCAATGAAGGAAATAGCCTAGATGGGTTGTGTAAGCAAGTAGAAAGACCTATGGATTGGGTGCCATTAGCCATGCTTAAGTCATTCAATTTTGCATTTTATATGACTACACTTCCAAATAATGGGTCTTTTGATATTTTTTTTATTACGTTGAGAGGTTGGAGAAGCTAATTGATGTGAGAAGCCTCTAAGAAATTTCTTGCTTTTGATAAATTCTTTTACCTAGACATCCTTCAAGGGAGCAGTCTACCTTACATTAAATTTTTTTGATTGGTTTTGGTAGTTATCCTTCAAGGGAGTAGTCTGCTAATGCTAATAATGATCCATAAGATAGATGATTGTTAATGTTTTTGATTTTGATGACATAGACTTATATATATAGGCTAAAAGATTAACCTTAATGAAGGCAAAACTAAAGCACAAGAAGGTTAAAATAGTGGGTGAGAGGATTTTTTTAGAGACAAAGACCATGTGATTCCATCCTATTAGGTATAAAAATTATCTATGAGGATCATGCCATAGGTAGAGCCATGGTATCCATATTTAGGATCAAGGCTACAATTGTGATGAAAAATCACATGATTCTATGCTTTAATTGATAGTCCTCAAGGTGAGGTGATGATGGTGAAAATATCATAAAATAAGGGACAAGTTTAAGTTAGATAGTAGGTGAGTTTGATATTGTTTAGCAAAAGAAAGGATGTAGGTACAAAGCATTGAGAGGCTCAGGTACAGTTTGCACGTAATGAGGATAACCGGTAAGCTCTTGATCCATACTTATGCATAATGATACAAGGTCCAAGCTAATTGAAATCAAACTTGCCCTGCTTGCTTTTTTCCATATTGGTTACATGTTGATTTTCCTTTAAGATGAGTTCTCCAATAGTGAATTCTCATTCTCTTAAGTGTTTTTATAAATGCACTTGATTCATTCTTGATAGACACAAAGATGGTTAAGCATGGCAGAATTATGCTCATCAAGTATCTCAAGTTGGGATTGACGTTCTTAATGATAATCACCCTAATAAATGATATCTTATAGAGATATGCGAAGTGAGGGAATTTGGACTTTGAGAGGTAAGACAAACTCTGCTCCAAAAATAAGAGAGAAAAGGGTAGCACCTATAGGGGTTTGAATGTTAGTACAATATGCCCATAAGGTGAAAGAGATATGTGAATTCCAATCCCAACTGGATGCACTAACCATTTTGGTGAGCATGTTGTTAAGGGTTTTGTTAGAAGCTTCAACCTGTCCATTAGCTCATGGATGATAGGGTGAGGAGAAACTTAACTTAATTCCAAATGTGTCACAAAGACCTTGAAATTTTTTATTCTTAAAATATTTTCCATTATCAATGATTATCTTATGAAGAACACCAAAATGATAAATAATGTGATGGTTGATAAAATCGATAATCTTTGGGGCTTTGGTTAAAATGAGAGGAATAGTTTCCACCCATTTGGTGAAATATTTTGTCATAGTGATGATAGAATGATGTTGTTACAAAGAATGGGGGCTGATTTCACTAATAAGATCCAATACCCATTACAAGAAGGGAAAAAAATCCTTGGATACTTGTACGCTATGACTAGGTATGTGATGTAAATTGGCATGTTGTTGACATTTAACATAGTTCTTCATATAATCATAATAGTCCTAGTTAAGGTTGGGGCAATATTAGTTGAGGCACATGATACATTTAACAACAACTAGACTGCTAAAGTGTCTCCCATAAATCTCATCATGCATTTCTATGATAGCATGAGAAATTTCATGACTACATAGGCAAAAAAAAGGAAACCATTGAAGCCATGTTTGTATAGAATTCCCCCTAGTATGGTATAATGAGAGGTACTCTGAATGAATTCCCTTTGATCATTCTTAGTAATATTAAAAGGGATGATAACAAGGTTGAGATATTCAAAGGTTTGCTTATACCAAAGATCAAATGGGGATTCTTCCACACTATAGATAGAAGGAAGATTTGATTGGGTATAAGAGGGTTTAGTGAGATGATACATGGTAACAAAGAGTTTAGAATCAGATGGTGCGGATGGGATCTAGGAAGCAAGAGAGGCCATTATATCAAAAAACTTGTTTTTAAATCACATAATAGCTTGGATGAAGTAATGCTCAAATGAATCCAAGAGTTCATCAACTAATTGTTTGTACTATAGAAAGATGTCATTTTTAAATTGATAAGAGCTATTGATTTGATTGAACATGAGTTGGGAGTCACTAGAAAGACTGATCATCTTGACTCCTAAGGCTAAATCAGTTTGGAGACCTATCACTAGAGCTTCATACTCAACCATATTATTGGTACAATTGAAGTCAAGTTTGAAGTATAAAGGAAGAGGTTCAACATCAAGGGGAATAAGGATGATACCAGCTCCCCCACCATGTTGACACTTTTATCCATTAAAGCACATGGTCATTTGATATGTGATGTCCTCTTGAGAAAGAGTCGTTATGAACTCATTGGAAAACTCAAGAGGAGAAGGTTCATTGTCCACTAAAGGTGCTTCGGCCAATTGGTTAGTGATGACTTGCCCTTTAATTGAATTCTGATGGAAGAACTAAGATCAAACTCAGCAAAGAGCATGGGCCATTTATTCATACGCTAGTTTTGGTATGGCTTGGAATGTATATACTTGAGGGGGTTAGTGTTGGTTATGACAAATGTTTTGTGGTTGAGAAGATAGTGGCAGAGTTTGGAATCCACAAAGACCAAGGTGAGGCAAATGTTTTTGGTATGGGTGTACTGAGTCTCATATTCTATAAGCATTAAACTTATATCTCATACTCTATAAGCATTCAACTTATATAGTAAACATCTTGTTCTTTATGCTACTCATCTCAATGTGAAAGCATTACCCCTAAGGAGTGGTCAGTGGCAAAAATATAAAGATATAAAGGTTGATCCTCTTTGGGATGAATGAGGACATGTGGAGAAAGAAGGTACTCTTTAAGTGAATCAAAGGCCTTTTGACAGTCTTTATTCTACTTAAAAGATATTTCTTTTTTCAGAAGGTGGTGAAAAGGTTGGCATCTATCAGATAGCTCAGGGATGAAGTGATGAATGGATTGGAGTTTTCCTTGCAAACTATGGAGTCACTTGAGGTGGGTTGGAGGAGGCATGTCAAGGATTGCTTTGGTTTTGGTAAGATCAACTTCAATTCCTCAAAGAGAGATGATAAAGCCAACAAGCTTTCCTGACAAGACCCCAAAAATGCATTTTTTGGGGTTAAGGTGAACATGGTAATGGATGAAGCATTTGAAAATAACATTGAGAACTGCTAAATGATGTTTATGACATTTATATTTCCCAAGAAAGTCATCTATGCAATCCTCTATGGTTTTTTTGAATAAGGTCATGACACATTGGTAGGTTGCACCAACATTTTTTAGACCAAAAGACATGACCCTATAGCAGAAAGTTCCCCATGGGGTGATAAAAGAAATTTTATGTTCATATTTAGGGGAAATCAAGATCTTATTATATCTTGAAAACCCATCCATAAGAGATAACATCTTATAGCTAACTGTAAGATCAATAAGCTGGTCAATGTTTAGCAAAGGGAAGTCATCCTTTGGGCATGCAAGGTTAAAATCATGGAAGTCCATGAAAATTCAAAGTCCCCCTATTGTTTTAGTGATAGGGATGAAATTCAAGACCCTTTGGGGATAGTCAATGGGTTGGATGAAATTTATGGATAGGAGGCGTTGAAGCTCTTTTTTGACAAGAAGGGTTATGCGAGGGTGATCCTTAAAGCTTCTGGTTGACAAGCTTGACATTGCAGGTAATAACGATATTATGGGTAGTGATGGAAGGGTTTATTCCTGGCATGTCACTATAAGACTAAGCAAATGCTATGCTATGGTCTCTCAAAAAGGAGGGAAAATTTTAAAGCTTTGAGGAATCTAGCGATTGGCTGATTTTGACAATGCGTGGGTTTTCTTGAGTACCTAAGTTGACATCAATGGTGGATTCATTCAACATAGTTAAAGTCTCAAGAGAGAGATATTTGTGGATAGATTAATCTTCTGCATTAAGATAGGTAATAAGGGAATTTCCATCTTGACACTAAATGGTATTAATGGTAGGAAAGTCATCTTCTACCATATCAAGATGAGTCAGAGGAATGGTTATGGTTTTCCCATCCTTTTGATAAGTCAGGGGTCCAAGGCTAATCATGTTGATGAAAAAAAAAAGTTAGGGGGAATGATATCAAAATCCTCATATTTTGATGGTGAAGGGGATGGTGAGGGTGGAGCTTCCACATCAATGATGGTAATGGGAGGCAAATTGGTTGGCTCTTCAAGTATAGCAAATCTTAGACCAAATCTCTCATGATTTTTTTGGGTTTTACATGGAAACAACTCATGTGGTTCATGCTCATAATGTCCTAAATTGAATCCTTTCCAAGTACACCTATGGAGGTATGTCTTGGAAAACTCTAGTTTATCTAGATAGAATAAATCAAAGGTGAATGGTCGAGTAGAAGAGGAGGTGGGGGTGGCAGAAAGTGGTTGATCAAGTCTCCCATAAACAAGATTAGTTTGGAGAATGGGAGGCCCAAAGGGAACAATGGTTTTGATATTGGGATCATAACTGGGATTTTGGTGAAGATTACCATAATCTTAGGGATTAGGGAAGGCATCCAAAGTAAAAGGTGATACACCCCAAGTGAGAGACATTGGAATGTTGATTCCAAAAAGTCCTTTGTGGGGATTTGGGTAGAAGGGATGGATGAGCTAGTCGAGGCGTGGTTGGTGGAAGACGTGGATTCATTGTTGGTTGGTAAAGGCTTGGTAGATGGAAGGAGGAAAACACCATTTGGATAGTACATCATGTTGCATGATATGAAAGGACTCAGGTTAGCTTGTATGGTAATTACTTTCCCCTTGTGCACAAATTTGATGCATCGATGTAGGGTAGATGGCACACAATTCATGGAACAAATCCAAGGGTGTCCAAGTAGAACATTGTACTAGAACTCACCTTATACTACATAGAAGAGCTTAGGAAGCATGTGAGGTCCTAAATGAATATGGAAGATGATAGTTCTTAGAGTTGTTTCCATAGTGTCATTGAAGGAATGGAGGATCGTTGTGATTTTCGACATAATGTTCTCTAACAATTTTAGTTGGTCATATGCATGAGAGGAGATAATGTTGATGCTAGCTCCTCCATCAATCATGACCCTCTTGATGCAGGTTTGGTTCATATACATGATAATGAAGAGGGGAGGATCCAGATCTTAGGGGTGAATGGAGGGTATTTTCGAATTGTTGAAGGTAACAAGGGTGGAAAGCTGAATAGCTCTAACAAAGGCTACTAGAGGTTGTGGATCTTTTGGTTGAACCTCTAGGGTCTGAAAAGCCTCTATCATTACTTGGTAGTGATGGGGAAAGTTATTAATTAGTTCATATAAACTCATCTTCACTAGTGTTTGGTGAAGTTTCTTTAGAACTACTCTTTGGATTGATTGAAAAGGGTTGGATTGGGAGGCACCCAAGATGGACACCTTGGTCTTGGGTGAAGGTGAGGGTGTTTGGGTTTGGTTGGGTGATTGGGTGGTTGAATAAGGTAATGTCCATGGAATGGACACCTTTTCCTTCCCCTTATCCTTTTTTTGGGAATGTGCTAGTGTGATCACATGGATGGTATGGATTTGGGGAAGAGTTGTGCTAGAGGACTACTTCAGTTCCTCCTCACTCCTAGATGAGAGTGTGGGAGTAGGTAAGTGTGGGGTGGTAGATTGTGTTTTTTTGAGTGGAAGTGGACTCATGGGAGGTTATTATGACCATAAGTCATCCTCATCACCTAGTTGGTGGAATGGGACTTGGAGAGATTTACAATTCTCCGTATCGTGCCTCGATGTTCTATGTTATAAACAAATTATATTGTCATTAAACTAGGATGGCTTAAGGCTATGGGGGTCAAATGGTTTTATGGATGGAAAGGTTAAGCAAGAGACTTGAAATAACCTATGAAATATGGTTGAGTAAGACTCAAGAAATGGTGTCAAGGGAGTGGAGGTTTTGGCTTTTATAATTGGGGTGGAAACCTTTTTAGGAGTGGGTTTGGTACTAGGAGCTTTTGGGGGAGTAATTTTCTTGGCAGGTGGTATTGGGATAGATGGTTTGGAAGTTAATGTCTTGGAGGTAGAAGGCTTAGAAATAGAGTGCTTGGTAATGGATAGTTTCGAACTAGAAGGTGTGGAAAGAATAGGTAGAGGTGTAGCT
This sequence comes from Torreya grandis, assembly GCA_037957365.1. Classification (NCBI taxonomy): domain Eukaryota; kingdom Viridiplantae; phylum Streptophyta; class Pinopsida; order Cupressales; family Taxaceae; genus Torreya; species Torreya grandis. The sequence continues at coordinate 5,341,632 of JARHVA010000455.1, forward strand.
AAAAGAGGAGGTTGAGTTTGGGTTGTCTTTGGGAGACTTGTTTTCTTGAAGGAAGGATGGGTTCCTAATATGGAAGAAGAATGTAGTCTTAAAATGGAAGGCAAGGTAGAAATGGGTGGCAAGATTTTGGTTTTTAGGATCCTATGTGGCTCCACTTTCTTGGTTGGCTTAACGCGGGGTTTATTTTGTGGGCTAGATGGTGCTAAATCCAACTTTAACGAAGGGTGAGTAAGGCTCTGAGTAGGGAGCATGCCTAGGTTTTTAATGAGCTTTTCTGGGATTATAGATGGTGTTTGGTTTAGTTTGGGTGGAGTTGGTTTGGTTGGTTCAACTATGGTTTGAGAGATAGAGGTTTCTAATGGTTTGGTTGGGATGATGGTGGGTCCACTCATGGAAGTGGAAGGTTGGGTTGAAAATGGTAAGGTTGAGGGCCCTTGCTTGGTTGGATAGGGGAGCCCAAGATGGTGCCAAAATGTGGCATGATCCATGTTGGGTTGGGATAGGTACTCCAAGTTTTGAACCAGTCTAGATAAAGGCTTATAGACATGTTTGGTTCCTTTGGTATTGGACTCAAAGGATAAGCCCATGGGTGGAGGAAGGGATGTGATTTCGTTATCCTTTTCCTCAATCAAAGGCTCCAAGGTTTGGGAAGATGATTCTTCCATGGGAGGGGCAAGTACAATGGGCTCTTCCTTAAGTATGATTTCTAAAGGAAGAGTGGATTGCTTTATGATGGAAGAGAAAGGTATGGTGTTATTGGTTGCCTCCTTTGGTGTGTCTTCCAAAGGAGAGGTTTGTAGCTCCACTACCTCAATAAGTGGAGAAAGGGGAATAGTTGCTTCCTTTATTTCTATTTACAAATGAATAGAAGGTGAATTCACTACCTCAATAAGTGGAGAGGAAGAAGTGGTTTGGGCAATGGTTTCCTCAACAATGAGCTCACTAAGAATCACATTGACAGTATGGACCTCACAGTTGTGAGAAGATTTCACTTTATTATTTTCATTGTTCACAGAAGGGGCATGGTTGGGAAAAGGTTGTCTAAATATGTCAAGTGACTAATTTGGGAGTGCATTTATATTATCTAGCACAAGTTCCCCCTTATCAATCAACCCTTGGACAATGCTTTTGAAGGTATTACATCTACTAACATCATGTCCAATGACACGATGGTTACCACATAATTTGTTCTCCTTATACCAACCAGGTATAGGACGAGAGGAATCAAATTGTTGTGGGGGTTTGATTGAATGAAGTTGTATGATATTTTATTTTAACAACTTTTTCAAAATGGAAACATATGACTCCCCCAATGGGGTATATTAGTTTTGGTTGTTATGGTTTTAGTTTTGGGTATTCTGGTTGGAAGAATTAGAAGAGTTGGGTTGGTTAGCAACTGGAGGAGGGGCGGTTTTAAGGACAATTGCATTCATAGTTCCCTTGGTCTTGGTGTTGGTATTGGAGTGGTTGGTGGTTTTTGAAGATGAAGTTTCATTTGGCTTGAAAATATAATTCTTTTTTCTCAACTTTAGCTTCCCCTCATCAATGGCTCTAATCACTAAATTCCGTGCCATGGTGAAAGCCTCATCAAAGGTCTTGAAAGTCTAAACTTGTATAGTGGAGGAAATATGTTTGGCACAAACTCGAGAAAAAATATCAATCAACTTCGGTTGGGGTAAAGAGAAAGAGAGTTGGTGTATCAAACCTCTGTAATGGGCTACGAAATCAATAATTAACTTACCTCAAATTACCAAATGGAGTAGAGATTGATGATGGAAACTTTCTTAGATATATTTATGGAAAAAGGATCTAATAAGGTTTGAGATAATTGGGCAAAAGAAAAAAGGGAGTGATTGGTAATAGCACTATACCGATCTAATGTCAGACTAGATAGGGACATGGGAAAGGTGATGATAAGGAGAGAATCATCATAAGCAATCAAATAGTAAGAGTGTCTAAATGCTCAAAGATGTTGCTGAGGATCTTCCTTGCTTTAAAATTTTGAAAATTTTGGAATTTCCCATTGATGAGGATAAGGTTGGATTGGGATTGATGGATGAATTGGTTCATTGCGAATTTGATCATATGATAAAGAGTTATGGGCACTAAAAATAGATGACTCCAAATTGGTCTTGTCCATTAACATCCCAATTAAATTAATTTGCGGTTGTGCACCCCCATAGTTGTAGCTTAAATTATGTTGGGTTTGGGTAGGTGCAACATAAGGATAACTAGTGGAAGGTTGGGAGGTTGACACATATTGGTATGTGGACATAGCTGGTTGAGAGGATGCCATGTACAAGTAAGTGAATATCGGAGGTTAGGTATAAGGTGGAGCCATATACCGTTGTGGGTTAGGGATATAGGTTGGGTTGGGTTCAATGGGCACTTATTGAGGAATTGAAATGGGTTGGGTTGGAGGTATAGTTGGTTTGATAGGTTAAGGATGGGTGGTAACCTTGGTACTAATGGGTGGAAGGGTAGAAGGTATGTAAACCACCAAGATTTAGAATGAAGTGGAGGTTGGTGGATTGGAGATAATAAGAGGAGGGGTGACAACACTAGTATAGGGTATTCAAATGGTAAGTGGTGTATATATTCCCAAAGGTTGGGTTGCTCCTATACTAGAAGAGTTATTGGTTGGGGTGGAAGGCATTTGGGTGTTGGTTGGTTAGATGGGTTGGTTTTGGATGGTGGTATTGGTGGGATTGTTGGTAGAAGAAGATGCTTGGGTGACTAAGGGTTGGGTGGAAATGGTGGAAATATAGGTGTTGCCCATAATATGGGATGGCATAAAATAGGGTGGATCAATAGATGGAACCAAATCAGGGGTACGGTGAGATATGGTGTTAAGGTAGTGTTGGAGAGCTATGTGGTTGTTATCTAAAAAGGTGGCAAAATTCGTATCTCTTTGGACAACTATCTGAGGTATAATAGGACTTATAGAATGGTGGGGTGAACTTTCCACATCTGAATGGTACTCCATGGATGAGGAAGAAGAGGAAGATGGGTGGTTGGAAGGTGGATCCTATTTTGCTTGGTTTCTTAGTTATTGTCTAGTCAAAACCATGCAAAAGAAGGGGAAAAGAAAGATACAAGTAATCTCACAACTCAAAAGAGAAGAAAACAAAATAAAAAAATATCTCAAGGAAAATAATGCATACACAAAAGTGCATTAAAATCCTAGGATACTTTATTATCTCTCTTTGGCTTATGCCTCAATTTTAAAGAAGTTATGAAAACCAACTTGGGCTTGTAGAGTGGGTACTAGAAGAAGATGTCTAAGGATGATTTCAAGTAGTTAAATGCTCTTAAGATCTATACTATAATCATGTATGTGGCTTGATATTAGGGCTTATGCCCTCAATTCACACACCACAGTGATAAAGGTGTCGGGTGCTTAGCCAAAATATACTGAGTTGCTAGAGATTATACTTAGTCAATGTACTGAGCTGGTTCTCCCCTTGGTAGGGAAACCCAAGTAGGATAGCTGAGGAAAGGTGACCACTAGGTGATGAAATATTAGTTGAGACTTATGTCAATGTTTTTATGTTTGATTGAATGTGTGTTTTGGTTTATGTGTGTGATAATAAGTGAGACTACAATTAATTTACTTGATTGAATTAAACAATGTGAGCTAATCAATACAAACAAACAATGGATGCAAAGTTAATTTTAATCTAAAAGAAGATTTTGGTGTCTTTTTAGATGAATAAAAAATAAATAAGATGCACCTAGATGCAATATGATGATGAAAATCCTAGGCCTAGAATAAGTACCTTTATTTTTCAAAAATTAAAGCAAAAATGACAATTTTTACTTTTTTCTCTAATGAAAGCAAAATAAACTAGAACTTGCATTTTGGAAAGGAAGAAAGGAAATAAAAAATGTTTAATTTTTAGAAGAGAATGCAATGAATGACTCTTCTCTAATATAATTGAATGCCCTATAACTATAAACCCAAGAAAAATCTCAAGGGTCCCACAGGGTGTGCCAGAATGTTTCACTAAAATTTTGATTTATTTTTTTGGAAAAAGAAAGTTGTAAAAATTAAAAGAAGGGTAAGGTTAGTAGAACCTGATGTGTTATGCACGTGTGATCTAGATGATTATGGATACTCCTATTTTTTTAAAGAGGATGATCTTCAGATAATAAAAACACTAGAAGAGAATGGTTTATTAGTGAGATAGTAGGGTGGATTACCTAGCGTGAGCTAGATACAAGAAGTACAAGCTTCCTTGGAGGATATCAATCCACAGTTTTAAAACACTTAAGTTTTGATATGCTGAAAATAGGTTCTTGCATGAAATAACAAAAGGTACTAAAATTAAATACAAGAAATGCTTGAAAAAAAGTGATTTTGATCAAAATATCAATAAATGATTGGATATTAATGTTAAATCACTCAAACTTGACTCAGAAAATAAATTGAAGTTCTATGATAAAATAAAAACTTAGAAAGTGGAATTTGGGTATGGGTAGATAGGGAAAATCAGCTTGTTGTTGTGAAAATGGACACATAGAGACCATCGATGGTTGGGTATGACCATTGATGGTTAGGGCCAACCATCGACAGTTAGGTATAACCATTGACAGTTACTGTGGGATTTGGTTTGGGAAGAAAAGTCTATTGGGGAGGTTTTAGAAAGGTTTTGAGAGAGGTGTTTGGGTCAAATGTTTGTTGTGAGACAAAAAATGATGCTCAAAAGTATTTGGTTCAGGGATTTGGTGTTTAGGTGAGTGATAATGGTTTGTGGGTGGTTTTGGGTAAGAGCTGAAGTGTCTGGAGTTATAAAACTCCAACACAGGAAAGTGAGGTGAAAGAGAAACAAAGGAGAAAGACACAAGCAATGAAATAAATATAGCTAATTACTAAATCTTGATTAAAAACATAGATACATAGCTTTTAGGTGTTGTCAGTTTGACGAATGCAAAAGTTGGTTGAAAGTTATTTTGGATCCTAAAGCGATGTCAGTAGAGTAACGGTATCCTGGATCTTGATAGTGGGTTGTAAAAGTACCCTAAGTCTCGGGCCTAGTTCCTGGTTTGATGGGAATTTTTTTGATTTACCCAAGAGTAAGAATGTCTCTTGCACCAGAAAATGAATTTAAACTCCTTTTAACTTCCTTTTCATATCTTAATATAAAGAAAAGGGGCATTGAAATCAAGGAGGATAAAAAATAGTCAAAAGGGTAGTGTAATGGTCATTGATCATATAGACTATCACGGATTGATCATGCAAAGAGTGAGTTGAAGTTGAGTCTTTTGATCATGTACTATGAGGTAGAGTTATGTAACCATCGATGGTCAAGGTCAACTATTAGTGGTCAAAGGTTGACCATCGATGGTTAGGGAAACATAGTCAAAATGGCTAAGATTAGTCATTTTCACTTATGTTTGGTGGTTGAGAAGTTAAAAAATGGTCCAAGGTAATTAAAGGGGGTCATGGGGTGCTTTGATGATTGGAAATGCAATGCACAATTTTTAAGTGTCTACACCATGTATGTAGGATAATTCAATTATGCTCAAAGGATGACTTACAAAGCATATGCATCCATAGCGACTAATACTTTAATAATGTAAAGAGAAGTGTAGGACATGAGTTCCTAACACTTCATTGGTTTGGTGGGTTACTATTGTCACTTTATTTATAAATTTTCTTGCATTACAAATCCCATTACCTCACTCCATAGGAAGGTAAATTTTTTTATCTAGATAGAGGAATGCGAGGAGGCCTTTTAGTTTTTGAAATAGTGTCTCACTAGTGCTTCTATCTTAGTGGTAACTGATCCTTTGGAGGAGTTATTCATTTTCACCAATGCATCCCATGCAAGGTTAGGATCCATCCTCATGAAAGGTGGTATAATGATTGCATATGAGTCTCATATACAAGTTGAAATATCTAACTCATGACCTTGAGTATACAACCATCATTTTTGTTTGTTTGATATGGGAATTTTTTATGCTCGGTCACCACTGTTTTATGAAGACAAACCACTTGAGATTGCAACACATTTTTAGTTAGCTTAAACTCAATGCTTGTTAGAGGTGTTAGATGATTTTTTTTGCAAGTATGACTATTAGATATTTTGCATCAAAGAAAAGGAGAATGTGGTTGTAGATGCCTTGAGTATGAGATGCCATGATTTGGTAGCAACGAGGCTATGCACTGATGTGTGGAACCATATAATTGAGTGGCTTCCTAAGGATAATTCATACTAGAAGGTAAATCATATGATAGTTTTATATATGGAAATAAAGGGAGAATTTGAGGGTTATTCACTTAAATCATATGGTATTTTATGACATCGAGGATGTATCTATATGCTTGCAATAGGGGGCTTGCATGATTGATTTTGTCAATCTCATTGAGCCTCATACTAGGCACACCTTGAAGTGAAGAAGATACATACAAAGTTGAGGTAGTTATATCATTAGGGCAATTTACAGTGTGACATTATAGATTATTTAGCTCGATGCCTTGAGTGTTAGAGAATCAAGGCCGAACATCAACATCCAACATGGTTTTTATACCCCCATGAGATTATAAAATGAAAATGGGACACCATCTCCATGGAATTCATAGGTGGACCAACTATCTCATCCTATCATCACGACATGATCATAGTTATTGTGGATAAGTTGACGAAGGTAGATCAGTTTTCTCTTATAAAGACTACTTGCAATGTCAAGCCAGTAACAAGGGTATTTTGGATGATATTATTTGACTGTAAGGTGTTCCCATTAAAATTATCTCAGATCAAGATAATGTGTATGCATTCCAATTTTATATTTCTCTACAAAAGGTATTGGGCACTTAGCTCAATTTTAGTACCTCTTACCATCATGAGCTATATGGATAGAATGAGAGAGTCAACCATGCTTTAAAGGACATGATTCACATGTATGTTATGGATCAACAACTCCATTGGGAGGATTTCCTATACCTTTTAGAATTTTCATACAAAAACAACTATAATAGTTTAATCAAGATGGCACCCTTTAAGGCACCATATGGTAGAAAATGCAAGATCCCATTGAGTTGGGATCACATTGAGGATTAGGTAATGATTGATCCTACCATATTACAGGACGTGGAGTGACAAGTTATTTATATTTGATAGCACCTTGAGGTTGCACAAGATCGACAAAAGAAATATGTTAATGCGAAGAGGATTGATCGACACTTCAATATTGGTGACAAATTATTTTTGAGAGATACCAACAAGAGCCCTATCTGTTATAGAAAAGGATCTAAGATGGCACCTCATTTTGTTAGGCTATTTGAGATCTTGGAGACTGTCGATCCTATAACTTATTTTCCAACCTTACCATCAAGCCTATCATGTGTTCACGACATGTTTCATGTTTTAATTTTTCATAAGTATGTATCTGACACTACCCATGTTTTGGATTGGATGGCCTTACAGGAAGAGACAACTATGATTTTGGTTTTGGAGCCTATATGGATTATAGCATGTAGGACACTTGGACTTCAAGGCAGAGCACTGAACCAGGTCAGGGTCCAATGGGACAAATATGATGAGATTGTTTCCACTTGAGAGGATGTATCACCTTTAAGGGTCTAGTATCCCCACCTATTTCAATGACTTACATGAGGAAGTATACGTAACAGGAGGATGTGAGACCCTTAATATCACAATGCTGAATTTTAGACATTTTGTGTTATACACACATCTTGTTGAGACATGAATTATGTATTATTAAGACATGATATATTATTGGTCCCTTATGTCTGAGACATATTTTATATATTATGTGATGTTGTTGATTTGATTACGTAAGAATAATTATGTGCTTATATTAGATGATTATTCTATTCATTATGATGTCAATGACATGCATATGTATTTCCTTAAGTTAATTATTGAGTTGTTATGCCTTGTATATACTCATATGTCCATTGTATGATTGGAATTACTTGTATTATTAATTTCATCTAGCTACTTTGACTATATAGGTTAGGGAATTTTATGTGTGCATTGTTGGGTAGGTGAATGGGAGTTTGAAAAGGGAATTGGGACTGTGCCAAACATGAGTACATCATTGGTAAAGTCATGACATGTGTTCTTGACCCTTCTATGATTCAATCCACTCCTTGTGTCATATGTAGACCTAGTTGAAAGTTGTGGACTTCCTTAACCTTCCTAGCACTATTCAACCCCATGGATATCATTCATACCTCTTCTTCTAAATCTTAAGAGTATCATTTAGTTTGTATTTCATTCATAAAGTGTAATTATAATCCACATACGTGGCCTTATTGACCTAAAACTAGGATGGACACATTCAACCAACTTTACAAGTGGATTTTGAGTGTTCTACAAGTGATTAGATGTGCATTTAAGGCCCTTGTTGAATATTTTATGGATTGAGACATTATTTAGAGTGTAGATAAATCCAAATTACCAAACCATGTGCCATTTATGACATTGGATAGTGAAATCATTAACTAGGGATGAACTTGCTTGCCCACATGGGTTTGTAAGTGAAATTATTGCTAGGGTAGACTTGTTGACCTAGGGACAAGGAATGAGAATGGACACATGTCACCTTAAAATTTGGTTTTATAGGAGAGTGATTAGCCTATTTGAGGAAGGGACACCTTACTTGAGGGAACATTTGGCCATTTTTAAAATTATAAATTTGAGGAGATCCAAAGAAGAAAGAGGAAGCCGAGTAGAGAAGGAAGGAACCTTGGTGAGAAAGAGAACTTAACCTTGCACTTATGGAGGAGCATTTGTGTAGATCCAAAAGGAGAATTGAGGTAGGCTTCCATGTACCCTTGTGTTTTTATTTTATGTTATTTGATTTGAAATGAGAAGCTTATCCCTTATGTTTTTGCTTGTTTTCAAGACGTGTAGGGCCACTTGGCCTACCCTCTTTTTATCATTTCTTTCCATAATTGTGCCTATAGCCACCATGTTGGTTTTATTGTCCATTTGGGATTTGGAGATGCATAATATATCCTATTTTACTTGACTATTTTTTAAATTCATTTCTTGTTTCATTTTGACATTGTTAGGCTATCCTGATGGGCTTAAATTTACTTTCATTATTTTTTCTCTTTTACGTAGTGGTAATGGTTGGTTGAACTAGGTTCTTGTGCCCTCCTACATTGTTTTCCTTTGCATAGTGGTAGCGGCTAGTGGAACCATAATTTATATGCCTTCCTACAAGTTACAACGTGGTTGACTGTGTTAATGCTCTTCCATGACCAAGAGATGGTAGAACAAGAGGGAGGCATCCCCCTATTCTTCTTTTCCTTTGATAGACCTTCTATGTTGGAAATAAATTTGTCTACTTTGTTATCATTATGGTACTTGAAATTATGATTTAATTTACTTGCATGTTTGTGTTGGGTATGTAATTATTTTATCCATAAAATTTTTTATAAGCCTTCTGAATGTGTTGCCTAGTCAGTGATCCTTGTCGCATTTTAACAATCATCCAAACCTCATCTTGTTAACTTATTCCACCTTACATAAATGATGTGAATATAATTAGAATTGGGAGTCCTAGGCTTGGGGTGCCCATCACATTAACCTAATGATGACAAATGGATGCGATAAAAGCCCCTCCTTCGATTGGCTTTGTAGATGACTTACAAAGTTCAATTGAAGATTTATTGTTGCTTTAACTTTTGTAATGATTTTTTTAGATTCTATTGGTTGTTTAAAAAGCCTTGAAAATATAATATTCAATTTTAATTTAGTAAAAAAATGAAGATACAAGTATGATAGTATATCGTGTGATCTTATTGTTTGATTTGGATTTGTAGCCCTTATTGGAGAGGAAAGAGAATTAATGTATTACATGAAAATCATATTAAAATAGAATATATTGAAGTTAGAAAATTCCATTAAAAATGATAAACTATTGTATTTTACTTTGCATCATAAAATAAAATTAAAAAACTGAATTAATATATTTTATTTTCAATTATATTGTTAAGTCCATTGAAGAACTAGTTTAAGGTCATAAGGCTTGATTGTTTTCAAAATCCATATGGCCTACTCTATGTTGAAAGGCATAAAGCACCTTTGAAGCTTCAATGTATGGAACGCCAAACCATCCACTAAGAGGACCTTGAGTTCCTCAATGGTGGTGGCAAACCTGGCCTGCTCAGCCTCAACTAGTCTCTACATCTCTCCACACGATGAACAACGACAGTAATTTGCATGTTGAATAGTGGTGGATTCACTATAGTGGGTGGTTCCATATGCTGAATGTATTATAATTGTATTATAATAAGGATTATCCAGTGGCTATATTATAATTGTATCATAATAAGGATAATGCAATGACTAGTCCCTACTTTTGTATTGAATAGTACATTGTATTTGATCTTCATTCCATTGAAATCAAAGTATTAACATCAGATCTATATTTGTCTTTGCATAGCAACTAGTCTTTGTCTTTATATTGTAAATTGAATTTGGATATAAATTTATAATGTAAACTCATTGCAATAGTAAATATTTAATATAAACTCAATGTAATAGTAAATAGTATACAAAATGTCAAATTAAAAATTTCAAGGTATGTCATTGCCTCAAGTTTTTAGTTTTTCTATAATCATCTCATGATTTATATAGGCTTGGCTAATTGTCATAAATTTGAGTGCAGTTTCACTTAGGTTTAATAGGATACAAATATTTAAAGATTCTAGAAATTGTTAGGCATATTATAGCTTCAACTTCATTCATTAGATTACATCTTTAGAAAGGTCATATTATAGAGAAGAATTGTTGACATCATCTTTAGAAGAAAAAAAGTGAGGATGATTAGCTTATAAACAATTTTCTCTCTATGATCATTTTTCTTGATGAGTGCTATGATGCCAAAAAAATATTGGGTATGATAATTAGAATATTTAATCACATACAGAAATTTGTTTTGCATTTCCATAGTAAATAATGAGAGTAATGGAGGAATGTGACAATGAAAAAGGGTTTTTGGAGGATCATTATTTAAGATAGTCTCAACATCTTATATTGGTTGTAATAATGGAAATTGCTTTGGTTAAAACCTTTACAGGAAAGTGGAGAATCCTTGAGAAAAAATTACAACTTCTTACAAAACATTTTACAAATCTTTCAGATTTTTTGCAAAACACATTGTGTATAGAGCTTCTTAAGTTCATTTTAAATGCATTAAGTGAGACACATGATCTTCTCAAGAAGTGTGTTGATGTAAAAATTGGCATTGGAAAGCTAAAACTATAAAGAAATTTGGATGGTTTAGTCATGAAATTGAACCAACATCTTCAAGACTTTGAGTTGCTAATGAAAAGTGGAGTTCTGCGAGAACCTGCAACTCCCCTATGCATTCTAGGTCGAGAATAATTTTTTACAGAGAAGCAATACAATACACTAGCAAAGAACAACTTGATTGATAACAAATTAGGAATATGGAGTCCAAACAAAATGTATTGGATTCTTAATGCGATTAAATGCAAGGATATGCAGATAATCTATTCTGAATTTTGAGGTATTTTAATAAATGGCAACATAGATCAAAGTTGGAATCTTTAATCTAAACATTGATCTTATTTTGGTATTATTTGATACCATGGAATTTTTTTCTAAGGATTTGACTGCGAGACTCCTTGTCTAGCACAAGGCACATTAGAGAATAGAATCGAGGCACATGAAACATATTAGAGCATTTAGAAAAACTACAATTACTAGAAAATTAGTGATCTATAAGTTGTTCAGATCTAATAATAGATACCTTAACTTGTGCGCACTCGCATTAGATTTATTACTCTCCAAAAAATTTCTTCTCCATGTTAAATTCTCTCTTGCATTTGAGATGTATAGTTCTGCCATAAATTCACAAAAATAGATATCATGGTAAAAATCAAAAATTAAAAAAAGGGCATAGAAAATCTCTCTAGATGACACTTTACATTCATTGACTTGACAGATCTGTCCCATTGAAACTTGAATTACATCACAAATTAAACATTTTAAGTATTTGGGTGTTTGTTGAGGTAATTATACATTCTAAATAAATGAGGCAGAAAGAAACAAAATGTGGGAGAAATTCTACTATAGACACCCCATTTTGGCCATAACTGGCTTCCAACTAGACTTTACATTAATTTTTAACAAATAGTGCAAATCAAGCCTAGGAATCATTGAGTGTCTCAATTTTGTCTGCACATCAAACATTAGTGCTCATAATCATGTTAATGCATCCCTATTTGGGATATTATCATGTACGCAATAGGAACCTCACAAATTCATCTTCAGTCAACTTGTGACCTAGCAAATTGATAGATTGGCCTTTGTACCTTCTAAGTGGGGCTCTTAAATAATTCCTAAAGTGAAAAAATTCTAAGCAGAATGAATTAAATAATAAAATTAAATTAAATGCTTAAGTAGAATTTCTATGCGCTTAGTGAAATTAAATTTTGCAAAAAAAAAATTCAATAAAAAGGAGGTCATGATGATGTCATCATCATCAAAGTCAAAGAATTAAAAATATATTCTCTAAAGCCATTAATTCAGAATTGGATAGCCATGCTTAATATATATGATCTCTATCCCAAATAATAAATGCTTATCACCTCCTTAACTCAACTAAGATTAATTTGAGCTCAACCACAATCAACTCTAACCTAACTCCACTTAGGTTAGAGTTAGTTTGGAAGGATATAAATACAAGGCCTCACCCATTGTTTAACAAGCTTCTTTTGTGTGATTTTATGATGCTAAAATACCTTCAAGAAGCTCCTTTGGTATGGTGTTATCATGCCCATTTCTTAAGCCAAGCCAAGCCAAAGCCAAAGCCAAGTCCAACATTACCAAGGTGACAAGGAGAGGTGGTGTAAGAAGCTCCATTACCAAAGAATTCTTGATCACACAACTAATCACATCAATTCATTTATAACATACAACTCTTGCTCTCATGGAAGGTAAAATTATTTGTTTTGTCTTCATTTGATAGTTATTTGTATTGTTCCCTTGTTCCTTGAGTGTATAGGATAGAGGTGTGAATTTTATTAGTGTGTTTTTGTTGATTTTAATCATGTTAGATGTTAATCATATTAACATCATACTAATATCCTCTCTTATATTTTTATTGATCACATAATGGCTCACCTGATGGGGATTTCTTCATGAGCACATACCCCACAAATCTTCTTATTAGTCTCTTATTCTGATGTTTTCTAGTTATGACAGTCCTGTATCCAATTCAAACTGAGCAATCACAACTTGATGGACTAACATCACCATCCTAGACCTACAACCCCCTACCAATAAGCCCATCCAACCTATTATATCGAATATGAGTAATCCAATTACACCATTAAGGAAAAGACTTATGACATTGTGGATCAACTCTAAAAGATGATCACACAAATTTATATCTTAGATTGGTTGTGTACGTCTACCATCCACAAAAATATCCTTATAGAACTCCTAGTCTAATCCCAAGTGTCAAATGACATCACACCAGACAAATTTCAATCTTTGGTTGGACGACATAACCCCAGGCCAAAAATTGACCTTCGACTAAAGTGATATGTCATCCCTTCGCCCTCTCCATAATAACCCATTATACATTGAAGTTGTCATCACGTGGCACAAAGTTAAACGTGTCCTCATAGATAATGGATTAGGCCTGAATATTGTGTCTCTAAAGTTAATCAAGCATTTGGGATATACAATAACCAATATTTAGTCAGAGACTATTACTATTAAGGCCTATGAAAATGAAGAGTGAGAATCACAAGGAACCATAAATTTTCCAGTGATCGTTGGGCCTTTGACCCACAATACACTTTTCCATGTGTTAGACCTAGACCTATCATACAATTTACTTTTGGATACACTATGAATACGTGAAATTGAAATTAGTTTAATTCTTTCTACATTGCACCAATGTATCAAGTTTCCTCACTTAGGGATGGAGGTCACTATCCATGGAGATTTACATCCATATGAAACACTGAAAGCATTTGGAAGCTGAATATGAAAGTTACAATTACCATTTTGTTCTAGACCTAGTAACCAAGAATTAAAAATACAAAGATATACCTGTTGAATTACCATAGGCCAATTGTATAGACCTTGATATCCTTTCCTCATCTTCACATACAATTCTTATTGAAATGTCAGATTGATCGACTATTCAAAGTGAATATCAAATATTATGCCTGTTAGTAAAAATCTAGAAGGGATCAAAAAATTTCATTGATTTTAGAGACATCAACAAGGCCTGCCATAAGGGTGATTTTTTATGCCAAATATTGACATGATAATTGACTCCACAACCAGGTATGAAATGCTTTCCCTTATGGATGGATTTTCAAGATATAACCAGATCATGATCATGCTAATAAACCAACACAAAATAACATTCAATACTTCTTGGGGAATGTTTTGCTATCAAGTTATGTCATTCAACATCAAGAATGCTAAGACCACATACTAGAGAGTTATGATCATTATATTTCATGACATGATGCATGATATTATCGAAGACTATGTCGATGACATATTGGGTAAATCTAAGACTCGTGCAGATCATCTAGCTATACTCCAAAGGATATTTGAAAGGATTTGTGAGTATAAGGTTCAACTTAATCCCAATAAGTGCATCTTTGGTGTCACTTTAGGAAATTTGTTAGGCTTTATTGTATATCATTGAGATATTGAAGTTGATCCTGCCAATTTACAAGCCATTATTGATATTATGCCACCTTCCACTTTGAAGCAACTTCATAGTTTATAGGGCTAAATCTAGTCTATCAGATGCTTCATTTCATATTTGGTTGATAAATGCCATCCCTTCACTCATTTATTAAAGAAAGTTGTTACATTTATTTGGGATGAATAATGTTAGAAAGCCTTTGAGTGCCCAAAGGAATACCTAGCTAAGCCACCTATTCTATTCCCACTAATGCCAGAAAGGCCATTTCTACCATAGCTATCTACCATTAACAATGCTCTAGGGGAATTTTCAGCTCAGCATGATGAAAATGAGAAAGAATGAACTATGTACTATCTAAGTAGCGTACACTGGTTGCATATGAGCATAACTATATGCTAGTAGAATTTTTTTTTTAGTTATGGTTTTTGTAACCCATAAGCTACATCATTACATGCTTAATAATAAGACCATAGTCATTGCCAAAGTATATCCGATCAAGTATATACTATCAAAAATAGATTTATAGGGTCGCATGGCTATGTGGATCATGTTGTTGAGCGAGTTTGAGATTGAGTATGTCAATTAGAAGGCCATAAAGGGATAATTACTTGTAGATTAGCTTGTTGAAGATCTCCTTTTAGATACTAAACCACTCACTTTTACATTCTCAGATGAATCCATCATGATTGTCATAGAGACATCTTTTGAGGAACAACATTAGAAGTTGTATTTTGATGGGTCATTCACATCTCATGGATCAAGTGTAGGACTATTATTTATTACACCACATGGGGATCTTATTCCCAAATCATTTTGTATCATCTTTACTTGTAATAAAAACATGGCTAAATATGAAACACTCATTTTAGGGAATCAACAAGCAGTACAATGAAACATTCAATATATTTTGGTTCATGGTGGTTCTCAGTTAATCATTAATCAAGTTACAAACTATTTACAAACCAAAAATGATAAGCTAGTACCATACAAGGCCATGGTGGACATTCTCAAGCAACAGATTGACCACATTCAATTTGAATACATACCTCAGGCCAATAACATGACAATAGATGTCATGGCCACCATTGGTTCTTTGATATGCACCATAGATAAGGTAAAAGGTTATTAGTTCCTCATTGAACATATTCTATTACCTACTCATGAACCTTTGACCGTTGAAATGATCTTTGACATTGTTTGTCCCAATTCTATTTGGTATTCAGACCTATATAACTACCTTCAGACCATGTCCTTCCACCAGACCATTCATGTAAACAACAAAAATCCTTTACACACCAAACCTCTTGATATACCCTACTTGGCCCAACTATTTGATGCAGAAGATTTGATGGAACTTTGATTCATTGTTTAAATTCAGTAGAATCCATATTAACGTTGAGGGAAGTTTACAAAGGAGCATGTGGATCCCACACCAACAGGGCCATCCTTGCTAAATAAATCTTACATACTGATTACTATTGGCCAACCATTGAATCATATGCCTTTGTTTATGTAAAAAGATGTAACAAGTGTTAGATTTATGCCAATTTAATTCATGCTCCAGTGAAAACACTCAAAACAATGCTTACACCATAGTAATTTTCAATGTGGGGACTTGATCTTGTTGGAAAGACTAACCCTGCCTCATCTGATGGACATAAACACATCCTTACCTCCATCGAGTATTTCAATAAGTGGGTTGAAGCTATACCCCTCACTTGATACGAAAAAAAAATTCTGAATTCATCTTCAACCATCTTATCTGTCGCTATGGTATCCCTTCTAACATTATATTTGATAATGGTAAATCATTTAAAAATAAAAATGTCAAAGCACTTTATGTTGAGTTTAATATCACCCAACATTTTTCCACCACATATTACCTACAAGGTAATGGCCAAGCAAAGGTATAGAACAAAACCATTATCAATATTCTTAATAAAATTGTCAATGATGTTGGCTACGATTGGCATTTGCAAATATTCTACACCCTCTAGGCTTACCATAATAATTACCATAATCTAATAGGAACCATACCATATTCCATTTTCTATGGAAATGAGGCCATTCTTCATATCGAGGTCAAGTTGCCTTCTCTGCGTATCTCATTAAAACACATCCTAGATAATAAGGATTATAGAGTAGCTTGTATCCATGAATTAGAGTTATTGGATGAAAAGTGCATGGCTACTGTTAAAATTATTCAAGTAGAAAAAATGTGTCAAGAATTAAGAGTTTGAGCTCAGTGATCTTGTCCTAAAAAACCCAAAAAAATACCACGATTGAAAAAAAGAAGAAATGCAAGTTCAAGCCTAATTGGATAGGCCCTTATGTCATTGTTGCTAATTATGGATCTGGAGCTTACATGTTAACTACACTATATGGAGATAAACTTGATGAACCCATTAACATAATACAACTCAAGCATTATTTTACTTGAGAGACCCAATGTATTGTTTATGAAGATCGTTTACATCATACAATAATACACCCTTAATTATACCATATCATGTACCATTCCTTCCATACCTTCCCTATTGATCAAATTTATTTGGTTTTATCCTCCATACCCACCCTTTTTGACCTTGGTTCTGATCCCTTGGTTCTTTGGGCACCTTTAGCGAGGGAATTCATATGAAGTTTCAACAGTTGATTCAACATTTCAGAAAGAGGCAATATCTATGGGCAATATGACAGTGGTTTGGCAATTACAATCTTCATTATTGTTACATTATAACTCATTCTCAATGATATTAATTATAACCACCTTTTGAAAAATTAGTATCATTAACTTATGTCATTATTTCCTAATTATAACTGTCTATGGGCAAGTTAGGAGCAACACCTTTACCATGCATTTCTACATCACTTGCCAATACTATTACTATACTATGTCATTTGCCTAATTCATGAACTTGCTGATACTTAGTCATATTCCTCCATTGTAAGACAAAAATTCAATGATTTGAGATCTTGTGAGATTACATAGGCAACGTTCAATTTATGTTGAGTCAGTTCAGTCACCCCTTTCCAAGATCTCACTATTTTGTAACCAATTTAAGTTTAAATGCTCTCATCATTTTACGAGCAACTTAAGCCATGCTCTCACCATTTTACGAGTTGAAATATTCGGTATCTCGTCATTATCGATTGACTTGAGATGCCTCAAAAATTTCAAAGACATTGGTAAAAGATCTAAAAAATCCTAATAATCACAAAATCATGAAAATTGGCTTAGAATTACCTCGAGAGATATAAAACCCTTAAAATTTTCTAGGATGAGCCATTTTATCTATTCAATTTTATTTCTAAACCACCTTGATCTTTTTCCTCCCATTTTTGGGAGAATTAAATCAGCCTGAGGTTCACACGGACTATGTAGGCTCTTCCTATCTTTTTCAACCACTTCTTTGCCTTAAGAATTCTGGGACTCCTAGATATTTCATAAGTAACCACTTATCCTTTAGTTTCTCCATATTTATTGATCTTATCCATACACTCTCATCATTTTTCACATTTTTATTATGAGCATTTATATTCAAATTTTATACACTTATGACCACTTAGCTTTATCTTACGCTCTCGCCACTTTACAAACAACCATTTACAACACTCACCATTTTATGAGTTATTTATGCTCTTGTCATTTTGTGAGATCATTTACCTTCTTATCCTTAGATATAGTAGATACTATTAATTACCAGTTTAGTTCATTAGTGGCTACTCATCTCTTACCTTTTAGTGTGGTTTTAACCTAAATCATACTCTCACGCTTGTGTAATTTGTTTGTGTTGATGCTTTCATGACTGTGAATGTCATCCCTTTCTCTTTTCTCATGCACTTCCTATTTTGTGAGACCATTACCATATTCCTCTACACATCAATCATGTTTATTTATAATAATGTATTTTATCCCATCTCTTGGGAGAATTACATTTGGCTTAAAGTTCATGTTGGATCTTATGTCCATGGGACTATGTACACAACATCCACTTTCCTAGTGCATTCGGAGTCAGCTTGGCTACCATTTATTTTCTTTTATTTCCCTCATTTTATTTATTTTTTTGTTGTCTCCTATAGCCTAAGGGCAATACTTTACATTTTGTTTGTGTCATTTTCCCCTATAACCTAGGGGTAACATTGTTAGTCTTTTTATTCTTGTGTTGTTATACCTGCATCATTACTATCTAGCTTAGGGGTCACCTTATTGCCAAGAGTAACACCTATATTACATATGCACAAATAATTTATCTTCTATTTACACTAACATTGTAATTAACCATTGTTTGTCTTTTATCTTTATTTGTTTAGAATAGTTTGCATTTTTCTTTGCTTTGGATTGTTTTTTTTTTTTTTTTGTGTTGTTTTGTTTTTGTTGTGGCCATTTTTGTTTATTGGTGTATTGTTGTGTTTATTTTTGTTTATTGTTTTTTTATTTTGTTTATTTTTATTTATTGTTGTTTTTTGTTTGTTTGTTTGTTTTCTTATTTATTTTAATTCATTGTTGTGCCTTGACTTAGTATAAATACATTCATTGGGTGATTCCTTGTGCATGATAATTAAGTCCATTTGTAACACAATTACTTAGATGTTTGCACATAATGATTTTATATTGCACAAAATAAGCAAATATGAGAGATCACATAGCAATAATTGACAATCGAACATAATACTGGATAATATAACAAAGCCACTTCGAGGGGGCAACATCCACAATAATGCACTAATAGAAGAATACTTAACATAGTGAATAAAAATTAACCACCACCTCCTATATATAATCTAATTAGCCAAGGTTATTCCATAGGCCAATCTATTTAAGAACATAGATAAATAGAACAAGTATATAAAAGAGGTATGTACACGAAAAGCTAACCACACATATCCCTAGACATATCAATGGTTAAGGGCGTAACAAGTCCCTCCCCTTCAAAACAACATTATCCTCAATATTGTGGAAACTCTAGATGTTGTTGCACAAATGATTCATTCTCCCAAGTGGAATCTTCATATGGTAGATTATTCCATTTGATTAGGTACTCTGTAATCGTTCTGGAACACAACTGCATAGTACACATGTGAAGGATCACCTCAGGATCAAGAACAACTCTACCTTCTTCATCCAATTCTGATAATTCTATTTGAATAACAACTCTATGTCCAATGAATTTCTTTAGGCATAATACATGAAATATTGGATGTATGCAAGTGGATGAAGGAAACTCTAACTTGTAGGCCATACTACCAATTTTTTACAAGATTTGATAAGGCCCATAATACGTAGGGGACAACTTGTTATCCTTTTTTTGTTGCTTCAATGAAATCTACTTATATGGATGCAAGCGAACAAAGACTCAATCAAAAATGTCAAAATGCCTCTCACTTTTATTTTGATTTACCTATTGCTTCATGTGATTCTGGGCCATAGCTAAATTTTTATGCAAACTTGCAAGGACCTCCTATTGATGGTGAATATGTTCTTCAACTTCATGAAGCTTAGGATGGACCTTCAAGGTTGAAGTGATGGATGGAGGGTGGTATCCATATAGTGACACAAAGAGAGACATTTTAAAATAACTATGAACATAAGTATTATACCACCATTCAACAAGTGGCAACCAATGAACCCATTTATCCTATATATCAGAAACAAAGCAATGAAGATATGCTCCAGACATTTGTTGACCACTTCAGTTTGTCCATCAGATTGAGGATGAGAGGATGAACTATGAACCAATTGGGTGCCCAAACATGTAAATAATAGAGTCTAAAAATTACTAGTGAAAATGAGATCTCTATCATTGACAATGGTCTTAGGGGTGCCATGCAGTTTTTAAATTGTATTAAGAAAAGCAGTAGCTACTATACTAGCAACAAATGGTTGTGATAAAGAACAAAAATGAGCATATTTACTGAGATGATCCACAACAACCATGATAAAATTTTGACCATTAGATCTTGGTAACCTTGTAATGAAATCCATAGATACTTCTTCCCAATGCTGGTTAGGGATGGATAAAGGCTGTAAAAAAATTGAGGTTTTGATGGTTTTGTCTTTGTTTTATTGACAAATCATACATTCAGCCACATATTTTTGGACATCCCCCTTGAGTCCTTCTCAAAAAATATATTGCTTGATTTTGTGATAGGTTTTCAAAAATCTTGAATGATCCCCAATTGGAGTTGCATGAAGTTCTTGAAGGATTTTTTTATTTAAGAAGAGAATTCTTACATAGGTACAATATGTCTTTATACCAATGCATTACCCTTCTATATGAATTTTTCAAATCCACCTAAACCTTGCTAAAGATTTTGATTCAAATCATGGGTAGCACTATCATGTTCCCATTCTAATCATGCTTTATCTATCCAATCTACCTACAAAATGGTTATGGCACATATCAATGCGTCAACTGATTCATCCTCTTTGAATAGTGCATCTTCCACCATTGTCCTTGCCTTTTTTGTAGACTATTTAAAAATCATAGCTTAACATCTTAGTTATCCATTTATGTTTTTCTTCAGATGACAACCATTGTTCCAAAAAATATTTGAGACTATCATCATGATCAGTCTTTACCTGAAAGTGACGACCCATCAAATAAGGTCTCCATTGTTTGACTGCATGTAAAATGGCCATCATTTCCTTCTCATAGATGGGCTTGTGTTGATTTTTACCCTTTATTTGATGAATTTCAAATGCAAGTGGTCTGCATTCTTACATGAGTACAACACCCGTACAATACCCAAATGCATCACATTTAACCACAAAAGTTTTGAAAAAATTAGGAGTGATCAATATTGGAGTAATGCACATAGGCAATTTCAATTGTTCAAATGCTTAGGTAGCTGCATCATTTCACTAAAAGGAGTATTTATCTAATAAAGAGGTGAGTTGGGATGAAATACTACCATAATTTTTGACAAACCTATGCTAGTAACCAGTCAACTCCAAAAATATCCATAGTTGCTTGAGTGTCTTAGGAATTGACTAGTCCACCATTGCTTGGATTTTTTTAGGATCCACTTTCACTCTTTCATAAGAAACTAGATGACCTAAATATTCAACCTCACAATCCCCAAAAGTATATTTGGAAGGTTTAACATACAATTGATGTTGTTCTAAAATAGAGAGTACTTATTTTACATGTTATAAATGCTCTTCTAAATTTTTACTGTAAATGAGGATATCATCAAAGAATATCAGAACAAATTTCTTCAAAAATGGTCTAAAAATAGTTTCATCAAACTCTAAAAGGTAGATGGTGCATTTGTTAAACCAAAAGGCATAACTAGAAAATCATAATGGCCCTCATGAGTCCTAAAAGTTATTTTGAGTATGTCTTCATCATGGATCCATATTTGATGATACCCAGAATGCAGGTCTAACTTGGTAAAATAAAAAGCACCATTCAATTCATTTAGAAAATCATTAATGATAAGAATATGAAACTTATCTTTGATAGTGTACTTGTTAATTTCTCTGTAGTCAAGGCACATCCTCTAGGTGTCATCTTTCTTCTCACCATGACAACTGGTGAAAAATATTCGCTTTGGCTGTGGCAAATGATTCCTGAATCCAACATCTCCTGTACCATATATTTAATTTCACTTTTCTACGCATAAAGATATTTATATGGCCTGATGTTAGTTGGTGTACTGTTAGAAATAAATTTGATAGCATGATCATACGTGTAGCTATGTGGAAGTCCTTTTGGCATGTCGCTAAAAATAACAAAATGAGCATAAATCAATTGTTGCAGATGAAGAGGTGGAGATGACTGAGTTGGCTGTATTTCCATGGAAAACAAGTAAGATACAAATCTCTCATCACCTTTATAAAGAATCTTTATCACTTGATGGGAGCTAACAAGTTGTGGAGAGTTAGCCCTTAATCCCCTTAGCTCAAATGTCCTTTCTTCAGAATAAAAATGCATGAATAGTTCTTGGAAATTCATCTCAATAGTGCCCAAATTAGCGAGCCATTGTACTTCCAGAACAATATCAGCTCCACCCATGGGAATAACAAACATAGGAGAATCTAACAAGTAATCTCCCATGACTAGCTTAATACTATGACATTTTCTTGAATAGCTGACAGTACCACCATTTGCAATCATAATATAAAATTTTGGAGTTGGATAAATGAAATAGTTCAAACTAGAAGTCAACTTACTGTTGATGAAGTTGTGTGTGCTCTTAGAATCAATGAAGACAGTGCCCTTCTATTTCTTAAGAAATTGATCACCTTAAGAGTTCATGGAGTACTAATACCTGAAAGGGCATGACAAGAAATAGTAGGTTGAGAGTCTTCAGATTCCTTTTCAGGACCTTTTGCATCCTCACCATGTACTTCTTCATCATCTTCATCATCATTATCACCTTCAATGTAAAATAACTTCTTTTCAGCATAACGATAGTCTTTGCTCCATTTGCTGTCACAACCATAACACAACCGTTTGGCTCACTTCTCAATTTATCATTGTGTTAATATGGTGGTCTATGGAAATGATGGTGCTAGAAAGGTGCGATCATGATCAATAGTGAAATTTTTCTTTTTGATCATCTCTTTTTTTCTACCATACGTGCCCTAGGGTAGCTTCTAATACAGATGTTGGGTTAAACATTCAAATATCGAATTGGATGCTATCTTTGAAGTCACCCAAAAATAGATCAGTCAAACTTTTCTCAATGATATCTTCCACCCATAAAGAGAGATTCTGAAACTGATGAATATAATCTTTCACAGTTCTTGTTTGTCGTAGTTTGGCTAATTGGCTGAAATAGTTCTTAGAAACATTATTATGATAATGAGCCAACAACTCCTTAGTGAAAATAAACCATGTAGCAGGGGTATCATTCTTTTTATTTTGAGCACATAACCAACGATACCAAATGAATTGCTCAAGTTCTAGATACAAGGATACCACTATCACCTTCTGAGAACTAGGAGTTTGATGTAGCTCAAATAAATTCTCGATTTAGGTAATCCAAGTGAGAGGATCTTAACCATCGAACTTATGCATGTCCACTTTTGGCAACATCGGTTTCATACCAGCATGAGAGTTATTAGTGTTGAGAGGAAGATTTGAATGCTGAAGTGGAGGGTTGTTGGGCTAAAACTGAGATGCAAGGACAACCAATTGCATAGTGATATGATAAAATTCATTATGAACCTCATTAATCTCTATGTGCATCCTTGAAACATCAACTTGGACTGCAACAAAGTCATCATCCCTCACCAAGTTCTTTATGTCTACTTGAAGCTGAGAAATTGCTAGATCTAAAGTTTAAGATTCCGTGTCATTGGTAGGAGTCTTAGGAGTTTATTGCCCCCCTTTTCTTCTTCGAGTACCATGACCTATCATATACAAACCCTACGAGTGTTTTTACCTCCAAAAAAATGTACTAGGAGATGGTACCATTGCGATCACCTTGCTAATATGAATCTAATGACTATCTTTGTGCATTAGGGTAAAAAATTTGGCACGAAAAAAGTGTACTGATAGAATATACCATTGCGATCATCTCACGGAGATGAATCCAATGATTGGAACTATGTAAAGGATTTTTTTCCTAGATTTTTTTTTCAAAAAAATGTTTCATGTAATACTATGCTGATGGACAAAATTAATTCTTCTTGGATTGCAAGTTATTTTTTTTGCTCCCACCACTCCCAGAAGCCACGCCTCGCTAGATATGGAAAAAAATATCGTAGAAAACTTGTCGAAATCGAAGCTCTAATACCACTTGTAATGAAATTACTTAGATGTTCATACATAATGGTTTTAAATCGGATAGAATAAACAAATATGAGAGATCACATAATAATAATTAACAACAAAGCAAAATACTGGATAATATAGCAAATCCACTTCAAGGGGGCAACCTCCACAATAATGCATTAATAGTATAATACTTAACATAATGAATAAAGACTAACCACTACCTCATATATATAGTCTACTTAGCCAAGGTTATTCCATAAGTTGACCTATCTAAGAACATAGATAAATATAACAAGTATATAAAAGAGGTATATAAGCCACAAGTCGACCACACATATCCCAAAAAACACCAATGGTTAAGGGCGTAACACCATCCATTCAACATTGTCATCATAGTTTTTATCATTGATGTATTATTTTTATTTATTTATTAGATCGAGTCTTAGTTCTTATGTATATTACGGTTAGGTTATCATGGTTTTTTATATCATGGTGCCTACCATCACGTACTACAACAAAAATTAATTCAGTAGATCTTACAAAGAATTTTTTCACAATACTTCTCTTTGTTCACGCTTACCATACGACCTATCCACACATTATCCAAATATAGAGTAATTAAATCACAAATGAATTTTGATTCTTGTTAGTTAGGACGTACATCTCCATACTAACAAGTAGCTCAAATTTATGCCTATCTTCTATACCAGATTACTCTTACTTTATGATTACAAATTCAATACATAAGCCCCTTTTTATCAATTTATCCTATTAGAAAAAAAATGACTTGTATCACGCTTCCATCTGCCCTACTAGGCCAAACCACAATGCTAATGATTATAACCACCTTTGGAAAAATTATTATGTTTTGATCTATCTAAATGTTAATAATTATAACTGTCTTTGGAAAAATTATTATCTCTATTCGTCCTACTAGGTATTTTTTCATTATACGAATGATTATAACTGCCTTTAAGAAATTTATTATCTTCACTTCACTATGCCAATGATTATAACCGCCTTTAGGCAAATCATCCTTTTTATCTTCCCTATTGGGGCATCTCATTGTGCCACTATTTATCACTGCGTTTGAGAAAATCAACCTTTTTTGCCCCCATTACCTATAGGTTGCATCGTTTCCTTCTTTTTGAGGGATAGTTGCCTTTATTTTATTGCCTACTCCCTCGAGGGGGCATCTAGGGTTCATCCATCGCTTTCTGGGGCATTAGACATTAATGATTGTTTTATTCATTGAGAAGATTTTACTGTGCCTACATCTTGTAATGCCTTCCCAAACAAGAGAAAACTGTAGACACCCCATTTTGGCCATAATTAGCTTCCAACCAGACTTCAGAGTAATTTCTACCGAATAATACAAATCAAGCCTAAAAATTATTGAATGTTTCAATTTTATCCGCACATTAGACATTAATTTTCAGAATCATGTTGAAGCATCCTTATTTGAGATATTATCTTGTATGCAATAGTAACCTCTTATGAATTTATCTCTAGTAAATTTGTGACCTAGTAAATCGACATATTGGCCTTTGGACCCATTAAGCGGGGCACTTGAATAATTTGTAAAGTGCAAAAATGCTAAGTAGAATGAATTAACTAATCAAATTAAATTAAATGCTTAAGTGAAATTTTTATGTGCAATTAGTGAAATTAAATTTTACAAAAAAAAATTTCAATAAAAATGAGGTCATGATGATGTCATCATTCTCAAAGTCAAGGAATTAAAAATATCTTCCTTAAAATCATAAATTCAGAAATGGAGAGCCATGCTTAATAAATGAGATCTCTATCTCAAATATTAACTGCTTATTTTCTCCTTAATTCAACTAGAGTTAGTTTGAACTCAACCACAGTTAACTCTAACCTAACTACACTTGGGTTAGAGTTAGTTTGGAAGGTTATAAATACAAGCTCTTATCCATTGTTCAACAAGCTTTTTTTGTGTAATGTTATGATGCTAAAATACTTTCAAAAATTTCCTTGGGTATAGTGTTATCATGCCTATTTATTGAACCAAGCCAAGCGAAAGCCAAAGCCAAGTCCAAGTCCAACATTATCAAGGTGACAAGGAGAGGTGGTGCAAGATGCTCCATTGTCAAAGAATTCTTGATCACACAACTGAGCACATCAATTTATTGCTAACGTACAACTCTTGTTCTCATGGAAGGTAAAATTGTTTATTTTGTCTTCATTTGATAGTTACTTGTATTGTTCTCTTGCTCCTTGAGTGTCTATGCTAGAAGTGTAAGTTTTATTAGTGTGTTTTTTTATTGATTTTATTCATAGTAACATGATACTAATCTCCCCTCTTAGATTCCTATTGATCACATCCACAATACTAAGAAAAAGATAAAAATAAAAAAATAAAATATAGGGACATTAATACGTGTGTGCAAGATATTACATATTTGCGAAATATTATCGACCTCATCATGTCATCGTAAAAAACAATATTAAAAATTTGCGACATAAAAAAAATATTACTCTATTATATGATTTCAAACATTATCATTAAATATCAAATAAAATATTACATTAATTTATATTAAAAAATATATTATACTATAATATATTAAATGAATATTAACACTGCATTAAATATATTTAAATAGCATGTTTTAAAAAAACTTTAAAATAATTATTATAATATATATTTCAGATTTTTCGATTGGTTAAATAAACCCTGATAAGTGAATCACATTAATGAATAGGTCGAGAGATTCCATTGTAACTTCTCAGATATTTTAACCAAAAGTTTATTGGGACTATGTTTGAGTGTAATAATTGTTTTGAACGTCTTAAGGGAAGAATATGATCTCTTTAAACATGCCATGTGCCCACTTTTTACTGCCATGTTTTATTTAAAAATAACGAATGTATAGTATTTAATTTTATTTGGATAGCATATATTATTTAAAAAATAAAAAGATCAATTTGAAAGATTCCATGTAGTTGACCATACCCACGTTAAAATAAATAAAACCCCATGACTTCGTGAACCCTAAAGCAATCACCGCATGCCACATGGTGTGGTGTCAACAGCCAAAATAAAGCAAAGTCAGGAGGTATTTGATATAAAGCAAGTTCAACTTTTGTGGACTCATAAACTTTACCGAAGCTAAGAAATATAAAGATAAAGATTAAAAAACTAAATGCATGGATATTAATGTTTATAGGATATTATATTAAAAATTTGCATTGGAAGGAAAAATATTATTTTATTATAAGATTTTAAACATTATTGTTTAATATCAAATAAAACATTATATTATTTAATATTAAAAAATATATTATATTATAATGAATTAGATAGATATTTATTAAATATATTAGAATATTCTTAAAAAATATTATGTTTTAGATTTTAAGAAGAAAATTAAAATAATTGTCATGATATATATTTTTAAAAATTTTAATTGGTTAAATAAAAATCTAGTAATTGATAAGTAGGGACTAATATTCCACCATATAATATCATTTAATTATATAATAATATCTAACCCTATATTATTATGATAACAACAAGAGTGGAAATTTTAATATAATATTTGTTATTATATTAAAGGATATGGTACAGTAAAAGATGTCTTATATTTATATTATTTAAATTTGGTTGTTTTAAGTCAATAAAAATAAATAAAGAAATCAATTACAAGATTGTAACCTTTCAAATGAGCTAACTCATAAGAACCACTTGTATTATCATAAGATTATTGGCATTCTTCGCAAAATGAGCTTTTAATAAACCTAAGTCACTTCTGTATCAAGTATTGTGTAGATGTTTAGGGAGAAATGAGCTTGGTTACTTGCATGACTTGATTACTTTATCTATATTAAAGTGTTATCACCGACACTAACATACAATATTTATTTGAGATCCTAAATCACTTTATAATTGATACATTGTTTTTCTATTGTTCCAATCCCTCTCTCATTGTGCGGTCACACCAGCATTAGTGCACCATATCCCACAAAAACTCTGCTAGTTAATCATGTTTAGGTCAAAGTAATACTGGGATGGGTAACCTCCTAAAGAGAACTGATGTTGTACCTTTCAAGAAGAAGCATAAGAAGAATTGGCCTATTTTTGTGTGTGTTTCTATGTGTTTTAGGTGGGTTAAGCCCAAATCCTTGCTTGAGTTGATTCAATAGTAGAGACCTCCCTATAAGTTATCATCTTTGGTTTTTCTATGGAATTTAGCTTGACCTCATTTATTCAGGTCTATTTAGAAGATGAGGAATTTGTGTATTTTTGAGAATATCAAACCCAATTTGAAGTTTTGAGTCAACTAACTAATTTTTGCCATTGCTAAAAATTGGTAGTCTTTTGCCCCTAAAGAAAAAGTCTTATTTCCCAAGATAATTCAACCATCCCTGGAAACTAGAAAATCAAGACCCTAAGTAAGGAAGTCAAAAATTTTGATAGGAGTAGGATTAAGTGGACGAATCCTCTACCAAATTAGAAGAAACTAAACTTTGATGGTTCCTCCAAAGGTAACCTTGATTTGGCTGGGGGAGGGGGTATAATTAGAGATTCTCATGGGAGGTCATTGTGGCTTATGATGGCCCCATGGGGTTCTATATTGTCATGTGCTGGAAGCTAAGGCAACTTTTTGGGGGATTTCGTTGGTGACTCGATTAAACATTGAGAGGTTTGTTATGGAGGGTGATTCACTCAATATCATCAATTGCCTTACTAGAAAAATCAATCCCTCTTGGACAATTCTTCAACTGATTGAGGATGCTAGAGGCCTTCTCCCTTACTTTAAATAGGTCGTATTATCTCATACCTACAAAGAAGGAAATGAAGCAGTTGATGGTTTTGCTAACTTGAGAGTCGATATTCATGATTTCTCTCAATAAGAATACTCATAGACAATCCCACCCCACTTACTCGCAATCATTAATAATAATAATGCTATCATAATAACTTAAGTTGGGAACATTCTTTTTGTGACATCATCATTCGAGTCAGTAGTACATCTTTCAATAGGACTGCTTGCATCATTAGGTAAAATAGTAGTTTGGCATCATGACACAATAATTACAATGATCAATTTTTTATAAAATATTTACACTCTCTACACTCATGCCAAGCAAGGTGGCATAACTGCTTAGATTGTGAGCTCATAGAGGAACAAATGCATAGTTGTTTTCTCCCTTTCTCATCCTTCCTCATTTATTGAGAAATAGGTTTGCCTTCAGTTGAGAATGGGTGGCGATAGGGACCACAAGAAGCCTATTTATTGCAATGATGTTATGCAAGAATACACTATTTGGAAATTGTTGAGGAAGGGTGGTATAACTACCTTCATGCAAATAATTATAGGGTGGGATTCCATAATCTCAAAATATTTTGCTTGGGGATGGAAGGAGAGAAAGGTTAAGATGTGAGAGATCAAGGTGACCACCATTGAGGAAATAATTAGGGTGGTTTTTGGGATGTCCTGCAATAGTGAGAATATTTTCAAAAATAAGAGCAGGAAGTAAGAGATCCTTAGAAAATTCTTTGGTTCTGAAGAGGAAGGCATGCTGGAGGATAAGGGCTTTCCAAGAATGGAACTTCCAATGCCTTGGTTGAGAGTCTACCTAAAAATATTGAAATACATCACTTTGGAAGGCAATTTTAATGTGTTCTACTCTCATCACTTCCTTCTCATGAACCATTTCAAAAGGCATAGTATCATCATCCCATTATTTATACTTAATTCCATTGAATGTTCGATCCTCATGTTTCAAGATAACCCTAAAAAAGAATATTCTACATGAAGGCTTAATCTATTTGTTATTTAATTTGGGAAGATACCTGTGGGGTATTGAGATTTGTGAAATTATTGTGAGAAGTGATTCTACAAAGATGGATGATAACAAAGAGTCTAAAGAGACTGATTCAGAGGAGGGTTATTTTAATGTGGCTGAGGAGGACTCTGCCAATAAATATTAGCCTCCACAAGACACTCCATTGGGAAAAAAGTGTAGTCCTAATAAGAATATAGAAGGGGCTGAGCCTGAGTTTAAAGTCCTAGAGCTTGAGAATAAGATTTACAAGCTCAAACATAAGGCTGAAATGATGTTGGCATAATCCAATGATGTCAAATTAGAGTTGATTGTGTTGAATAAGGAGCTTATTCTATTTAAGATGACTAAACTCGATACCTACAAGGGCATTTATCCTAAGTATCCCCCTCTCAACACTAAGGAAAACAAACCTACCTCTACTTTCAAGAAGGTCATAATTAAGATGAGTGTTGGAAAATATTCAAAGGGTAAGCCTAAGACTGAGAGTAAGGTTATAGCTTTTGTATCCAAAAGGCCTTCCCCTTAGAAGTTGGATTGTGAATTTTTAGCTAAAGTGGCTAATAAAAGAAATTGGAGGCAACTCAATCATATCAAAAGCAATAGGAAGGAGAAATAGGTCACTCCCAATAAGGACCTAAAGGAAGGGGCAGGAATTACTTTCCTTATGGAATATTTGGTCTCCCTTGAATGTCTAACCTAATTTTATGCTGGTAGCATCTACTTCTTTTGCTATTGATTATCTCTGGTCTTGTCTATGGTGGTTGCTTTGTTCTGAAATTTGATGGCTATGTGAGCATGTTTCATTTTAATTTTTTTAGTCTATTTTTGTTTGGGTTACAAGATCCCTATAAAACCTTTTTTTAACCTATCATATACAAAATATTGTACATCTTTAGCATTTTGATATCTATCTAGTTTTACACCTATTAGCATCAAAACATTTATTTTTAAATAAAAAATAGGGTAAAATATATTGGTGAACTTGAAATTTTTTTAGCGTTACTTTTCTAATTTTTTCTTAAGGTTTTAGATTGATTTATGATTTCTATAAAATAAAAATCTCTCTTTCTGATTGGTTTTTCATTTTCAATTTTGATTTTCAATTTTCTATTTCTTTCTTGCTTTCTTAGAAATTGTTTTCTAACAATTTTAAAACTCATAGGACTTGACATTATGGGCAAAGTAATTTTTAGTTTTACTTAAGACATGGTGTGAGAGTTACTACCCTAATATTCGATCCATTAAACAAAATTATATATATATATATATAGTTTGCACGTACCTCACTATATATAACAATGTGTAGTTTTTTGCTTTTCAACCATAAGAAAGCTTCAACCATAAGAAAGCTTCAACCATTTATTCTTGTAGAGTTCCAATAAGCAATTATATCTATATTAACATCATTATTCATATTCACACCATATTTTTCACCATATTCATGATATTATATGAATTTTATCCTTTATATCATGTCTTAGCACAAATTGTGCTTTTGAGTTTTCACTCATTATAATCTTTTACTTATTGGTTTTCCATCATATTCTTATTTGATTTATGTGGACTTCACTTACCTTACATATGGCATTCTAAACAATCATTTTGTGTCATTATTTATGTTTGACTTTATTTGATTTTACTTATCTTATATGAGATGACATATTTTTTTAGTCACATCCTTGTTTGATTATCTTCTACATTTTATTACAATGGATATTTTCATTCTATTTACAATGTTTTACATATTTAATTATAGGATTTAATGTGTTTAGATTTTATTCTTTTTCAACATGAACCTTCTCACATTTGATATAAAATATAAAAACATACATCACCTTACATCACATTTTCCTTTTTCAAATTTCACAGCTTTTAATTATATATCACAATATTTAATTTGTCACCCATATCTTATTTTTTGTATGCCCTTTCCATGAAGCAAAATAAGCCTTATTATCTTGGTGAAATAAATAGTTTTTAGGTTCTAAAAAAACATTTTAATTAAAAATTGAGATTTTATCTTATTTTTTAGGTTTGCCTTTCATTCTTCTCTTTGGGTCCTTCTATTACTTGACATATGCAACATTATATACAATCAGTAAGGTAATTTATGGTATGTATTTTCATTTTATTTACTTTCAGTTACTTTTAGCTATTTTAACATTTATTTTCAATTATACTCTTTTGTGTTATTAAAATTTGTTTTCCAGAGCACCATCCCATATAATACTATTGTGATATGTGATGAGATTTAACTGGGGCATATGTATACAAATAATATATTTCAATTTTATCATTTAGTGATGCTTTAAATTTTAGGACTTGTTGATGTATCAATATCTTTGAGTGCATGTTTTAAAGGGTACATCATGAATGAGGTGTGAAATACTCATGATACTTTATGAAAGATGTTAGTATATCTTGATTACATCATGAATAAGGTGTGAAATACTCATGGCACTTTATAATAGATGTTGTTAGTATATCTAAATGTTATTGGAAGAATTGGGAGAGTTAGTTGCCTAGAACCTTATCTTTTGGATTCTTTTCTTGTGGTCATTGAATATCAATAGAATCAGTCATTGATAGTTCCTAGTTGATGATATATTAGGTATTAATCCAATCCTTTTAGGTCTTCAATCAAGACTTTATCTTGAAAATATCCACTTGATCCAAGGGGGAGATTCTCAATGTACCTTAGAGATAGTATAATGGGGTTATAGGATGATGGAATTCTTCATAATTAGTACCTTTTGGGTTGTCTTCACTATTTTATGACTAGGATCAATATATATGAGATCTTACAAAGCAAACACACCTTAAATAGTTACATCTCTAATCCCATTTACAATTTCAAAGTTTTGATTTCAAATAAAAATCATGGTAATAAAGAATGAAATTTTATTCTACCTCTTAAGCTTCATCATTACATTTTTTCTTAATTTCTAAGCTATTATTTGGATTCACTATCTATTGGCATTAATTAAATTCAAATACCATAAAAAGGTTAAAATAAATAATGTGTAATCTCGATCCCTACATTTTTTGGAATAATACTCCTCAAATGCAATCACTACTAAGTCAAAATTTTGTCAATCAAGTATAAATTTGGAGTTGTTTAACTCTTTTTAAATTGTGACATTTAGGATTAAAGGAGTAGAATAGCCTATGCACAAAGATGAATAAAACTATTCTAAAGTAAGCCAATTAATTGAAAACTTAGATAAATGAATATTCTGAATTAAAGTTTTGAGTTATGCTAAAAATAGAAAGTAAACTCAAAATATTAGTTTGATTGTATAAACACAAACAAGAGATAATAATTAGCTTATCTATAAATGCATATGCAGATCTGAGAAGTACAAAGGTGAAAATAGGCAAAGACAAGATCAAGATATTGTCATCATACTTTGGTAATACTATCTCTAGAGGCCTGGACACGTCAACTTTTGGACACTTGCATTGATGATTTTATGATAATCTTGATGAAACTATCGTATAAGTAATATTCAATGTATTGCAAAGTGACCACTTAGAGCCTTATAGGTTTTTTGTTTCCTTTATGCTAGTGTCTTTTATTCACACACATAGGCCCTCAATAAATGCATATTGATCAAATACTACCTCTTAACTTTAGGTCTTTGTATCTTTTTAAAAATGGGTTAGTGGGATCATGATGTTGAGCTAACCTCAAAGACCCCTCTATCAATGAGCACTACTTACATAGACAATACTCCAAGGAGGGATTTAAAATTATGTAGTTTTTACTTAGGTGTTGGTTTGTGTGTGCACAAGGGTGAAATATGTTATATGCAAGGGTATGAGATGATCTAGCTTATAACTTGATGAATACTAATTATGAATTTTTATTTGAGTGATTCATACCTACAATATGACTACTTCTATGATTGATATGAAAATAGGTAAGAATAGGGTAGTACAACTCAGTTGTGTAATTGATTAATTGAGTTTGAATATGTGTTTACTTGGTATTTTTGAGATGAATAATGAGTAGACTTAGATTTTTATTTATAACACACATTTTTGAAATATATTATGGTAGGGTTAAATAAAACAAATGGGCTAACCTCTAAGATTTAAAATATTTTTAAATTAGATAACTTTTGAGGACTGGACACTTGATAAGAATTTAGATACTTGCATTGACGTAAGTGTCCCTATGTGTGATGTAAGTGTCCAATAGGATGGGAAGGTATTGAAGATATTAAATTGATAGTGAAGGATATATATCAAATTCTAGACTTGATGTATAATGCATGATATCTAGTTCATTATAAATTATAGGGTTAGACCATAAGATAAGTAACCAAGTATAGTGAGATGATGAATGCAAGAATTTTGGTAGAAAGAAGTCTAGAACTAAAGGGTAGAGCCTTGATAAGTATTTATCAAGTATATAATATTGATATGATAGATAAATTAGAGTTTAGGTTCTAAATACCCCTCTTTAATATAATAATGCGTAAGGATGAAATTAATAATTTAAAGGAAATAAATGCATATTTAGGTGTGTATAACACACCTTGCATTTACATGAGTCATGGTGAATTTGATTATTAGTGTATGATGTACAATTAAGGGCATGTTATAGTATAAATAATTTCATTTAATCTAAAATATGAGATAATTGAAATGCGTGAAAAGTAAAGAAAGCAAAGAAGGAGTACACTTGTGCATCAATGCAACCATGTTTCCCTTTGGTATTTTGATTTGGTAAAGATGATTCCTTATGAAGCATTGGAGCTGAAAGAGGTCAAAAAATGGACCTTGGAAATTATTAAGTGGGAAATTTTAAGGTAATTATGCCCCTAATCTAGTGCAAGGGTGGGTTGTGACATGACCATTTAGATCACTAAATCTCAATCACACAACTCAAGTGACAATATAATAAAGCCAGGTTAAATGGTATGACCAACTCAACCTGTAAAGGGGAAGTAGTGTAAAGATATTAAATATCAACCAAAATATTAAAATGAGCTAACTAATATAGACATGAGAGGTTCAAAATGATGCTTCCTAGTGAAAATGGTGCTTCTTGGTAAAGTGTCAGAGCTTCTTAGTAAATACGTTTGAATAAGTATTTGAAATTTTTGGTGCACTTGCATGGAATATGAACCTCTAAAGTGTCTAAAGCCAAAATATATGTCAAAATTTGACCTCTAATCTATAACTATGTATAACATTTGTGACAAAATCTAAAAACTTTATTCCAAATTTGTAAAAAATTAGTGCAATGCATATGATTCTGATCTAAGTGTATATTTAATTCATGTAAATTGTAATGATGTTATATAAATAATGAGAATTGTAAGTGTGGATATCATGTCTCTATGACATGCCCCCACTAATATGCCCCATTATAAGGTGAAGGAAATGGAATTTGGTAGTTACCTTACCTCAAAAGGACAAGGTAACTACATAATTGTATATGAATCACATAACATATAGGAGTAACATATATAAGTACATATATCAATTAAGCTCATACTATGTGATCATAACAAGCCCTAAGATGCATGCTACAGATAATAAAAATATATGGAAAGTAATATTATAAGATCATCAAATAGTTAAACACACACACAAGAGTACTCAAGTCACACAAGAGGGGTTTAAGGAGATTGTAAACAAAGGACATATTCAAAATCTGCACACTTGAAGGAATGTGATTTAATAGTTTTAGGACTATTGGTGTATTATTCTTAATTTAGTTAAAGGGTCTGAGTAGTAAAATTAGTCATTAATTATGATATAATTAACTTATTGATTTGTTAATTTTTATTGTTACTCAGACTTTTTAATAATAGCAAATGAGTAAGGAGAAATATGACTTAGCTTAAAACTATGTTGATCCAACTGAGACAGATGCTAATATTGACTGTGCAGGACTAGGACACTATCACAAACTAAGATATAAAATTTATTTTTTGATTGGATATAACCATCAGAACTAGACATGAGTGGCACCAATGCTGTATTCCACCTCTACTGCTGTTGTCCTGAGGATTTGAGCTTTCTAGGTTTTATTTGATAGGTTTATGTGACCCTATTTATGAAATTTTGGCAGTTAGAAGTTTGTATAGTTCCCTATAGAGTAGATTATTTATTTAAACCCTATCTTCCATTATTATTTGACTAATTTTGAGAAAGAGGGGGGTGGTTAGTGTGTTTAAGATGCATTGGAAATGATTCACACCCCATGTGTGGGCATGCTGCCTACATGCCAATAATCTGAAGAGGGATCAAGCCATATGTAGTTCTCCCACTTGATGTGCTTTATGTAATTGAGTGTATGAATATGTAGAATGTTAGACAAGATGAACTTGAGATGGCTAGGGACTGGTGTAGGAATTTGAATAATCTTGTAAGTGTATTGGTTGGCTGTATGCAGAGAATAGGGAAGATTGCTTGGGTGGTCTTGCTTGCTTAGTGATAGTTGCCAAACCTTTACAAATGATATTTTAATGGGTTTTTATAGGGATCTATTAGTTATGGATTTAATTTTCTTGCGTTAAGTTGATAAGGATAAGGATGGGAAACTAGAAGGAATTGACCGTTGGGGATAGAAATGGATTTGGACAACAACATCAAAAGCATGTATGAGTGGCATTGGTGCTATAGTCCTAGTATGGTGCTATTATCCTGAGCAGATGGGACTTGGGGGATGGATTAGTCATGGAAAGAAGAATCTAGCTCAGTTGGGACTGAGTCTAGAAGGCTATAGATGATTGGGAATCAATCAAAATAAGTCTATGAGGGTCATGCGAGCAAACAAGAGGGACCTATGGGTTGGGTATCATTATCCATGCTCAAGTTACCAATTTTTGAATTTTATATGACTACATTTCCCCCCCTCCCCCTTTATTCTAGTGATGTAATAAATAAAAATACTAGGATAAAGGAAAAATAGAAAGCGTACCTAAACTTACTTTTAAGGGCGAATCCCATGAAGTTGTGTGATACTGGTTGTGCATAGAGAGAGCACGCTATGAAGTATAAATCTGCAAGAAAAAAAAAGAGTAGATCAGTTCTTACTAGATATGCTATATATA
The DNA here is from genome assembly GCA_037957365.1 of Torreya grandis. NCBI lineage: Eukaryota > Viridiplantae > Streptophyta > Pinopsida > Cupressales > Taxaceae > Torreya > Torreya grandis. The sequence goes on from JARHVA010000455.1 coordinate 5,378,938, forward strand.
AAATAAGAACATACAAAGTTGGGTAAGAAAAAGAGGAAGAAAAAGGAATGATTACACCTCACTGGGTATGGGAACCAATACAAAACTTGTTATGATACTAGGTAATGTTGGAAGGTGCTATACCAATAGTAATATCATGAATAGAGTTGAGTGCTCAATTCTTTGACAGTGGCTAAAGAATGCAAATATTATCCCTTTGATTCCATCATCATCCACTAAGTGAATCTAAGTGGTCATATGTGTGTTGATTGATGTTTGGAATGTGTGTTCAATCCCTCTAAATAGGTGGCTCAAGAATACAAAGGCTCGCTAGTCCTTTGGCTCCAACATTGCCCCTGAAGTGAAACTATAAACTGATACCGAAATAAAATATGTGTCTTATGAGATGGCTTCTAAAGCCCATGAATGTACTATGATCTGAAAATTATATTATGTATAGATGAATGTATGTTGAAAACTAGGCCACTCTTGGCCACTCCAAAAGATGGAGATTAGGCTTGTATAAAAGCCACTCCAAAACTAGTGCACTAGGCTTATATGAAATCCACTTGAGAACTCAATAACTTGAGAAGTTAGGATTTTATGAAAGCCAATCTAAAATGATTCCAACCACCTGCAGATGGAGTAAGGCATGTAACTATTGAGAATGCTTGGGTAATGCTGAACTCAAAAAGAAAGAAAATAAATGTGCCATGCACATTGCCCCCAATCACTGGTGTCTAAAACATGGATTCTAATCTAAAAGTTATACCAACTACCCTTTCTAAAACTAGAAGTGAGAGCCATCATACCACACATGATTCCCCCTATATCAAGATTTTCTAGGGAAAATTATAATGAAACTATTAAATCTGGTATGAACTGTAGCTGACAAAATTGTAACTAAACTTACCTTTTTATCTATTTATGGAAAATTTGGTATTTATACTATTTGCAAAGGAGTGCTAAAAGTAGACACTAGCGGCATTGACATTGTTGTTCAAGGCTAAATCTGGTAACTGTTCTAGATTCTTGACTATTTGCCTGGTCTATTATGACTATTTTGATGTCTAGTTACTATTCTGGGTGTTCTAAAAACTACTGTTTCAACTGTTAGGAGCTCTAATCTCTATGAAAAAACCCTTATTTTTTGCCCCCTCTTCTAAGGGTAGGAATGAAGACTTTACAATGATTTCCCTCAGAAGAAAGAGCCTTCCAATTGTGTTATTTTGTAAAGATACATGATATAACAATGATAATTGATAAGATATCTCAAGATATAACATGATTTGTATTGAGATATTGTTAGATCAACATGAGTATGCCTATATATATAATAATGTAATAACATTGCAATGTACTGAACTAGAATTTTAAAGTCTGGTTAGTTGTTAGTTGTTATTTGGAGGGATGGAGCATGATGTCCATCATGGCATCCAAGAAAGCAAGATAAATACATGATGTGAATCATGACATTACAAAAAATGAGAAGTAAACAAGCAAAAAGAACACAAGGCAAGAAACATAGAAGGGTGGCCAAGGGGTGAAGAAAACAAGGGACATGGACACATGTCACTCAAATTGGGAAGCAAATATACAAGGCATGTTAAAATTCCACATACACATATAATTGAAACAAGCAAAATTGGTGTGGAAGCCACAATCATATAGAGGAGTACAAACAAAGAACATTGGAAAATGTCCTACAAAACACACATGAATATAAGAAAAGAACATTGGTAAATGTCCTAAGGCACATACAAGAGACAAATAGGAACCGAGAAATGAAATCATATCAAGCTAATGCTAAGCAAGAAAGGAAAACATGAAAGAATCTAGAATTATAAATGCATTTAACTAATCAAAGCAAGAAGTGAATGTATGCAAGACATGTGTAGTACAAGACTAGGTATATGCTAAAAAATACACAAGTTCTATATACTATTGAGTGTTGATATATTAATCTGTGTATGATAGTGAATAATGTATATCAACATGATAACTAGAGTGTGTGGTGTAGGAATGACATAACCTGGATGGTGTAGTCATGTAGAAGCCCCTAGTGGGTATGTATATCAATATGATTCTTGAATGTAGAAGTAGGATGCCACCTCAATAGGTAGAGTGAAGCAATCAAGGAGTTGGATGTCACTGCACACCCTCAAAGAGGATCAAGTGAAGCATGGTAATGTAGATAATCAATAAAAAATAACATAGAACAACAAATGTAAGTCAAGCATGATAGTAGAAATGTAAATCATGGGTGATGCATACAATCAACATGTTTTAGGTATTTTTGACATATTTGAATGTTTTTGTATTTTGAAATTATTTAAACATTTTTGGTATTTTTGATATATTTGAGCTATGTACAATCAAGCATAAGAAACTATGTGTAGGTAAATGGGGAAATGATGATACTAACTGATGAGTCTCATGGGAGAATCCCTATCATTGTGTCTTGTATCAAGGAGAGGGATCATGCATGAGCATGAAGCATAATGAAAATGATAAGACTTTGGCTCTGAAAGCTATATAGGCTATAAATGATCTAAAATATTATGTATGAGGCCCCCCTATAACTCTAAGAAGTGGATGCAACTGTAAGGCTCTTAGGGACCCATCTGGTAGTAGGAGAAGCTCTCTACATATGTGCTTTATGAATAGATGCATGAGATCTCAATGATACTACCCTATGTGTGAACACTATAGCTAGAAGCTGTCTAAAATCCTAAAATTATGGAAGTGTATGAACTCTCTATACTGGCAATGGATTCCTTAATTGTGTCTGAGTTAGAACTGGAGGAACTATAATTGGTGGAAAATTTGGAACTAATGGTGGAATTGGAACTAGTGATTGTACTATAGAGGATGGCTCTAAAGTGGGGAGTGGTAACTCATATGGAACTCCATCAACTATAATAACCTGATTAGAATGAATGAATTTCATGCATCTATGAACTATGGAAGGTACTATTTGAAGTTTATGAATCCATGGTCGACCAAGTAGCATATCAAAAACTCTTGCATTGGGAACAATAGTGAATGGTGTGGCCACATGTATTAGACCCACCTATAAAGGAAGTATAATCTCACCCAATGAACTCTATATATTCCCAATGAATCTACTAATAACTATGTTTGTCAGTGTAATATCTTGATCTAAATATCCTAAATGCTGCAATAATGTCATAGTGCACATGTTCACACTAGATCCATTGTCTATGAGAACACTATGAATATGATGATTATGAATGTAATCTCTAATTAAGAGTGCATGACAATTCGTATCATCCTCAATGATATCCTACTCTAAGAAGGAGATGGAAGGCTAGAACTCTAGAATTGTATACACCAATCATGTTTCTTAAAGGATGTAACTCAATTGAAGGTGCCTTGTATGTATCTAGTGGGGGATGTGCATGATATCATGATGAACCCCTATCTCCTATTTGAAATTTTGTGGAAAAGGATCTATTTTTTTTTTCAGTGCTTTATCCTATGTTGGCTTCACTTGAGGAGGCTCAACTGAAGTTCCAAGATCAATATGATTACCATCTATTAAAGCATGTATCTTGTGTGTCTAACTAATACATCTATTTATTTTATGGATTGGTGCCCTATGAAACTCACAAAATGCATGCTGATCATATACCCATGGAAGACATTTTTTTGGGGTCAACTTCTTGAAATAGAGGGAGAGATATGATGTTACAATCCAATAGCTACTGTAAATCTCTGGCTAGAGAAGCTGGTAGATTGGTGAAAGTTCACCGAGGAGGTGTTGATAAAACCACTCACTAAGGGGGTTCTAAATCTACATTAACTATAGGTTGATTATGACTCTTATTATCATTGACCTTTACTTTGTATGGGACTTTGTTGTTACTCTTATTTTTTGTGTTTGAGATAATTGTGTACTTGAGTTTGCCCATTATAATTAGCTTGACTTCTCTTTATTTTAGTGTGTGACATAATTCAATGAAGGAAGAGAATATTTTGAACATAATTGATTCATGTAAAGCTATTAAAAGACTATATTTGAAGAGATCTCGTAACTCTTGATCGGCCATAGGGCTAGTCATCTTAGCCAAGATAGTCTTATATCAAAGAACATAATCTGTAAGATGCTCATTTGACCTTTGTTTCTATTGTGAAACTTGAGCATATGAAACCTTATCACCAATGTTGATGTTGAAATGAGATAAGAACATGCTAGCTAAAGGATTAAATGCACTAACTGACTGATTTGGTAGATTGTAGAACCATTGTAAAGCATAATCCTTTAGGCTTCATGGAAATAACTTGGTAAATAGCTAGTCATTTGGTACATAGTCCAATCATACTACATGAAAATCTATCAAATGTGTCTCTATATCACCCTTGCTATCATATGGAGTAATCTTGGGTTGCACAAAACCTTTTGGCAAGGGTGTAGAAGCAATGTGATGTGCCAATGGTGTATGCAATAGAGTAAAAGAATCCAAATCTTATGTAGGTCTAGAATTACCTTTCTCAATATGTAGCACCTTGGATTGAAGACATTTTATCTCGTTCATAAGGGCTTTCACATTAGGAGATAGGGATGTGCTAGCTATAGCTGGTGGCATAGAAGCATGTTAGGTTGCTATAGGGGGTTTTTGAGACATAGTTGCCCCCATAGTGTCATTTACAACTGGTTCCTCTGTGGTTTGAGAAGATTAACCATTGTTCACTCTTTGTTGTTCTTTTTGTAGTATTTTAATCATGGCATCTTGCATGTCAAGGTGTTTAGTTAAGAGTTCTTGAAGTTTCCTTTTATCAGTTTCACCAAAAATGGTATATTGGGCCATTGATAAGGTAGGAAAACAAGTTGAAATTTGATTGATTTTTTTGAAAAAAATTGTAATTGGAAAAGTGAGATATAAAGAATTTACTAAATATAGGAAATGTAAACTCCTAAAAATAGGTAACTAGAAATTGCATAAAAAGGATACGAAGTTGACAAACATGTAAGGTGATACTTCAAGAAGTAATGGGACCTAGTATGGGCAACTATGATTTTAACAAATAATTATTTGAATAATTACTATAAAATTTTGAAATTGAAAGTGAATTTTTGAGTTATATATGCATGTAAAAAATCAAAAATTTGTTAGAAAATTAATGATTTAACAAGTCCTAGTAGATGCAACTAGGTTTTGAAAAATAAATGTTTTTGAAAATTAATATTGAATTTTGAATGGATTTTTTGATTTAAATATGCTATTAAAAATTTAAAAAATGATTGGAAAAATACTGGGACCTAGTGTGGGCAACTAGGTTTTTGAAAAAAAAATTATTTTAAAATTACTACTAAATTTTAAAATTTAATGCAAAATTTTAAATTTATTATGTAGGTAAAAAATTAGAAAAATCTATAAAAAATTAGTAGGAAAATTACCCTATGGTTTTTAGGGTTTTTGTGTGCAAAAAAAAGTAAGTTAGGGTCACCAAATGATTTAATAGTTTTGGAAATATTGATGTATTATTTTTAATTTAGTCAAAGGTTCTGAGTAGTAAAATTAGTCAATAATTATGCTATAATTAACCTACTAATTTTTTAATTTTGATTGCTACTAAGACTTTTTAAAAATAGCAAATGAGTAAGGATAAATATGATTTAGCTTAAAACTATGTTGATCTGACTGAGATAGAGGCTGATATTGACTATGCAGGACTGGGACACTATCACAAACTGAGATCTAAACTTTATTTTTTGATTGGATAGGAACACTAGAACTGGATAGGAGTGGCATCCGTGTTGTAGTCCACTCCTACCATTATTTTCCTAAGGATTTGAGCTTTATGGGTTTTGTTCGATAGGTTTGTGTAACCCTATCTATGAAATTTTGGTATCTAGAAGTCTATATAGCTCCATATAGAAAATATTCTTTATTTAAACCCTATCTTCCATTGTACTTTGACCAATTTTGAGCAAGAAGGGGGCTTAGTGTGTGTAAGATGCACTGGATGTGCTTCACACTCTATGTGTGGCCACACTGCCTACATATAAATACTCTAAAGAGTTATCAAGCCATATATAGTTCTCCCACTTGATGTGATTTATACAATTGAGTGTATGAAGATGCAAAATTTTAGATTGGATGTACTTAAGATGTCTAGGGACTGGTAAAAGAATTTGAATAAGCTTGTAAGTGTATTGGATTGCTATATGTAGAGAATAGGGAAGATTGCTTGAGTGGTCTTGGTTGTATCTTTGCTTGCTTAGTGATAATTACCAACCTTTTCTAAATGATCTTTGAATGGGATTTTATAAGGATCTATTGGTTATGGATTGAATTTGCTTATGTTAGGCCAAAAAGGATAAGGATGGGAAATTGGAAGGAATTGACTATTGTGGCCAAAAATGGACTTGGATAATTAGACCAAAAGTGGATAGGAGTGGCATTGGTGCTATAATCCTAGTGTGGCACTATTATCCTAAATAAACAAAACCTGGGGGATGGATTAGTCATGGAAAGAGGAGTCTAGCTCAGTTGGGACTGAGTCTGGAAGGCTATAGATGATTGGGAATCATTGAAAATAAGCTTATGAGGGTCATACCAGTAAGAAAGAGAGACCTATGGGTTGGGTATCATTATCCATGCTCAAGTTACCAATTTTTGCATTTTATATGACTAAAAAATGACATATTAAAGTGTCCAAATAGAAATAAACTTAGAGTGGCACAAGGGCCAACAAGAAAATAAAATATTCAAATGTTCAATAAGTAAGCCAATACCAAGGAAGAAAAAATACATTTAAGGAAGTGACAATGTGAATAAATGAAATATAAAAACCAACACAAGTATATCATACTAATCCTTGCATATATGTGTTAGAAAAAAATTTATGTAACGTAACATATTAAGTACAATGTTAAAGATGTAAGCATGAGTATAGGCATGTTTAAGCATTAGTTTATAAGCTCAACATGATAATGGAAAGGTGATAATAAAATAATATAACCTATATTAATTATGATCAAAGAAACAGATGCCCCCAATGTAGTATTACATGTGAGAAGATGAAAGGTCCAACATTTGTATGTGTAAGTATCATGGGTCTTGTGTATGCCTTTATCACTATCAATTACATGTGAAACATATGTGTATATAGAAAATAAATGATATGTTATCTACTAACATAAAATAAACAACATATATGCCAATGAGATAATAAACATGTGAATGCTAATTTTTTTTGTATTTTTTATTTTATATAAATATTTTTTTATTTTATTGAATATATTATTTTTAAAATTTTTGGAAATGAAAAATGTCTAACTTATGATCCCATATAAGGGATGCTCATAGGTAACTCCCAACTCATAATATGGTACATCAAAAATGTGATATCACTAAGGAGCATGTATAAGTACCATCTATGAAATTGTAGAATATATAGTACTCTAAATATGTCTCATAAGACTCTATAGTCATGAAGAGGTAATAAAATGAGTAAGGGTTTTTGGAACCCATTGTTTAGTCCTCTATGGTTCCCTGGATAAAATTGTTATCGAAACATGTTTATTTGTTATTAGAAACTAGGTGGACCATGTAGGTGTAGATGAGGATTCCATGGAATCCACTATATATCTATGGTTTAATGGTCTCTCAAGTATGGGACACCTAGGAAAGGGGAATTCATGTTGCTTACCCTTTCATATTTGTTTAACCTTAGTAGGTTGTATAATTAGTTGTCTGTGAATAAAATTCTCTTGTTCAAGTGGATGTTCATATGGAATTCTATAAATTGTTACTACACTATTGGTATGAATGTATTTAATACATCCATGCATTGTGGAATGTACCACATGGAGTTTATGTATCTAAGGTCATCCTAATAACATATCAAACACTCCCATATATGGTATAACCACAAAAGTAGTGAACACGTGTTGGACCAACTTGTAAAGGCAAATCAATCTTGCTAATAACATCATGTGATATCCCTCAAATTCCCTAACCATTTTGGTCAAAGGGTATAAATCATCATGTGTATATCCTAAATGTGTAAGTAACTTAATGTTACATATGTTATCAATAGAATTGTTATAAATCATAACACTATGTATAGGTTGATGATCAAGGTATTCTTAAATAACAAATGAATATCTAAGTCATCATCTAGAATTTAACTATCATCAAATGAAATAGAATATCTATGAACCATAAGAGGTATTGTATGTGTATAAGTGCCAATAATCCCATCTAATGGGCGACCATAATGTGATGGAGGAGGATGTGTATTAAATTCCATTTTCATTTTTGGATATTTCTTAGAATGATCTTGTAATAGATTGTTAAATATCTTCTGGTTTTGATGGTCATCAGGTTGTGAACTTGAATCCTTTGGAGGATCATCAAAGGTAATATGTTAGTTATAAATAAGATATTGGATCTTATGTTTCAAGGTATAACATATTTTTTTATAATGCCCAAGGCATTGGTGATAGTCATAATATGCATCGACACCATAGCCTTTTGGTAGATATCAACTTATATCAACCTCTATGGGAAGAGGGAGAGAGATGTGATGATGCTCATGTTGATAATTTGGCCTCATAGGCCAAGTTTCAACCCCTATAATCAAAAAATTCTTCATGACACCCATATAAGCTTATAGATGGTGGTCTGCATGCTTTGTGATGTCCTTTTTTGGTCTCATTTTGAGCCTTTTAGCATTGATTTAGGTGTCATTATATGTGTTACACACTACTTGAGAGATCATCATAGGATAGTCTATTTTGGGGTCTTTGGATGATGTGCTAGTTTTCATGGTGGTCCTTGAGTGATTGGATGGGTGTAAAATTTATTTTGAACCTAGAGAATGTCCTAAGATCTATTTGAAAAAATTAAGGTTCTTTTGCAGAGCTTAAGGTATTTTGGAGAGTTTAAGGTTTATAGTTGATTCGGACAACAATTCAGATGACAATTCGGGTGATGGGTCTACCCCAATTGATGGCGAAACTTTCGGGAGCCATAACTTTTGCACCGTAGCTCCAATTGACTCACCGTTTGAACCGTTGGAAAGATAATAATGAGGGGAATGTCATGAGATGGCATGAGCTTTGCTCAATGAAGTTTTACCCCATAAAACCCAATGGAAGTGTCCCAAATTTCAATTTTAGTAGTGCAGTCTAAAATAGTAAGTTTCTAAAAATAGTAATTCCTTGATTTATGTATTGTTGTAAATCATGGAAGTCAAACCAATTCATCTCCCTCGAGATTGGTGACATTCCACATCCTCCCCACACCTTCAAAACATGTATAAATGAATATGTAATCCGAAATGGAAATAAGACATCTCTTCTCAGAGATAAGCATATGTTTGGGTCTGCAATTTTGATAAATAAAACATCTCTTTTCAGAGATAGTATTATTTGAATTGTGTTGTTCTTATTTTTGAATTATCTTTCAACCAAAGCTTTCAAGTTTTGGATCAGTGGTATTAGAGCTAGGTCTTGAGGTCGAGTCTCGTGAACACTGGTGGGCATGATCCATACATCCCTTCTCAGGGATAGTGATACACTGCTGCCACGTGTCCAACTAGGTTTTGCCTCAAGTGATTTAGTCCCTAGGCCATATAGTGGTCTGGAAGAGGACCCAGATCACTTTAGAGTTTTTGGTGTGATGGCTATTCCTTTCTATTGGTATCAGAGTGGTTTGTCTTTAGAGTGTATGATCTCGAGGATGAGGTCAGATTATAGGAAGCTTGGGTGGAAAATGGAACCAGTAGAATATCCACCTATTCGCTCCAAATGACTTTAAATGGTAGACAACACCAAGGCATCTGATCCTTTCAAGGAAATAGTGAATGAAGCCCTCCAACAACAATAAGCGCAGATGCTACAACAATTCACTCAAATTCTCCAACAAATCTTGATGGGAAATTTTGGCTCCTCATTTGCACCTGCACATCCTTTTAGTGCCCCAACATCCTTCAAGGTTCAGGTGAATTTTTATATCCCTACATTTGAAGGCAAAATAAATGCTAGTGTACATGTGTTTCAATCGAGAATCACCTCGGGTGTCCTCAGACTAGCCATATAGTGGTCTGGAAGAGGACCCAGATCACTCTGGAGCTTTTGGCGTGATGGCTAGTCCTTTCTAGTGGTATCAGAGCAGTTTGTCTTTAGAGTGTATGATCCCAAGGATGAGGTCAAATTATAAGAAGCTTGGGTGGAAAATATAACTAGCATAATATCCACCTATTCACTCTAAATGACTTCAAATGACAGACAACACCGAGGCATCTGATCCTTTCAAGGAAATGGTGAATGAAGCCCTCCAACAACAACAAGCGTAGATGCTACAACAATTCAATCAAATTATCCAACAAATCTCAATGGGAGATTCTGGCTCCTCATCTTCACCTGCACATCCTTTCAGTGCCCCAACACCCTTCAAGGTTCAGGTGAATTTTGATATCCCTACATTTGAAGGAAAAATCAATGCTGATACAGTAGAAAATTGGTTGGATCAATTATCATCTTATTTTTCTATAAATAAATTCACTGATAAAGAGAAGATTAATTTTGCTCTTTTGAAAGCATCATTGCCTGTCAAAAATTGGTGGGAAGTGTACAAAAAGAGATTAAGTGTAGATGATATTGGCCTTGAGACAGAACCTACATGGGATGATTTCATATATGCTGTAAAGGAAGAATACTACCCCATTGGAGCATATGACGATCTGTATATAGAGTGGCAACAACTTTGCCAAGGTAAGGAATAATCTGTTCAAGATTACACTGACATTTTTCATTCTCTATCTACGAGATTAGGCATCCAAGAAAGTGAGAAACACAAGGTTCTCAAATATCATGGTGGACTATAATGGTACATACAGGGAGAAATGGAACTCTTCAATTTAGAAACCATCAGTGAGGCATACAAGTTCATAGTGAAGATTGAGTAGAAGCATGAAAGAATGAATATAAAGAATTAGTCTTCAAAATGGAAAAGTGACAAAGAAGGTCAAACATGAGGCCAAAATTGGAAGTAAAAGGAAGGAAAGACTGGGAAGTGGTGTGATTATCACAAATCTGGAACTCACTCCAAAGAAGAATGTTGAGCTATCAAATCACTGCTTTCTGAGTCACAATCCTCTGCTCTACCTCATACAGACCCTACAGTCGAAGAGGTTGAAGAAGAAATTATAGATGCTGATCCTGAAGCCATTATTGCTTCATCACAGACACATGACAAGATGCTAGATGACAAGGAAAGGTTGTTTCACTCTAAGTTATGGGTGAAAGGTAAGCCTCTACATTTCATTCTTGATAGTGGAAGTCAAAAGAATTTAATCTCTGATAATGTTATGAAAATCCTAAATGTATCCATGAAGCCTCACCCAAAAACATATAGCATTGGATGGTTGAGTCCAGGGAGAAACCTCCGTGTCACCCACCAATGTCTTCTCTCATATGCAATACAACCTTTCCAAGATGAGGTCTTATGTGATGTGGTCAATCTAGATGTTTGTGATGTACTCTTTGGTCAGCCATTCATGTATGATCGACATGGTATATATGAATCAAGAACTAGAAGGATCACTCTCACTCTTGGAACACGGTGCTACAGGGTACCATAAGTACCACCTTCTACATTCGTCTCTCTAATTAGTGCCAAGAAATTTGTTCTCATGGTGGTCAAGCCACAAGAATCCAAAAGGGCTGATGTTACAACCTTGACTACACAAACAACACAATAACATAAGCAAATAGATGCCAATTTGAAGAATTTCATGGCCTTCCATCCACATATTGATGGTTAGATGGAAATGGTGAACAATCAGGCCCTGCATAGTTCCATAAATCACAGTCCCTTCCAAGTATGCATTGGGAATCAAATCAAAGTAAAACTACCACACTTGATGAAAAATCTTGATGTAATGGGGACCATTGCTTCTCAAGGAGGGAGGAATGATCCGGACAACAATTTAGATGATAGTTCGGGTGATGGGTCTACCCCAATGCAGAACTTCTGGGAGCCATAACTTTTACACCGTAGCTCCAATTGACTCACCGTTTGAACCGTTGGAAAGATAATAATGAGGGGAATGTCATGAGATGGCATGAGCTCCACTTGATGAAGTTTGACCCCCTAAAACCCAATGGAAGTGTCCCAAATTTCAATTTTAGTAGTGCAGTCTAAAAATAGTAAGTTTCTAAAAATAGTAATTCCTCGATTTCTGTATTGTTGTAAATCATGGAAGTCAAACCAATTCATCTCCCTCAAGATTGGTGACCTTCCACATCCTCTCCACACCTTCAAAACATGTATAAATTAAGATTTAACTTGAAATGTAAATCAAACATCTCTTCTCAAAGATAAGCATATGTTTGGGTCTGCAATTTTGATAAATAAAACATCTCTTTTCAGAGATAGCATTATTTGAATTGTTTTGTTCTTATTTCTGAATTATCTTTCAACCAAAGCTTTCGAGTTTTGGATCAATAGTCCTCATAGTGAGTATGCTTGTTTTAAGCCATTTATTATAACATGAGATTTTTTAGCATGATATAGGGGTATACAAGTCTCATTTGAGTCATAACATGAGGTCTAAGAATGTATGTAAGGTTTCATTCTATGGTATACTTATTCAAACCTATTTCAAGCTTTAAATAACTTTCCAAGTCATCAAATGATCCTTCAAACATCATATGAGTCAAACTCCACATTGTAAACCCTTGGAAAAGATATGTTTAGATCACACATTATATTATAATTTCCTCCAAAAAGTTCTCATAACATCCCAAGTCATTACAAGATGATCTTATGCGCAAAAGGAGGCCTCTTTAGAAGTCAAACCATTTTCATCCATCAAAAGGGCCCCACACGTGTGAAAATGTGACCTTTCAACTTCCCCTTGCTCTAAATTATGTTTTTAAATCCATATTTTACCTCTATTTTCCCTCCTCTAATCCTTAAATAGATTTTAAGGATCTAAATCATGAAAAAATGTAGAAAATGAGGGGTTTTGCAAGTGTTTTAGGCTTGTATAGACCTGTATAGAGGTGTCAAGGTTAGAAGAGGTCAAAATATTTAGATGGTACTTAGTGTATGCATAAAATAAGTAAATATATGAGTTTCAAGTCAAAATAGGTCAAAAACCATTTCCCTTTTCCCATTGAGGTCTTTGGTAGCCTTGAAAAGCCAGTTAGGTTTGTGAATGATACAGACATGAGAGATAAAATGAGGGCCTAAGATTTTGGGAAGAGGAGGGGACCTTAGTTGGATCCAATATTGTGGAATTTTTTCTCAAATTTCCTCTCCCTCCTTTATGAATAATCACTAAAAAGGTGAAGGACTCACATTATCTTATCCATCTAGGTAGGGTTCCAATTTGCATCATTTTCTCCATTTTTGGGCATGATAAAAGATAAATGAAGTGTTGGGTGACTTATTATGGGTTTTAAAACCTTTATACACTATTCTAAAGCCTCATTTCACACATGTGACCTCAAGGAGACAAGAAACCTTCTTGTGGAACTATTTATAGGTTGTCAACAATAGGATTCTTGAGATTTTAGGGTCTCTAAAAGTTGCAAATTCTTGGAGAGCTATTAAAACTCTTCAAAAAATCCTTGAGGCTCTAAAACAATGGATATTTATTGATGGAATGGATCTAAAACCCAAAAAATGGTCATTACTCATAGTTCCACATGGAGTCAAGTGGTCCAGATCAAACCAATGAGTCTGCAAACCTACCTGAAGGTTTTCAACACAATGTTTCCAAGGCTTTGTAAAGTCTAGTGAGATATTTCATAATATTTTAGGTAGGATTCAAGAGAATTAAATATTTTGGACATAATAGACCAGGTTTTGGTAGGATTTGTATACTTTGGAGTTGTCATGATGGCCTACATTCAATCAGTGAATCTTTAGCCCTCTTTCAAGACTTGAAAACATGTTTTCAACGATCAACTAAGTGTCAAACCTGACCAAAGAGCTATGTAGACTAAATTTATGAATGATACGTCACATGTTTTAGGAAGAACCATGTTACTTATAGCTTTAGTATCATCTAAGTTTCATTTACATAGATTAAGGTTGTTGGGAGGTTTAATATGTTCCTTGTAAAGTGCATAAAATCCCCCAAGAGTGTTATCCCATACTCATGTCATGAGATTTAATATGTGATGGATAAACATGGTATGTAGACCCTATGATAATGTTGAGAGAATTGAGGTGTTATGGAAGGAAAAAGAGGCATCAAGATAATTGAACATACCTATTTAAGAGACTTAACTGTCTTGTGGAGTCTAAAAGAGATTTTCAGTGCCATGAGAGTTGTGATTTCCAAAATATTAATAGGTATTTATCCCTTCTAATAATGTTTATCCATTATGACTTGAATAAATTTCCACAACAGATTTGACTAAAGACATCAAAGGCACTCTAAGATGACAAACATGCACTCAACCATACTCAAGAAACTTAGTGAGGCTCAAGGTAGTCCAATAAGCAAATTTGGGGTTTGAAGAGACAAGATCAGTTTAGAGACAATAAAACCTATGAAAAGCATCATCCCACTTAGAGAAATAAATATGAAAGGGTATAGGTCACAGTGCAAGTTTTGAGCATCTCATAACAATGGGCTTATAAGGCACTCAATAGACTGTAACCTAGGTAAGGATTAAGTGATTGATCAAGCCTTTCTTGATGAACTAGAAGACATAGAGTAGATTATATAGAGGAAAGGAGCAATGTATACCAATCCTGATGGGTTAGATAGACTCCATTAAAGTTAGAGTCATTAAAAAAGGGTGATAATTCTCACATAATCAAGGAACTCAACTGTCCCCTACAAGACAAAATAAGAAACTAGAGTGATATGTGGTCTATGATTTAGATAAGAGATTCAAAAGGTATATGTAAGTGAGAGAAACCCTACATTATGTTTCCATTAAAAATGAATTCAAGGTACCAAGCAAGGGTTTGTCTAAACCTCACCTCACCTTTCACAGGTAGACAAACCTAGTTCCCACCTAGAGGAAATAATGAGAAAACAAAGGTGATTGAGTGTGAAGTGGACTAGATAGAGACTAAGAGGTTAAACCAAGTGAAGGGAGCCTAATCAATATGTTTTTATCAATCAAGATACCTCAATAAACACATATAGGCATAATAGATATTTGTATATCTAATGAAGAATCTTTAACTCTACCTCCAAAAATGCAATCATAATATGCATTATGATATTGAAGTTGAAGCCTACATAGAGTCAAGTAATATAATGAAGATATTAATGGGAGATTGGGAAGTTAAGGACACAAGTTTTAGGGTTACATAAGCAACCAAAATGAAGAGATAACTCTCACATAGTCAAAACACATAAAACACGTATATGCAAGCAAGAAAAGTAAAGGAGATACAAAAAACCATACATGGAAATGAGTTAAAAGGGTGAAAATGGAGTCCTTAAATTATATTATAAAGGTTATCACTACCTTATATTTATGTTTTTTCCATTTGAGGCATCAGAGAGCCTTGACAAGCTAGTTAGACCTACTAGGCCTAAACAAGCAGTTATAGATAGGGTCATGAGAAGATGAGTTAAAGTGTGTTGAACCTTGTAGTGAGGAGAACTATAAGGGTGAAAACAATTATCTTGACTTGTTTACTAAGATTTATTAACCTTGATTGAGTACCCTGGTCTTTTGAAGGCAAGAAAAGGCCCAATGGCCCAACTAGACCTATTAGGCCTAAAATTGGCATGTACAGGCCTACAACTAAAAATTAGAGATAAATTACATATTTAGGAGTGTTTAAAGTTTGAAAAAATCATAGGGTGAGGGTAGATATCACAAGGTAAGCATGGAAGTTTTTAACTTAGAAAACGTAGGAGAAAACTCAATTTTCAGGCCTCTAGGGTCAAATTAGCCTAGAAGCCTACAAACCTTAAGAAAGAGTTAATGGGGTTGCAGAGGACCCAGGAGGAGTGATGGAAAAAAAACCATGGGAACATGTTTGGTGGGTTTTTATATATCCCTATGAAGTGTTATAAGTTTAACCAAATAATTTTTGCTCTCTTATACACTTTTTCTCTCTCTTGACCTCCCAAGATGTAGGGTTTTGAGCCGAAGAGAAGCTTTCTTCATGTCAGAACTACATGAAGCAAATGCATGGGGTCCTCAATAGCTAGGGAAGGTTGAAGGGGGTTGTGTAATTGAAATTCTTGGCATTTGTTTTACAATTCAAACCTTTAGGGATATGAATGAACATTAAGAGGACAAACATATCTAAATCTGCCTAAACCCATATTAAGGACCTAATGGAGGAAATATTAGGAAATTTTCAATCAAATTCCTTGACTTGGCTTGTAAGACACGTAAAAATCATAGTGCACTCTGAGGATGTCCCATCCATGACAATAGTTGTACAGATACATACAGATTCATCAAAAACTATAATTTTGTAGGGTTTTGGGTAGAAAATAGGGTTCTAATCATTTTAAATAGTTGTAGATCTTTGATGAGGGTAGTGTGAAGTGTATTTAATCTTTTAAAATCAAAAAATTCTTTCAGATCCTCCTAGAAGTGATTCTACAAGTCTGAGCAAAAGGGCCAGCCTAGAAAGTCTAGTAAAAGGTGACTTAGTCACCTAGATGGGTAAAGTTGCATGGTGTGTCCTATTAAAAAGGTATAATTAATGATGTAATATGATTATTAAAACCTAAGACACACTCACTTATCCATGCTTTAAGTATCTATGTAAGTTTTTATTATCATCCAAGCAATTAACACTAACTGACTAGGCCTAATTACCTAGTAAGCCTACTTGGTTAGCTAAGGGATATGTTTCTTAGCATGGAGGGATACTAGATGAGTAAATGGAGGAATAAAAACACACTTGTAACTAATGCATTGAATAAAACATGCACATTTCATGGCCATTATGGAGGATTGGGGTACTATCTTAAGCCTAGTCAACATACACAAGGGGAAGGAGGTTGCTTAATGATCCATGAAGGCTATTTAGAGCATAATGAACCTTTATAAATATAAATGGGAAGAGATGATTAAACATATTTGGGTGATCATACCTTGGATGAGGTTAACTAACACTGAATTATCCTCCACCACTCCATCTCAATGCTCAAAAGGCTCATTGAAGACCACCAACCATGAAACAGTGCATGGAGGGAGCATGGAGTTATTGAGGCTGCTTGTAACTACTATCTAAAGTGAATGATGACCATTATAACCTCTAAATTCCACTTTAATTCTAGATTATCCTCCTCTTCTTGTCTCATGTCTATAAATTAAGGATCTAAGGCCATTGTATTGATCCCTCGATTGGGTATGAGGAAAATTTGCGTAAGTTTTTACCTTGTAAACCTTTTGAACTAATGGAAGGACTATTTCAGATTCTCTTACTAGATTAGTGTGCCATATGTTTATTGATTTATATAAGAGGTGAAGTCTAATTCCTCTTTCTAGGTCCTTGTTCTCTCCTAGGTATTAAGGACATTATTTTATGTAAGTCATATGATTTGTCAAAGTGTTGGTGACTGTGCTTGAAGTGAAATATAGTTGGTAGTGTATCAAGACAAACCTGTCATCCATTACCTTCAAGTTGTGTCCATATATCATAACCATCATGTGAAGTACTAATGTATAGAACCTTTAGATAGTGTGATCCAATTACTTGTCTTATTCATTAATGTTGTTGAAATATCCATTAGAGTGGATATGTCATATTGGTGCATCACCTCCAGTAGCATAGGTTTTAATTTCATGCATTTATCTATTCTTTTTCATCAACAAGTTATTAGGTTTTAGGATTTGATCTCAATTGATATACTATGGGAGCTAGCCCCATAAAATTGAAGTTTAGTCCATCCATAGGTCACCCACAACCTTAGACTAATCTCATGTTACCCCAAACTTGGAGAGGTTTGAACAATCCTCTCCTAAGGGTATAGTTTGGTGAGTTAACAGTTCTAACACCCCTGATGGGACCAGGATTCAAGCAATTGGAGAATTCACTTGCAACATTTGATGATATCAAGCAACTTAAAGCACTCTAGTGGCATATTTATAGTTAGGATATCATGCCAAGGGTCATCAAAAGGTCTCCAAATAAGGGTAAGAAAATATTATTATTGATAGTTCACTTTATTCTTTAGTTGTCTCATGATGTTTAATGGTTGCATATGAAACACACTTTTATCCTACACCTCCCTATCAACAACCTTATGATCTGTACCTACCTCATCATGAGCCTTACCAATCTTACATTGAACCCTATCAAAAAAATGATGGCTCACATCATTCCTATGGTCCTATTTACTACCAATAATATCATCCTTAACCTCCTTTTGAGTGCTATCATCCCCCTTGGAAGCCCACCTATCTTCATGACCAATCTTGGCAATGTCATGGTGCTCCTAGTCAACATAGCCATGTTTCAAAGCAGTCCATTTTAAGCCTTAAGAAAACTCTTTTGAGTTATGAGAATTACATGGTTTGGATTGATACATAGAGGGGTTATGGTCAAGAGGTTCCTAGTCATCTCATTAGGAATGTGAGAGACTCAATACAACAATTAAGAGATAATGGGCATCTATTATGTAGGAGAATCAGTCAAGGCCAACTAAGGATATGTTATATGTAGGTGGTCTACTTTTAAGCATAAAATAAAAGCTAGTGGTCAATGAGGGGCAACAAGTCTAATATTAACAACCTCATGTGCCCTCCCCTACTCCATATCAGTCCTCTATTGAGCAATCCATCCTTCTTCAAAGGACCCAAGCAAGTGAGTTCCAAAACTTCTCAAGTCTCTCAAAAGTTCCTCAAGCCTTTCCTTATTGGAATTATATTTAAGAGAGTGTGAAAAAATGGGAAGAAGTTCTTGTAGAGAGGACTAGACATCATGACTCAAATCAAACTTGGCAAGGCCATTCCCTTCCTAATCAACCCGATGAGATCTTTGATCATATGCTATTTGAATTTGAAGCTCACCTAGCTAGAGAAGTTAAACTTGAAAATGAGCACTTATCTCAATCAATGGCATCAGTAAGAGTAATGTAATCTTAGGTGAAGGTGTCTTCATTAATTCCACAAGTTTAAACACATGCAATAAAAGAATATCCTAAATCTAAGGTTATAACTTGGAAACATGTAGTGGAGTCATGGGGAAAAAAAGATGAGTCAAGCCTACACCAAGATGTTGAAGATAAATAGAAATATGAAACCATTCAAACCCCATCCCTCCCTCCTCAATATTCAAAAGCATTACCATCATGGAGGTCCATTCAAGAGAATATGCAAAAGGAGAATGAGGTGTTGGTTTTCAAAAGTGAGAATCTTAATGAGAAGAATGAAGCATCACAACACCACTAAATTTGACCTCTATTATAAAATTATTTCAAGGACATTCCATTCCACTTATTGAAAAGGAGACTTTCCTTAAATATGTAGGTACACATTGCTTGAGATATCTTCATTCTTCTCATTCCAGTTTCATTTTAGTTGAAGGACTCATTCCTTGTTTCCAAGAAATGTTTGTTAATGAACATGAGGTCCCAATAGTGGATGAGACTTTAGATAATGATCATGATCACATAGAATGTCAAGAGGATGATAAGGTTATTTGGAAAAAACACCTAAACATATGTAATTAGTTTGAGGCTATTCAAGAATCTACACCTCCTCTTGGGTAGATTAAGAATGTTGTTGAAGCTGACTCTTTTCCAAAAAAACAATATGTGAGGCCTAAGAAGCATGAAGAAGAAGCACTTGGTTAGCCTGCATCTGGTAGTCATCCATTTGAGGGTCTTAAAGGGATCAAGATGACTAGTTTAGAGATTGAATAAGGACCTCTTGATCCTAGAAGGGGGTTTGAAAGTAGAGTTACAGTGATAGATAGAGTTCTTGAAAATGATCCTGCTAGAATGCTTCATGAAGAAAGCCTAGTTATGTCTGATCCTATTGAGATAGAAGATCACCAACACAATTGAGTTACAAAGCATGATGGATTTCATAAAATGTTCATGATAAATCAAAAGCAACATGAGGTAGAATTTGAAACACCAAATTACTGTGTTCATAGGTCATCTATTTGTAGTTGCCATTGCACCTGAGAGCATGCCAAGTGAGTAGGCAAGCATGAAGACTACTCCATCAATCATCATGTCCTTGGAGCAACTTGTTTCACTATATGGACTATCTTATAGAAGGAGAGTCTATAGAAACTTCCCCTTTGATCCAGGGGGAAGAATACTTGTTTAGGTTAGTTGTTTGTAGTACGTTGTTGTCTTGTTCCCAATAAGTGTGTCAACACAAGTGTAGTGTGTTAGTTACCTCAGTGCTTTGTTGTCTTCTCTTGTTATCTTATTAGGTGTTTAGGTGTTGTTTCAATTTTAGGTTGTTGCTACAATCTTTGAAGGTTTTTAAGGTGGTAAATCTGATTAACAATCCAAGAAGAGTGCTCATTTAAGTCATATTGTCATGTATGAGTCTTATGCCTATCATTATGAGATAACTAGTTCTCTTAACCAACAAGCTGTTCAACCCCTATGAGTCACCAAAAATGTTGATAATTTGGCCTCAAAGGCCAAGTTTAAATCCTTATAATCAAAAAATTCTTCATGACACCCATACAAGCTTGTTCATGGTGGTCTACATGCCTTGTGATGTCCTATTTTGGTCTCATTTTGAGGCTTTTAACATTGATTAAGGTGTCATTGTATGTGCTACACATTGCTTGAGATATCTTCATAGGATAGCCTATTTTGGGGTCTTTGAATGATATTCTAGTTGTAATTTTGGTCCTTGAGTGAGTGAAGGGGTGTCAAATGTCTTTTGAAACCTATAGAATGGCCTATGCTTTGTTTGACAAAATTAAGGTTCTTTAGCAGAGGTTAAGGTAATTTGGAGAGTTTAAGGTTTCTAGTCCTCATAGTGATTATGATTGTTTTAAGACACTTCTTATAATAGGATCTTTGTCATCATGATATATTGGTTTCCAAGATTCATTTGAGTCATAACATGAGGTCTAAGAATTTATCCAATGTTGTATTCCATGGTATACTTATTCAAACATGTTTCAAGCTTTAATTAACTCTCCAAGTCATGAAATGACCCTTCAAACATCATATGAGTCAAAATATACATTGTAAACCATTGGAAAATATATGTTTAGGTCTCAAATTGTATTATAATTTCTTCCAAAAAGGTCTCATAACATCCCAAGTCATGACAAGATAATCTTATGTGAAAGAGGAGGCCTATTTAGAAGTCAAATCATTTTCATCTATCAAAAGGGCCCCACACGTGTGAAAATATGACCTTTAAAATTTAAATAGCCATAATGTATGTTTTGAGATGCATATTTTACCTTTATTTTCCCTCCTCTCATCTTCCAATGGCTTTTGCAGATCTAAATCATGAAAAAATTTAGAAAATAAGGGGTTTTATAGGTGTTTCAAGCTTGTACAGACCAGTACAGACATGTCATGGTTAGAGGAGGTTATAAATATTAAAGTGGGAATTATTAAAATAATTAGATAAGTAAATATATGAGTTTAAAGTAAAAATATGTCAAAAACCATTTCCCTTTCTCCATCGAGCTCTTTGACAGCCTTGAAAAGCCAATTAAGTTTGTGAATGGTACAAACATGAGAGAGAAGATGAGGGACTCATATTTTGGAAAGAGGAGGGGAACTTAGTTGGATTAAATATTATGGAATTTTTTATTACATTTCATCTCCCTCATTTATGAATAATAAATAAGAAGGTGAAGGACTCATAATATCTCATCCATCCAGGCAGGGTTTTGATTTTCTTCATTTTCTCCATTTATGTGCATGATGAAAGAGAAATGGAAGGTTGGGTGAATTATAAAGGGTATACATTATATATAGGAAATGAGCACTATCTACCAGGTTTGAATTGGTCAGATATACTCCAATAATGTGAGAGCCACTCAAAAATAGAGATAATTCTCACACAATCAAGGAACTCAACTATCACCTACATGACATTATAAGAAATTAGAGTGCTATGTGGTGGATGAATTAGATAAGAGATTAAAAATGTATATGCCAATGAGAGAACCCCTGAATTATGTTTCATTAATTATTTAATTCACGGTACCAAGAAAGGGGATGTCTAAACCTCACCTCACCTTTCACAAGCAAGTAGGCATAGTTGCCACCTATAGGCAATCATAATAAAACAAAGGTGACTTAGTGTGAAGTGTAATAGATAGAGACCAAAACATCAAAAAAAGAAAAGGGAACCTAAGGAATATGTTTCCATCACTCAAGATGCCTCAACAAAAATCCATAGGCCTAATAAAGATCTATATCTCTGATGAAGAATCTTCAACTCTACCTCTAAAAATGCAATCATAATATGCATTGTGAAATTGAAGGTTAAGCCTAGAGGGAGTCAAGTAATATCATGAAGATATTAAGGGTATATTTTGAATTTAAATACATGGGTGTCAAGGTTACAAAGGCAACCAAAATGAAGGGATAACTCTCACATAGTCAAAACACACAAAACACTTACAAGTAGGTAGATAGAATAAAGGAGATATGAGGAACCATACATGGAAATGAGGTAAAAGGGTGAAAATAGAGTCACTAAATTATATTATAAAGGTTCTCACTACCTTGTTTTGATGTTTTATCCCTTTGAGACATCAGATAGCCTTGACAAGCTAGTTAGACCTACTAGGCCTAAATAGGTAGTTACAAGCAAAGTCATGAGAGTATGAGTTAAAGTGTGTTGAACCCTATAAGGAGGTGAAGTATAAGGGTGAAAAACAGTCTCTTGAATTTTTTTCTAAGATTTTTTAGCCTTCATTAGGTACCCTGGTCCTTTGAATAAAAGAAAAGTCCTAATGGCCCAACTAGACCTATTAAACCTAAAACTGGCATGTACAGGCCTGTGACTAAAAATTAGAGATAGATTGCATATTTAGGAGTGTTTCAAGTTGGAAAAAATAAAATGGGGAGGGTATAAATATCAGAATATAAGTATAGAATTTTTAAAATCAGAAAAGGTAAGAGAAAACTCAATTTATAGGTCTCTAGGTTCAAATTGGCCTAGAATCCTACAAACCCTAGGTAAGAGATAATGGTGTTGCAGAAGACCCAAGAGGAGATATGGAAAAAAAAATGGGAAAATGTTTGGTGGGTTTTTTTAGACCCATAGGAAGTGTTATAAGTTCAACCAAATAAGTTTTTCTCTCTTACACACCTTTTCTCTCTCAACCTCCCAGAATGCAGGGTTTTGGGCCCGAGAGCAACTTTCTTCACATTGGAACTATATGGAGCATATGCATTGGGTCCTCAAAATATAGGGAAGGTTGAAGGGGGTTGTTTAATCAAATTTATTGGAATTTATTTTTCATTTCAATCCCTTAGGGATATGAACAATCGTTAAGAGGATAAACATGTCTAAACCTACCTAAACTAGTCTTAAGGACCCAATGGAAGAAATCTTGGGAAATTTAAATTTAAATGCCTTAAATTATATTTTAATACACCTAAAAATAATATTGAACTCTGAGTAGGTCCCATCTATGATAGTAGTTGTATGGAGGCCTATAAGATTCATCATAAATAGTACTTTTATAGGGTTTTGGGTAGAAAATAGGGTTCTAAGCATGATGAAAAATTGTAGGTCATTGATGAGGGTAGTGTGAAGTGTATTTAATATTTTTATATCACAAAATAATTTTATATCCTCTTATAAGCACTTTTACAAGTTTGAGCAAAAGGGCTAGTCTAGAAAGGCTAGTAAAAGGTGACCTAGTCACCTAGATGGGCAAAGTTGCATGGTGTGTAATATCGAAAAGGTATAATTCATGATATAATAATATTATTAAAAATTTATACACACTCATTTATCCATCCTTGAATTTTATATGTGAGTTTCATTATCATCTAAGTAACTAACACTAAGTGACTAGGCCTAATTGCCTAGTAAGCCTACTTGGTCAGTTAAGGGAGATGTTTCTTGACATGGATGGATACTAGATGATTAAATAGATGGAAATAAAAACCCTTTTAAATTATACATTAAATAAAACATATACACTTCATGGCCATTATGGAGGATTGGGGTAGTTTCATAAGCCTAGTCAACATGCACAAGGGGAAGGAGGTTGTTTAATGATCCATGAAGGCTATTTAGAACATAATGCACCTTTATAACTATTAAGGGGAAGAGATGATTCACCATATTTTGGTGATCATGCCTTCGATGAAGTCAAATAAGACATAATTAGCCTTCACCACTCCATCTCAATGCCCAAAAGGCTCATTGAAGACCACCAACCATGAAAATAATGATGGAAGGAGCATAGAGTTGTTGAGGCTATTTGTAACTACTATCTAAAGTGAATGATGACCATTATAACCTCTCCATTCCATTTAAACATCAGATTATCCTCATATCCTCTTCTCATGTCTATAAATTTAGGCTCTAAGGCCATTATACTGATCCCTCAGCTAGGTATGAAGAAAATCTGCCTATGTGTATACCTTGTAAACCTCTTAAACTAATGGAAGGACTATTTTAACTTATCTTAATCACTTATCATGTTATGTGATTGTTTATTTTTATAAGTGGTTAAGTCTCATTCCCCTTTGTAGTTCCTTGTTATCACCTAGTTTCTAGGAGATTTTTTTTGTATGTCATATTATGTGTCAAAGTATTGGTGACTGTGGTTGAAGTGCAATTTGGTTGGTAGTGTCTTAATACAAACCTCTCATCCATCACCATAAATTTATATCCATTTTCCATAACCTTCATGTGAAGTACTAATGCATATAATATTTTATAGAGGGTCATCTAGTTACTTTTCTAGTTCATTGGTGTTGTTGAAAGGTCAATTAGAGTGGATGTATCATATTGGTGTATCACCTCCAGTAGCATAGGTTTCAATTTCATGCATTTATCTATCCCTTTTCATCAATAATTTAGTAGTTTTAGGAGTTGAGATCAATCAATGAACTAGGGGATCTAGCCCCATAGAATAGAGGTTTAGTCCATCCATAGGTCATCCATAGCCTTGGACTAATCCCATGTTACCTCAAACTTGGAGAAGTTTGAACAATCCTCTCCTAAGGGTGCAGTTTGGTAAGTTAACAGCTCCATAAGCTGGAGGCTTGAGTAATCATGTAAATTATATCTTAGGTGAATTAGATAAGATGAGTTAATTAGGTTATTTTTACATTGCATTAATAATTATGGTTGTTTTTATTTTAAGTTATATAGGTTTTACCTTTTATCTTGGTTTGATATGAAACTTGGTAGTAGATGTAGTTGGTGTGTTTGCTACACAATTAAGCTTGTTCAAAGAATTAAGTTTCATTTCATGGTCTGGAACAATATAGCACAATTCATTATTATTATCAAAATTTCATCCTGGAGGAAGTCTATTTTAGTCTCCTTTGATTTGATGTAACATGGAATCATCTCTCAAGTTGTGGGTGACCTATAGGAGAGATGAGTCTCTAGATTGAAGAGCTAGCTCCCTTGAATCACACATCGAACTAATGACTAGTCTACTAGATTTGAAAGAAAGGGGATAAAATAATACTAACACTAATATAATAGAGGTGATTCACCAAGATTTATCCCATAAACCTACATGAACTTGCACTATGAAGGAAAATTCACAAAACTGATCCTAATACCCAAGGGTCTCCTAATAAAAGTGTTTCATTATGAAGGTTTAATGAAATGTGTTTCTAAAGTTAAATGATTAACAAGTCTGATCATAGACACTAATATCCTTATTTACAAATAAAGACACACAAAAAAAACATTTACAGTTCATATGACTTGCTAGAAGTCAGATTACTTATACCAAGCATGAAAAAGTGAGATGAACACAAGGAAATATGACCTTCAATTTCTATTCAATATGAAATACTTAACAGATTTAATCAATAATTTGAAAACTCAAAACCAATTTTAAATCTTTTATTCAAAGGCAAAATTAGTAGTCATTTTAGTAGGGCTTCACCATACCAAATGTAAAGATCTTACAAGGCCAAAAATGGTTGCTTATATAAATAATTGAGGAAGAGAGAGAGGGGGCATAGGAGAATATTTCCAATTGTCCATGTGAAAGTTAAAAATAATGAGGAGTTATGAATAGTATAAATAAACTTAAAAATCCATGTGTCTCTCCTTTGAAGATGCTTTAGACCTCCAAGTTGCATAGGAGTTAGAACTTAGCTTGACACCTTGATCATCTTATTGAAAGCTACTCTTCCTTTCATAATAAGAGTGAAAAATATAATTTTTCATTACCAATTATCCATGAATGCCTTCATACCTTTTCATTTAATACCTAACATGCATTGAGAAACTCCTCTATTCTAAAATTTTAGTAGAAACTATCATTCATGTGCTTAGGCATCTTGAAACTCCTCAATTCCCATGCCTAAATTTGTCCAAGTGGATCAAAACTTTAGTTCATCTTCTCCAAGTGACTCTATCTCCATGGATTGCATTAAAATATCTTATCAGACCTTAAACAATCCATTTTGGTTCTTAGATCAACTCACAAGACTCTTTTTTGCTCCTCAAGTTCTCATTAGGCCTATTTTCCTTATAGCCCTAAAATCATGTAAAAATCCTTATTTATTGAATTTTATGGATGATATTGATAAATTAAAGGCATATTTGAGGAAATATTATGGATTTATAGTTTCATGCCAAGTTTTAGGTCTTGAGATTGAGTGGAAGTGCTTTTTTCTACCTTTTTCTCTCATCAATTAGGCCTCCTTACCTAAAACCCTTTTTTTTTGCGCCAAACCTCTCCCACACATTTGAAATAACCAAAAATCATATGTTTCACTTTATCTATCCTATCTCTAAACTTCATGTCAAATTTAAGGCCCTTAGACCTTGTGGAAGTGTGAGAACCATGAAATGGCCTTGCCACCTATTTTCATTTTAGGCTGTTTGAGACTACCTTGAAAAATAAGATTTTTTGGATCACTTCCATTATGTAATATTTATATATTTTGTATTTATAGGATTAAATACACCTCAAATGACCTCCCCCAATGGTTGGCAAGTTTTCCATTGCTCAAAACCCCTGCAAAACACTAAAAATCATGTAAAATAATGAATTTATTATAGTCCATATAAATAAAAGTATAAAAAAATTACTCATGAAGAATCCAATTTGAGTCCTAAAAAATATCCATGATCTTTTAGGAGAAAAATATATCATTTTATGTGCTTTAGAGGGTCATTTCTCTTGACTGGTCACTACTAGAGTTTTAGGAGGGTTTAGAGTGGTTTTAGTTCTTAACAATAGTTCATAAAGGTTAGGCTTTCAACCTAAAAACTAATGCCACTAAATTATATTATACAAGGCCCCTAAAACTTTCCCACATTCTTATAACTCCATGCAAATCCTCCTTATAGTTTTATGCACAAGAAGGTGCTCCTCAAGTGACCATTCGACATTCTGTGCACTCTTAAGGCAATTTTAGGCCAAAATGGCCAATTGTGAGCTCTCCTCTAGAAACCAATGCTTCTTTCACATCTGAAACTCCATTAGATACACTTCCATTATATTTTAAAGTCCTATTCGAATCTTTCTTATCTTTTGACTTTAGTCTCCAAGTAGTAGTGCTTTTAGAAGGGTATTAGGCCAATATACCTAATGATAGTGTTTTTATGTTTTTCCCTCAAAGGGAGTTATATATGCACTTTTACACCTATAAGAGTATGGAACATATCCCCTATATCCCTTGGATCACTTGTGTTGGCTTGGTTAATCCACTTTTTTCCTCCTTCATAATGTACATAATCAGCTAACTAGACATTTAACATGGTTGTAGATGACCATCAAATGTGGAGACCCCTATAGGTGGTTATTGTGCTCTAAGTAGTTGTATTTTACATTTAATTATGATCCCTAAGGAAATTATCACCATTTTATACCTAGGTGAAGTCAACTCTACCTTGAGAACCCTGTATCCTTCTCTACTTCCATGACTGGCTATAGGTAATCATCTCAAGGATTTGCATCTTCTTTTGACATTTGACACTGTAGTTTATGAGTAAATTCATAAAGATTCTAAAATGAATTGAACACCTATCCAAATATCAATACTTCTTAGCCTATTGACCTCCTCCATATACTAATATTGACATTAGGTCTATGGTATATTAAATGAGGTCCTTCAAATCATCTAGACTTCATAGGCTTTCTTTGTGAGATGCTACCTTGTGAGGCCAATACATCATTAAAATATATTATGTAATTTTTTTTGATATTGATAACCTTTATAAAATCTCTTTCTCACCCTTGACATTAGACCAAATAAAAAATCTCCATTTGGTTAATTATGCAACCTTAGCATCATTTGGTTTAGTGTAGGC
This sequence comes from Torreya grandis, assembly GCA_037957365.1. Classification (NCBI taxonomy): domain Eukaryota; kingdom Viridiplantae; phylum Streptophyta; class Pinopsida; order Cupressales; family Taxaceae; genus Torreya; species Torreya grandis. The sequence continues at coordinate 5,407,322 of JARHVA010000455.1, forward strand.
AAAGTTTGAGTGACCCCTATTTGGTCATCTATCTAACTCCATTTTTCAAGTTTATTGGACACTATATGACCTATTTATCTTATTTATGCCATTTACCAAAGTCTATTCTCACCATTGTGCCCTATATCCTCTTTTCACTGTGTAGACCAACTTATTAGTCTACTTCTACCCATTGAGTCTTTTGAGGACTAATCCTCTTGAATCTTTGTTTTAGATTGTATCACTCTTGTCTTCCTCCAATTATCTCTTCAATAGGTCTGTGTAACTCCAACTAGATATCAAGTCTTCTCAAACTTGCATTTTAGATGTGTAGGACTGAGCATACAATGGTTCACTTATAAGCTCTTTGTATGTGGGAATTAGGGTCTCTTCAATCACTCATACCTTGTTGATGATCTTCAATGGAATCAATTATATTTGAATGAGTATCAAGGGGTTCAAGGTAAATCACAATATTGTTAAGACACCTCCAACATAGACTTAGACTCATGAGTGTTTACTTATAGGCTTGCAAGCTTGTCTGTGATTGAAACACTTTATGAATCTTATTTGAGGGTATACTTGGACAATTATCTTCATTCTCTCATACTTACAATGGTACAATGGTGTATTGGAACCTTATACTATGATTTCTCATTGATATTTGAGCCAAATTTGGCAATCAAACATGTAGAGGACTATTCATACAATGACAATGTTTCCAAAGACCAAGACACTTGAAGACTATGGATAAGAATCACTTCTCAGGAAAATAGCAATGAATTATATGAATTTGATAAATATTCCATAAATAATTAAGCATTTGGAACCTGTAAAGGTGACAAAAATCACAAACCAACCAAAATTGTTTACAATTAGATTGATACGTTCCATACTCTTGAGACACATTTCATCTTGTTAAAGACACTTCATGGAATTGAATTGGATAATGAAACTACCGTTGAAGAGAGATATTTGACATATGAAACCTCAAAACCATTCTTATCCATCTCATTCTAAATTGGATAAACATAAGTAAAATCAGAGCCTACTTGGATGGATAAGACATAGTGACCTGATGTTACTCTTAGCAATTGTTCATAACAAAGGGGACGTGAACTGGCAAACCAAATGCCATTAATTTAAAGATTATTAGGACCCATAATAATTTCCAAAATTTTAGCTCCCAATTCTCTGTATCTCTCTCCTAGCCATACCATCCACTTGATTTTTTCCTTTTTAAGATTATGAAGGTAGCGATGGAGGAGAGAGAATGTTTTAAGCATATGTATGACCTAAACCTAGTCCAAAGATGTAATATGACTTGTGGAATCCCAAGGGACACTCTAAGACTATTTTTACCTATAAGTAGCTCTTTCAAGGCTATACAAGTGCCCAAAAGTGTTGGTAAAGAGGTAATTTGATTAGTTTAGCCATTGAACTATATATTTTGTCAATCTCTAACCATCCCTAAACATTCTCTAACATCAGGTACTTTGGGGAACCTTATTAAAACATTTTTCTTTGAATATGGTATGTATAACTCCTCTAAATAGGCCAAAAGGTAACCAAAATGATATTTTAGCACATAAGAACATAATAAAAGGTTAAAACAAGATAATATGACCTTCAATACACATTAATAATATTTTATAATGACTATAAAACGTATCAAACTTTTGACCACACTTGACAACACTAAGACCTCATAAATGACCCCTAATACTAGACAAGTACACATGCAATCAAACTTTTGACAAGGCCAGATAATGACTAATGTGATTATATATAGACCATTTAAGACCATCAAAAGACCACATAAATTTTTTGATAATCCCATGAAAATTTTTAACCTATAAGGGTTGACCAATTTTGACTTGAGGTCAAAATTTGGTCAATAGTCATCAAAATATTTGATCTTATTGGAAACAATGGAATCATGTAATGAGGAAAACAAACTCTTATTAAATATTTATTAAAAAACTTTATCTACCATTGTATTTTTAATTTTGTCTAACATTGTTTTATATCTCAAAACATATTCATTAATAGATTCATTGGTTCCTTGTTTGATGTAGCGATTTTTACATATGACATCTTTTCCATATGTTGTTAGAGAATGTGATAGAAACTAATATACTAGGGGTTTAAATGATTTCACTGATTAGGTTAGTAATTCATAGAACCAGATCAAATTATATTCCTTTAGGCTCCTTGGAAATAATTTGGTCAAAAGTTCATCATTGGAGGCATAATCAAGAAATTCCATATAGAAATATCAGAGATACTATTCAGGATCATCCTTACCATCATAAAATGTGAACTTGGGTGCAATAAACTATTCTTAAAAGGGTGAAAATATATATCAGGTGCTATAGGATTATGTAATAAATATTTTGAATCAATAAGATGAGTTGATTTCAAAGCATTTTAATCAATGCTGGTAACCTTAGCTTCCAAAGTTTTTAGAACTTGGATAAAATTGTGTAGAAGAACCTTTGGGATTTAGATTTGAGTTTTGAGAAGCCACAAAGGGGATGTGAATAAGGTTTGAGTTGATATATGCATTGAAACCAATAATTGATTTTAGTTATTCATTATCCCCATGGTAGATGTAGTAAGAGGAATTTAGTCTTGAGGGAATAATGGCTTGAAGACATAATTAGTTCCCCCACTAGATGTATGAATTGATGATGTGCTCAAGGTGAGGGATAATTAATTTATTCATTTCAAATTTTTAGCTTCCAATATAGTATTAAGGATAATGTGGAGATATTAAAGATTTTGATGAATGTGTTCTTGAAATAATGCAATAGCTTTAACTTGTTCTTGGTCAACTTGGCCATTTTAATTATGCTCATTTGTTTCATTATCCTCATGATCAAATTTAGTTTTTATGACAAATTTTTAAGTATTTGGCTCATTGTAATTATTAACACTCTATTGATACATTTTAGATGGCCCAAGAGGAAAACACCACCTAATCTAGGGATACGCCTAAGTTGAATAAAAATGATGGAAAAATGTGAATAAGTACAAGCAGTAAAAACCTTAGAAGGATGAAAACCTTAAAAAAATCTAGGAGTTTCATGACAAGACAAAAAGGTCAAGTTCACCAAAGGTTTAACCCTTTTTAGATTATGGTGTTTAGGGTTAAAGGGGTAGAATAGCCTATGCACAAGGATGAATAAAACTATTCCATACTAGGTCAATTAATTAAAAACTCAAATAAATGAATGTTCTAAATTAAAGTGTTGAGTTAAGATAAATATAAAAAGTACACTTAAAAAATTAGTTTGATTACATAACAAGAAGAAGAGATAATGATTATCTTATTTTCAAATGCACAAGCTAATCTAATAAGTAAAAAGGTGGAACAAGCAAGGACAATCTCAAGATCCAGTCATCATATTCTAGAAATACTATTTCTAGAGGCACATACACTTGCATCAACATGTGGTCACTTATGTTGATGTCTACGTATAAATCTTGATGTAAATATCCTATACAAAACATTCACTATTTTTGAAGTGACTATCTTGAGCCTTATATGTTTTTTTTCCTTTCTATTAATGTCTTTTATTTATGTACATAGGCTATCAATGACTATATGTGTATTAAAACCTGTCTCTTCCCCTTAAGTATTTTTACCTTACCAAAGGTGGGTTAGTGGGCTCATAGTGTTAATTTGAATTTAAAGACCCCTCTATCAATGATAACTACCTACGTAGCCAATACTCTGAGGACCTTAGACTTTGTAGTTCTCCCCTAGGTGATGGATTGTGTGTGTAAGGGTAGAATATAATATATGCAAGGGCATGCAATGATATAACTTATAACTTGAAAAATACTACTAATGGGCCATTATTTAAGTGATTTAGACCTATAATATGACTACTCCTATGATTTATATGAAAATAGGGGAGAATAAGGTAGTATAACTAAGTTGTGAAATTGATTTATTGAGCTTGAATAAGTGCTGGCTTGGTTTCTTTTAGATGAATAATGAGTAGGCTTAGATTTATATTTATACCATTTTTTTTGGAAATATATCATAGTAGAGTTAAATAAAATAAATAGGCTAACACATAATATTAAAAATATTTTTAAATTAGATGAATTTTAAGGATTGGCCACTTGATAATAATTTGGATTTTTACATTAACGCAAGTGTCCCTATGTGGGATGCAAGTGTCTAACAGACTAGGAAGATGTTGAGGATCCAAAATTGATAGAGTAGGAGATATAGGAAATTAGAAATGATAGGGTTGGTGTTATAATCATAACCAATAAGAAAGAGGGGGTGAATCAGTGTACAAACTTTTCTTTCAATTCTATATATCATTCATTAATCATTCAAACTAATATAGAGATATAACAATGCGTAATCAACCATTCATATGAGAATGAAGTAAGAACATAACACATGAAAAAAATATCTAGGTGGGAAACCATCATGGGGGATAAAAAAAATTGACACATAGCTTGGAATATAGACCTATAATTAATGAATCAAAATTTAGTGAGGTACCAACCCCACAACGAGCACCAACCTCTCACTAGTCAATCACCAACTCAACTAATCCCTTAACAAGCACCAAATTCTAAGGAGGCACCAAACCCCTAGGTGACTCAGCAAAAAATCATCAACATAGAATTTATGATCACATTTGGACACCTGTTTCTCACTCAACTGATGATGATAATCTCATTTTTCACACTCTTCTAATTCTCTCGAACAACCTATTAGGCCTCTTCACTCAACTAGCTCTTTTCTTGGAAAAATTAGGTCATATGACCTTACTCATCATCTATAGAATTAATGTTAGAGCTTAATGAAATTATAATAATAATATACGATGTTATATAATCCCTCTACTTGGTTTTCAAAATTCTATTTCATTTGCTCGTGTCCTCAATATTCTAACTAGTCAAATTAGGCCTATTAGACCTTCTTTTTATACTTGACTCTTACTCACACCCACCTTGGTTAGCCACTAACCTAAGAATACTTGGATAACACTTGAAATATATAAAAAAACACATTTAACAAGTGAAACAACCATTACATATGTCATTTACGACCTATAAGGATCAAAACCACCATTAGGCCTAATAGAGACCTAATGCAATTAGGTCTTCTCAAACCACATGTTTCACCTTGACCACCTTTAGCATCCATAAATATATGAAAAAATTAATAAAAACTTAAATTATACCTCTTATAATCTCACCTTATGTCCCAAACACCATTTAACTCATTTCACTCCTTGATCCACACCATTAGGTCTATTCGTAATTAGGCCTACTCACTACTAGAAAGTTTGCCTTTAATATCTAAAGTATACACTCAAATTTGACATATAAACACATTTGAAAACCACATGGGTAGAAAATAAATTACCTTAGGGTCATAACTAAGTCCATTATATTTCACCACTCAGGGGAAAATACCTCAAATTGATCACTTTCATATGCTCACTCAGAATTACAAACATGCTTAAAAACCCAATCAAGAACCTTTGAATTTTCTCACCTTCATAGAAGTTTATCATGCATAAAAATACATTAAAATGAACTTATGAGACATATATAAAATTTAATTTTTATTTTATTCTTCAAATCTATGCATAATGACTCATAAACATCATTCTCACTCACACACAAAAAATTGCTTGTAGCTCCAAAACACAGACATGGAAACCTTGACTTAGAATTCCTGTGTGAACATTTTTATGAAATTTGAATGGTTTTGTATGATACTTAATCATAATTATAACATATTTAAATAAATTTATTACAATTTTCAATATCAATATTGGTCTTATAGACTAATCTCATATCTTCACCCTACATAGACCTCACTGTGTTAGACATGTCACTCTGAGAGAAATTTTTTGCTTGTATGTAAGCATCACCAAATATTATCTTCAAGGGGAAAATGTGATATAGGTTTTAAAATTTTGGCCTCATAATCCAAATGTTAACCTTTATAATTTGAATCATGTCGATGACCTTTGCCTTGGTTTGCCCTAATGCCTCATAGTGTCCTTGTTCAAGAGAAAAATAACTAACTCAAGCCTAAAAAAACTAGACCATCATGAAAACATCATGCAAGGACAATATGGAATAATGAGATGTGCATGGAGACATCAATTTAAATTCTTGAGATATATCGATTTGATTTTAAAATATCAAATTCATCCTAAAAATGAATGCAGGGTCGACAAGTGGTGTGATTTTGAGAGCTCAGGTAGTAGATCTATAATATGTTGGCTATCGATAGAGTCAAAAAGGTACCTAGATCAAGATCTACGCCATGAATTAAGTCATGTAGTAAAGATCAATGATCCATGTTTAAAACTAGGACCTAAGATCAATGGTGCACATCTGATCATGTAATAAAGAGCTAATAGTGCAAATGAGGTCAAAGGTTAGAGGATCCTAAAGATGAACACAAAGATGATAGATGTCAAGATCATGGAATGGATAAGGGTAGCATCATTAGGTAATAAATATCCAATGGAGTGTTTTTAATTATGTATTTAAAGATCAATGGTGAGTTCATAGTCAAAAAGTTAGAGGATCCTAAGATTAAATGCATCAATGACAAGTGGCATGATCATGGCAAATAAGAAGATCAATGATGCACAATCGATCAAGTAAAAGGAGATCAATGACATGCATTAAATCTATCCAAAGAGATATATGGTGTGCATAAGGTCAAAAGGTTAAAGATATAGATCAAATGTGAGTCCACCATGTGGCATAAGTGCATGAAGTAGATGCAATTGATAGTAAGATCCTGAGGAGAAATGAAGAGCTGACAAGTTTCATGATCAAGGAGCCTAGATTAAGATTAATGGCCAATATTAAATCCAAAGCTAGGATTTTTCAATTAGAGGTCAAACATGTTTCAGGTTGAACCAAGGTAAATATTTTGAAGGATATACATCACCATTAAATTTTAGAAGCATGATAGGATTGTTCAAACCTAATCTAGTTCAGGAATGAGGCTATGCAATCTATGCATCTTCATCGATATAATGTCTATATGAGAAATAATATATTAGAGTGGTTTTTAATCTATATTAAATATCCATATCAAAAACCAATATATGTAGACATAAATGATATATGGTGGAGTGTCTCATCCTTTGACACAATCATAGCTATGACAAATAGGTACCGAGAGCCACTCAAAGTAGACTTAATCATGGCTCTGGTAGATGTATGAATATGAAGATTTTGTCCTTATAATAAGGGAATTAATGTAGAGGAGCTAGATAAGGATTCATGCAGTGGGGGTGGTTAATTCTCATAATGGTCTTCACCTTCATGATCCATCCTTCCATGTCAAGAAAAGACATAGTGGCATTAATGTAGGGAAGGGCTCTTTGAAGTTTTAAGCAATTTTTGTGATTCCTTCTAGTGGTAATCTTAGGTTTGATCATTATGACCCCTTATTTACTCTCCCACGTATCCTTTCCCCTCTCTCTCATCCCATTCTAATATAAATACATGCTTCTAAGCCTTGATATGCATCCCTATCTTGGGCATGACTAGACTCTACCAGGATTGAGCTTTGTAACCTCTTGAGATGAATAAAAGACTATGTTTAGATTTAATTATGCTTATCTAGTGTGTTCCTTTTAGTTGATTTTTATATGTGGTAGAAACTTTCTCCCTTGTCAAGTCTTGATCTCACCTAGTTGGTAATTTATCATGTTATGTAGGTCATGCATAGTCTTTGATGTCATTTGGTTGAAGCCAATAGTAGATACATTGATTGGTTAGTGCCTTAAATCAGGCCTATTCCATAACTTCCCTCAATATTTGATCAATTGATGAAACCTCTGCATGAAACATTGATGCATAAGAGACTTAGGAATTGTATATCTAGTTATTTGTTTTGTCTCATTAGTGTTTTAGAAGCTCAAATAAGAGTGGACGAACAATCATTCTAGGTGTATCATCAACAATATCTTATGGTTTCCCTTTTAGTTTCTTTCTCTCCCTTGTCACCTTAATAATAAGTAGGTTTTAATGTAAATAAACTAAGTAATACATTAGAGGAGCTAGCTTCATTAAAAATCCTAGAGGTTTGACCCAAGATTAGGTGACCCATAAACTAGGGTCTTTCTCATGTTGGAATAGGTTTGAGTAAGAGGACTTGAACAATCCTTTGCTTAGCTAGGGTACAACTTAAGCCTCTAACAATTTTTAGCATGCCTGATGCAACCTAATTTAATTTATTAAAGGAAGTCTACAACACATTCATCTTCAAAAGTAGTTTTAATTAATCTTTGGTCCTTATTTTAATGTAAGAGGCATATTCTTGTTCATGGTTTCAGTTACCTTCATGTTTTCTAAGCTATGATAGCCTATAAAGGATATTCTCTCTTTCCTCTCCCTATCATCCATACCATGATCCATATCAACCTTATGATGAGCATGACCAACTATATACAGAGCCTCACCAGTAGTTTGAGGACCTATATTAGTCATACATGTAGGAGTACTACCCTGATCCTCCCTATGAATTTTTAATCTAGCATGATATTGCCCCTCCCCTGTCCTATGATGAGCCCCCTTATTACTAAGATCATCAAACAATTTATGAGTCTCATCTACCCCTTCTATATCTTGATTACAAGTTTTATCAATCATGGCATTAACATGGCATTACTAAACAATCTACTCATGCCCCAAGCCATTCTATAGCTAGCCTTAAATAAGCTCTATTAGACCAAGAAAAGAATATGATAAACATTGATACATTGAAGGGTATGGGAAGGAAATTTCAAAACATGTCATTAGGGGGGTTATAAATTTAGTACAATAGGCAAAATAAATTTGTATGTATTTCATTAGGAGAGGTTATTCTAGAAACAATAGTGACATACTTGACATAGATGGACTCATCTCCAAGATTGAGGAGAAACTGGCAGCCTATGAAGAACATCAAACACCTCATTACCCATCCTACCTTCCCTCATTCACTCTATGCCATCCTCATTTTGAGATTTCCATCACCACTCATAAGCCCTAAATAAATGAGTTTCAAGGTCATCATATTTCCCCCCAACTACTCTCAACCTTCCCCTCATGGAAATCTATCCAAGGGAGAGTCTAGGAGGAAAGGTAAATTTGTGTTGAAATATCCAGTCATCATGAGTAGTTAAGGTTTGATTTTGAAACCTCCCTTGATAGGAAAATTAAAATTGTAGATAAACATTTATATCAAAAATTGGAAACTACAAAGGTAACATCACCTTAATTGCACATACCTCCTTTCATTCCTCAAGCCACAATGCAAACTATGGAGGAAAACCATGAGCCCAAATTCCCATCTTGGAGTCAAGTCATGCAATCAAAAAAACCCAAAGATACTTTATCCCCACCTCTCCTTCCTAAAGAATCTAAGTCCTTTCCCTCTTGGAGATCCATCCAAAGTGATATGCAGAATAAGGAGGAAGTGGTGATTGTTGAAGACAAGCATCTAGATGAAAGGAATGAGGTATATATTTCATCTATCTTGGAGTCACTCTAAGGATCTTCTATGCCACTTATGGAGAGAGAACCCATTATTAAAGAGATAAACATTCAAATTTTGATTGAAATTGTATCTGATGATGATGATTTGGATGAGCTTGAGGAGGAAATGGTTCTTGGGACACCTCTTGGTAGGAACAAACACGATTTGTTCTTCCATAGTGTTGAAAAAGATGAGTTATAGGAATAAGTGCAAGTAGAAGATTATATCCATGAAGAAGAAGTTTTAGATGTGTCATAGAAGGTCATTTTTAAAGAACCTCTTTATCACATACCAACTGTCCCACATCAAGATGTTTCTCAATAACTTTCAAAATTAACCATTGATGAGTGTAGCCAAACTAAGGAAGATAAACATCAAGGTAATGATGAGGATTTTTGGTAGTAATATATGAATATTTATAAATAATATCAAGCTATTCAAGGTCTTACACTTCCTATTGAAGATCTTAAATACCAATCAGTTGCTAAAGTTGGCTCGTAAGAAGAGTAAGTGCATAAAGATGAGAGGGATGGACAAGTGTTTATTGATCTAATACATCAGATCATTGCTTCTAAGCACAAATCAAATGAAGAGGTTTTGTCATCCATCATTCTTGGAGAAATACAAGAGGTCAATCATGAAGACCTTAACAAGTCACTTATTCATAAGGAGTAGAATGAAGGCACAATAGAAGATACATCAAATCATTGGAAGCCAATGAATGAATACGAATTGGCAAAATTATTAAAAAATAAAAGGATCTAGGAGTAGGATGATTGGGTCTTGGGTTTGTACCCTCAATCCATGCTATTTAGAATGAAAGTTGGGATACCAACTACATCATCAAGGAGACATGAGCATCCAATTGCTCTTTGCTACATAAAAGAGCTATCAAGAGATGCAAATCATATCTTAAGGTTCTATGATGGAAAATCCAAGTTTCTTTTTGATCTAGGAGGAAATTACTTGTGAAGTTGTTGCTCTATACATACTAAATTAATTTTTATGTTTTCCTTCAAGTGTTATCCTAACATATTTGTCTATTTGCTCTTGATTTGTTTAGATTAATTTCCTTGTTTGTGTTTTTTCCTTTCTTTTTGTTGGATATTGTCTTTTTTTAATAGGTTGTTTGTCATCATAGTTTTTTATTGTTTCATGAATCCAAAAAGTCATGTAAGTATCTAGGTTATTAAGCATAGCAAGCATGTTTCCCATCTAAATTGCTAGAAATGTTTAACATTTTGGCCTCACAAGAAAAATGTCAACCTTTATCATTCAAAGAATGTTGATGAACTTTTCCTTGGCTTGACCTGATGCCTCATAGTGTCCTCATTCAAGATAAAAATGACTAACTCAATCCTAGAGGAACCAGACTATCATGAAAATGTCATACAGGGACAATCTACCAGAATGTGATGTGTGCAAAGACATCAATTTAAAGTCTCAAGAGATAGTCATTTGATTTTAAAAGATTAAAGGGATCCTAAAAATCAATGTAGGTTCAACAAGTGGCCTAATATTAGGATCTTAGGTAGCAGATCTACAACATGCATGATATTGACAGGATCAAAAAGTCAAAGGAGTACCTAGATCAAGATCTACAACATGCATTAAGCTATGCAATAAAAATCAATGATTCATGTTTAACACTAGGACCCAAAATCAATGGCACATGTCCAATCACACAATGAAGATGTAGTAGTGTGAATGAGGTCAAAAGTCATAAGATCGTAAGGATGAATGTAAATTTGATAGATGTCAAGATCACATAAGTTAAGATAAGATCTAATGGTAAGCAAAAAAAGGTAGGGTTAGTGGTCTCAAAGATCTAATGGAGCGCATTTAATCATGCACTTAAAGATAAATGAAATCATAATAAAAAAGTTAGAGGATCTTAGGATTAAATTCATCAATGATAAGTGGCATGATGATGGCAAATAATTAGATCAATGGTGCACGTTTAATCAAATATAAGAATATTGATGGCATGCATTTAATTTCTCAAAGGAGATCTACAATATGCATAAGGTCAAAAGGTCAAAGTTCTAGATAAAATATGAGGATGCCATATAAAATAAACATGTGAAGTAGATGAAACTGATCGCAAGATCTTGAGGATAAATGAGGAGTTGACAAGTGTCATGATCAAGGAGCCCAGATTAAGATCAGTGGCTAATATTAAAAGTCAAAGCTAGGATTTTTCAAGTGGAGGCTAAACACAGTTCAAGTTGAACCGAGGAAAATATTTTGAAGGACATACGTCACCATTAAAGTTCAAAAGCATGATAGGTTTATTTAAACCTAATCTAGTTTAGGAATGAGGTTATGTCATCTATAAATATTCATCGATATAATAACTATATGAAAACCAATATATTAGATTGGTTTTTAATCTATAGTAAAGATCCATATCTAGGTTGGGGCTGATGCATACATAAATGAGATATGGTGGAGTGTCTCATTCTTTAACATAATCATAGCTCTAGAAAATAGGTACTGTTAGCCACTTAAAGTAGCCTTAATCATGGTTTTGTCAGGTGCATGAATATGAGGATTTTGTCCTTATATTGAAGGGAATTAATGTAAAGGATCTTGAGAAGGATTCATGTGGCAAGGGTGGTTGCTTCCCACAGTGGTTTTGACCTTCATGATCTATCCTTCCATGCTAGGAAAAGACAATGGCATTAATGTAGGGAAGGGTTTGATGAAGTTTTAAGTGGCTATTGTGACTAATTTTGGTGGTAATCTTAGCCTTGATCATTATTACCCCTTATCCACTCTCCTTCACATCCCTTACCCTCTCTCTCATCCCATTATACTATAAATACATGATTCTAAGCCTTGAAATGCATCCCTCTCTTGGGCATGACTAGACTTTGCCAAGATTGAGCTTTGTAACCTCTTGAGATGAATAGAAAATTGTGTTAATATTTCATTGTGCTTATCTAGTTTGTTCATATTAGTTGATTTACATATGTGGTAGAATATTTATCCCTTGTCAAGTCCTGATATCACCTAGTTGGTAGTTTGTCATGTTATGCAGGTCATGCCTAGTGTTTGTTGTCATTTGGTTGAAGCCAATAGTGGATACATTAATTGGTTAATGCCTTGAATCATGCATGTTCCATCACTTCCCTCAAGCTTTAATCAATTGATGAAACCTATACATGAAACATTATTGCACAAGATATTTAGGAGTTGTATATCTAGTCATTTGTTCTATTTTATTTATGTTTTAGCAGCTCAAGTAAGAGTGGATGAACAATCATTCCAGGTGTATCACCAATAATAGCTTAGTGTTTCAATTTTAATTTATTTATCCCTCTTTTCACCCCAAAAATGATTATATTTTGATGTAAATGAGATGAGTGATACATCAAAGGAAATATCCTCATTAAAAATCCTAGAGGTCTAACCCAAGATTAGGTGACCCACAACCTAGGGTCACTCCCATGTTTGACTAGATTTGAGCAAGAGGACCTGAACAATCATTTACTCAGCTAGGGTTCAACCTAATACTCTAACAATAGGTATTGAAAAATAACCCCATGAATTTATATCCATCCCTAATCTACTGTAACCCATCCCTAATCTCATTTTCACTTCTACCTAGTTTTCTCACTATCTTCCTGATTAGGCCTATTTAGCGATAGGTCAAATTCCATGATTAGTTTCACATATTTAAGGTACACAACTTACTCATAATATTAAATGGGCAAAAACTAAAAGTCTCACACATCATCCTCTAATCATTTTCATTCTTTGACCCAGTTAACCCTACCTGTTACATCAAAAAATTGAGAAATAATGGGTTTCCTATAGCTTTTACTCACTCTTATGATATACCAATGCCACCTGGAGCTACCTGGGAGATTTGAATACAACCTCCAATAATCATACTAGGTCAAACACACCATTTTGAGTACTTTACAACAAGATCTTACATATCAGGTCATTATGAGGGTTTTAGGAGGGTTTAGACTACCTTCCATTCCTAGCAATCATTCATAAAGGATTTCCACTCAAATCCAAAAAAATACCAAGAAATTTGAGCTAGTAATATTCTAAAACTTTTATGAACTTCTTAGGATCTCATGAAAAGGTTGCACATGCCAATGAGCATAAGAAAATTCTTCTTAGGTTTGTTATACCTCATTCTATGCACACAGAAAACCTCAACACCAATTTTCATACTTTATCCTTCATACTTTGACCTCAAACTTGGTGAAAAAAATTGACACAACCTCTCACACCTTTGAAAATGATCTTATGAGCTCTGGCACCTTGGGAACTGAACTTGACCCCTCATTGGTTCACACTAGGTCTTTTTGCACATTAGGCCTTGAACTACCATTCACACTTAGACCCTGAATACACCTTGAAACCTCTTGTACTATTCTCAACACCTCATTATCATGTCATACAACCTCATACCAAGCTTAACCACTACTAGTATTCTTCTTAAAATCCTTATACTTCTCACCTCATCATGCTACCAAGCCTATGCCTTCTCACTAGGTCTCTCAAGTACATGACTCATGAAATCAACCTTAAGAACAACAAATACAACTTATAATGACATAAATGATACTTCATGACATCAATGAAAATTACATGCATACCTTATAACACATTATCAATAGTTGGACCATAATATAAGCAATTAGGCATATAACTAAAGGGTATATCTTTGATAGGTATTTGTCAATTATACAAGACTAATATGTTATATAAAATAGATTTTATCATCTATATGAACTAGACTAATTTTACATTCATAATGCTATAAAGTATATTATGCACCCTATTGATGGACTTATTATGACCATTGAAATTTACAAAGATAATGTAGAGCAAGTGGATGAAGTTAATGACAAATAATTTAATGACTATCTTAATTCTAACCCACATAATATTGATGCACTTTTATACATTGGAAGAGACAAATAAAATAAATTATCTCATGTTTCCACTTCTACTTCAAATGTTTTAGTTTTTACTATGGTTTCTATTCCTATATCAACACTTTTAGTTACATATGTGCCATCATATCTAGGTATGGGGGCATCACATGGTTTCCAATAGACTAATATTCCTTTTTATACATAGGTATCATACACACCTCCATTTATTACTACACATGGTCTATCACCAACCTTGCCTTTTGCATATTCTCTTGAGAAATTTTTTATAGCCTTGGCTAAGGTATTGAAATTAAAGCAAGATGTTTTTATAGATAATCATTTAATGCATTCCCACAATTTTCCTCACAATAATTTGGCACTTGAGATAGCCTCTTATCCATTAGAAATAGGCTTTATAGCTCCTAAACTACCACTTTATGAAGGTAAAGGTGATCTTGAGCAACATCTTTGATCATTTCATGTAGCATTCTTGGATTATTCTTATAATGAAAATTTAATAACCAATCTATTTCCAAGAAGCCTCAAAGACTATGCTTTATGATGGTTTTACAATCTTCTAATTCAATAAATTATAACATTCAACCATTTGGAAGATCAATTCATATCACACTTTTATATCAACATTTAGTGAAAAGATATATTATGCATAAATTTTTAAACTCAAGCAAGGGTAAAATAAACCAATCAATGAATATTTTCTTTGGTAAAAAATTTTTCTAGTTAAGTTTAAAAATTATATGATAGCTAATGAATTACAATATATCTTCACTCAAATTTTTCTAGCTCTACTCCATGAGTCTATTTTGTTCAAAACATTCAAATATTTTTATGAGTTATGCTATATAGTCAAAGAAAGATAAGTCAAGCTCATAGATTTAAAGAAGCTAGAATATGCACCAAATGATCCATATAATTCAAATATCATGTTATAAATCAAACGAAACTAAAAGGTTAAATCTAATGAAAGAAAGAATGAATCAAAAGTAATAGCCAATACAATATCACAACCAAAAAATAAGCTTCAATTGATATCTCTAGCAAGGATGCAATTTTCAATGTTACCTCAACCTCCTCATTTACTATTAAATAAATTAATTGATTAAAATATCATAAGTCTCCTTACACCATTAAATGTTGATATGACCAAACTTGACTCAACACAAGGGCTTTGACAATAATGCATATTGTGATAACCACAGATGTATTGGGCATTATAACTTGATAGTTGTAAATTGTTGGAGATGATGATTCCTAGTTGAATAATTGGAGAATTGGGGTGATCATGTCCCAAAAGTTTTTAGTTACATAAGATAATGAGTTGGGAAAACACAAAATACAACTAACAACACTTTTAACCTTAGCAATTATTTTTCAACTTCCCTTATTCTCACGTGAAAATTAATAGATTCCTTCTTTATCA
>JARHVA010000456.1:0-140000 GCA_037957365.1 Torreya grandis
CCACCCCTCACTACAGTAAAACCTAATTCTCACTCTTCACCTAAAGAGAATGATATCCCACATCCCTCTAGTAAGGTCCAAGTTACTATTACTCCCAAGATTCAGGTGAGCACACCCCCTCTTTAATGATCTAATTAATAAATGTAACATTCCCATGGATAAAATTAATAATTAAATTAAATGATTAAATGAACCACTTCAAGATCCTAATATACCATCCTAGGAGATTATCTCTTTAATGCATGTAGTTGGTGAATTACAACACCAAGTGCATCTCCTTACCTTAGAAAACAAGGCCTATAAGTCTTGGATGGATGCCAATGATCTACATGGTAATCCTCTTATAAAGACATTTATAGAAACTTCATTGCCTAAGTATTCTAGATACCATCATTACCTCACTTTGATGGAACTAGATATCCATTTATACACCTTCAAGCCTTTCAAAAGGATTTACCATCTCATGCGAGTCCTTTGATTCTACTAAAATTATTCCAGTAGACATTAGTGGGGGAAGCATAGAATTGGTTCTTTCATCTATTCCTTGTTGGCTCCTTACACACATATGATGACTTGGAGGAGGCATTTCTCAGAAAACATGGGCCCTCATGTTATATAGGAGAAACTTACAAATTTACATTAGAATACTTTAGATCTAATCAGTGATTATTTCTTATGATTCAAGAATCACATGTTAAGATTGATATATAAACTATCATATTTAGAGATTCAACATATATTTATTAAAGGGCTTTATCAACCTCTCTACAAGCATATACTCTATCAGATAGAGTTTTATTTTAGGCACTTATGTTATACAGTTACAGCTTTAGAAAATAAATAAGGATTGATTGAAGTAGATTTAGTTAATTAGATTACTCTACATTTCACAATAGTATTTATATCTCCTAGCACATAACATCCACCATGTCCTAAGCAAAATAAGAGACCATAACTAAATAAATAACCATTTAAGAATAAAGAGCTAGTCTCTAGAGCACAACCTATAGTATTCACTATAGAGAACAACATAAGGCACCATTATAGTTTGATTTCAAGCAGGATAACCCATCTATCATATTATCAAAACTATTAGATAAGAGGTTAATCACATTACGTTATACTCATCAATGAGATCTACATCTCCTATAAAAATAGCCACATCAGCCCTTTTATAACTATCATCATATATATGGACACAGAGATAATGATTGTTATGGACTTAGAGATTTCATTAATAGATGTGTTGATAATGGCATCATAGCATTCACACATGGGGCATCAAGATCTCCTCCACCATGGAACCATAAACTTCATTTGCCCATGACTGAGTCATCCCAGGACATTCCTTCACAAGAATCATGGTCACTCATCATGAGAGTAATGCAAGTTCTAGGATATAGCCTCATAGGAGATCTCCTATTATAACTATTCAAAAGGTTTAGAAACTAGTACAATGAGAGCAACCTACATATAGTAGTGTAGTTTGAGGAGTACATAGTGAAGTTCCATATACATATCCAACTGAGTCACAGTCACTACAATAGAGTAATACTCATGAGAAATAGTTACTATAGTTATATTTTTTGAGTCCTATCTCATGTAGCAATCCACTATGGCTAAGATTAAATAAACCCACATCACAAAGTATTGCTCATGAGAAATATTCACTATGGCCAGATTTTTTAGGTCCTATCTCAAATAATCCACTATGGTTGAGATTAAATGAGCTAGCATCATAGGTTTTAGCTATAACTCAATCTATGGCTTAGTCATACACATCACAGTAGAAGCCACAAGGTTTATGATTATGGATAGATGAACCTTCTTCACAACACATAATTTTAGTTGCATGACCAATAAAGCTACATTTTTTAGCACCTCCACATCTAACTATAATTAGTACATAATAGATAGTATCAGATACAGAGCATATTCCTACACAACATGAGTAGTATGGGCACTTATTCAATTGGACAATAGGGTTTAGATAGTGATACAACATAGAGTGATATGATACACATTCATACTAGCATTAGTTCATAGCTTCAATTAATATGTAAATAATGGAGACAAATGTCTAGCTATCCTTTGTATTCTTGAGCCACTCTTGGGGAAGTAATACACACAATATGTTATCTTATATCCCTACATACTAAAAACTAACATTCCTAGTTCCCAATAACTATGCATAGCCAAAACTAGCTTATCAAAAATCTAGATCTTACCAAATCCTATTTTACCAACATTAAAACCAAATAAACATATCTAAACAATTTACCAATTTCAAATAAGCTCAATTTATCCCAATAATTTACCAATTGCAAAATCAAAAAAAAATTTGCTCACATATAATTACAAACCAAATAAAATTATTTACTTACATACAAATCAAAATAAAAACCTAGCATCAAACTTATCAAAACAAAAGTCAAATAACATATTCCAAGTAACATTTTACCAAACATACGTGGCATCAACATCAATGCCAAATCAACTAGTTCTAATAAACCACTTGCAACAAATATAAAAATATATTCCAAAATCCATAACACATTATGCATGAATTGAAGTCAACCTAGTATCCATATATATATATATATATATATATATATATATATATATATATATATATATATATATAATTTCAAAATATATACATCATATCAAGATAAAATCAATCATGAATGGGCATCATTCCCTCACTCAGTCTCACTATCTCCTTTAGTACTATTCTTATAGTCTATCCTAGCACTCGATGACCTCGCACCTCATCGACCTCTTGAATGCCTCTTACACCAACTATCTCACTCTGGTAATTAACCATGCTCTTCATGAAAGTTTTCATAACAATCTATGTACTCATCCATGATCCACATACTCACTGATCCATAATTAGGTGGAGGCATCCTATGCTTATCTAGCTCATCCCTCTCTCCCACTACCCTAACATATGTAGTTATAACTATAACATCCATGTCAAATAAATGAGCACAAACAACTAGCTATACCTATCTCTCACTCAATCAAACCCTCCTCCACAACATCATTATGAACATGTCATGTGAGCTTGTGAAGTTTAGACTCAATGATGGTCTCCTAAAACCCATCATCTCCACTCTTGCCCCAACCTGTGCTTCATCCTAAGCACCTTCCACTCCACCTTCATGTAAAATTATAACACTGCATTAGACATGCATTTTCAAAACAAGCTAAAACATGCACAAAATTGAACAATAATTTAAATATAATCAATGCTTACCTCCCATCATCTAGATCAAAGCAAAGTCCTCATACTCAGGGGCATCCCCTCCATCAATAGGATATAATGGAGCCCATCAATGCCTCATCCACCATGTGGTATATGCATTTATACATCCAACATCATCTACATCAAGAATATCTATAGCCACATCTCAAGCATTGAAAGGTAATGGTGCTAACTCAGCCTCGATAGGTCTCCCATGAGCTCCTAACCTCACTGGTGCCTATGCACTCCTCACCCACACCCATGTTGCTGGGGTCACATCCTATGATATTCTAAACTATCTAGTCATACACTCATACTAAAAGTGCTCATACACTTTGACCTAGAGGTCATGTAGCCAATAACTAACCCTCATATACCACAACTATACTCTATCCTTAGGATACCTAGGGAGTCCTCTATAGGGCATCCATATGATATCCTAAGCCACCAATTTATCTAAAACTCATCTATAATGATCTATCTTAGGAGACTAGATAGCCAATGTACTCATCCACCATTCCCTATATGGTTTTAGGGGTGCCCACCTCTCCCTCAGCAATCTTATTGGCCACATAACTACTTTATGCTCATAAGCCCAATAATGTAATAAAGTAGCTACACTCACACCACCATTGAATGCCTCTTGAGTAAATTGATAAAGATCCTTGTATAAGTGGACAAAAATAGTCTTACCCCATGAGAACACAATGCCACACACCTCTATATTGTGCATGATATTATGCATCCTATATGCAATCAACATCTCACTCCCATCCACAATAATAAATGAAGCCAATAACATGGTCAACCACTTCTATAAGTGCAAAAAACTCAACTAGACAATAACTAACAATAATACATCACTAGCACTACCTATCCTATGTATGCCTAAGGGCACACTAGTAAAATATATGGATGCATGATCAATAACATATGTACCCATGTCATTATACAATGTCACCTGATACCCACTAACTAGTAAGTATAAAATATGGTACACATCCTCCAAAATAATTGTAATCTCCCTAGTAAGAAGCTAGAAAGTACACGTATCTACCTTACACCTCTCACATAAGGTGTTAATTAGATACCTATCCCATTTCACATGGTCTAGGTCACACACATGACCCAACCCTACTCCATCCATCACAATCCTCTCATCAGCTGATAAAGGCAACAATCATAGTGTCTCCATAAATTGACCTCTACATAACTCTCTCATCCATACCTTGCCCTACAAAAAACATCAAAAATAACATATACATCATTTAACCATGCCAAATCAATAACTAATCAAAAACACAACTAAACTAAGAAATATCTCAAAAAATCTAGCCTCTAAGACAATAGTGCTAGGTACAAGACAAGAACACTAGACAAGAGTGTTGCAACCTGGATAATAGCACTAGAGCCTAGACAATAGTGTTAAAGGATGGATAGGAGCACTAGAACTAGTTCAAAATTTCATAGGCTACTTAAAACACCTCAAAAACATAAAAAATAGGCTTTTAAATAGGTTAAAATTACACATTTTAGCTACTTACCAAGGTAACCCCCCCACCAGCCTCTACTTGGGTTGCCAACTACTCAAAATGGGTCAAATAGGTGCTCGTATCCTTGGCATATCTCCTACTCCAAAGCTTTGAATCTCAACCTAGTCAATGCACAAATGAATTGAGAGTCAATCCAATTCTCCTATATCAAACAACTTTCTCATTCAAAGTACAATACCATTTTTTCTATAGATTCAACCCCATAGCTCCATTGTATAAACTATTTTGTTCCAAAAAATCATAAAAATAATACCTTTAATATCACATGAGACTTGATCTATTAATACATCATTTGCCTACTATGGAATACACATCTCTATACCAATTTTTACCAAACATACAATTTGGTCCTAACCAATCAAAGATTCATTCAACTATCAAACAATTCAGCCTAATCAATCAATAACTCATTAACTCTCAAAACAACTCAGTCTAATTAATCAAGCAACTTCTCAATCAATTCAAACTATACCAACCTCTCTTCTATCATTACACCATTAGTCATCACTTTTAACTCAACCTTCTCTATCATAGACTTCATCCCTCTCCCCAAAAGGGGGGCATCATTCCTATTTTTCCTATTCCTACACTTACCAACATACCCATTGATTTTCATAAGTGGATACACCATGATTCTTACACCTTCAATATTCAGATTATTAGATTCAACTTAGATCGATCGAAATATACAGTGATTCATACTACATGGGTTACTCAACATGGTTTTTACACCTTTGGTATTCAAATTATCAAATTCAACTTAGATTGGTTGAAATAGTACAATGATTCAAACTACATAGGTCACTCATCATGGTTTTTACACCTCTAGTAGTTATATTATTAGATTTAGCTTAAATCAATCAAGATATATAGTGATTCAGATTACATGGGTCATTCAACATTACTTAAGACATTCAAAGGGACATACCCTTAGTTTATAGATACACAAATTAGTTAGATATATAGTGGTTTATATTATATGGATTTATAGTGATCATTTAGATAAGATACCAGATTTGGGGGCATATACATACTACACATCTCATGCATACAGCTTCATACAACATGACACAATTACAACACCAAATAACAGATTATAGACATAGTATAGAGCACATTGTTTTGATCTCTAGTTTTGCACATGGAACATGACACAATAGATCACATCACATGTGGTTATATATATTTATAGACTATACATATACATCACTAACATATTATATTTAGGGACATGGCATGGATGTCATGTTCTTCATCATCTAGGATTATATAGATTAGAATGGAAAAGACATGTCATTATCTTCTTACACATTTACCAAAGTTGTAGATTACACCCAACTATACCAAGGATGTCACTAGGTTGGGCCATATGATCATCTATAGTGGTTGGTCCATAACATTACCTAAACCTAAACTATATGAGTTTGTGTAGGATAGAGGTTAGACATTAGTTTTGGACCTCTAATCACTTCTTAATTCCAATTTAGATTATTTAGAGTGGGGGCATGATATATTTTTATCTTCAAAGTATATAGATTCTATGCACACATTCTAGATTACATGAATTTATATGGGACAAAGGATAGACATTCATTTTGGGCCTCTAAGCATTTTTCATTCCAATTAGATTCAGCATAGGGGGTAAGTGTTTCCTTCCTTCTCGATGTTATATATATTCCACTTTTAGATTCAATATAGGGGGATATCTATTTCAAGGATTCCTTCTTTATCTAGGAAGTATTTGGCTCTCCATCCACTTCCTTGGCCAAGAAGTGAGTTGGACCTCTTTTTTCCAACACACTTATTGCCACACAAGTAGGTTCAAGTATGCATTTTATTTTATTTATTTTACTCTAGTACTTCATTTCATTACATCACTAGATTAGAATGGGGTAAAATGTATACAACCTAAATTGGTCAAGTAACCACACATATCATGTCTTTTCATAGTCCTTTCAGAGGAGACTTTGACTGGAGAATATGAGCTTTGTTCACATTTATCCATGTCTTTCATTTCTATCATCTTAGTTTTGTTCTATGCTTGAATAACATTTTTTCTTATTCCTAGTCACCTCAAGCCTTTAAAAAAATAATTCTACCTCAACCAATTTAGGTTTTATCTCCTCTTTCCATCCCCCCAGGTCCCAAGATTGTAGGACAAGAGTTTTAGGGTTAGACTATAGCACTAGTGCCACTAGTGTCCATTTCTAGTGCTCTTGTCTAGGGCCATTTTGATTTCTAATAGTCAGTTTATTTTGATAATTGAGTCTTACCTTTAGATTCATCCTTAAGTTTTCCCATGTCAACGAAATGTAAATAAAGCTCCCAAATTTGAAATAAAGAGTCTCTTATATAAATAACTTCATAAGGTATTTTATATGTAGCACTTACTACTTTGGCACATTAGACTTAATAAAAATTAGTCAATATTATAGCTCAACATTTTGCATCACACATAGACTTGCATGATTGATCAAATAAGGACCTAATAGAAAGTCATTCTTGCATCTATCATTCACATTGATTATGCATGTTCCCTAAGGGAGAACTACATTTGATCTAAGACCCTAGCTTAAGGGTTAATGTAGGTAGTGATAAGGATAAAAGGGGTTCTAGATTGTGTGATCACTCTTCCCCTAAACTAGATTTTCCTAATTTTAATTTTAATGTATTTTTTGTTTGCATGTGTAGATAAATACAAGGTTTTAGAGATTAAAATGGACCTACAGTGAGATATGTTAACTTCCATCCTCCAAAATTTGGTATACAAGCTCACATTGACATGACAAATAAAACCTAGAAAGCTTAGATCCTCAAGACAATAGTAGTAGAGGTGAACTATAGTGTTGGTGCCACTCTTATCTAGTTATGTTTCTCCTATCCAATTAGAAAATGAAGGCCAGATCTAGATTCTAGATAGTGTCCCAGTCCTACATCTCAATTTCTATCTCCTAAATCATCTGTCTCAGCCTATTTTTAGACAAGTTTAGTTCTTTTGCTCATACAATTTACTTGTTAAAAATCTATATTTTATCCTATTAAACTATATTTTCCCCCTTATTATAGACCTCTTAATTTTTAGGAACTAAATACTAGTTTTCCCAAAAATAATAAAACATAAGTCGTGAATTCCATGTTGAACTCATAACTGATTATGATGTATTTTTAGAGTCAGAAGAGGAAATCATTATTAGAACACCACTTGGCAAGATAAACCATGTCTCAATTTTTCATAATGTCAAAGAGGATGAGTTATAGGAATAAGTGCAAGTTGGGAATGGGAACCAATAGGAATAAGTATCAAATGTGCATCAAGAGGTTGTTTCTTAAGAGCCTCTTGATCACATATCAGTTGTCCAAAATTAATAGTTTTCTCAAGATCTTATGGTAGCTGATATAGATCAAGTACAAGCTCATCTTTCTTTAGAAGGTAGCCATGAAGACAACTCATGAAGAACCATTGCTAAGGTAGAGATCATTATTTAAAAACAAGACCATTAGTAGTAGTTGTACCATGATTTCATGAGTGAGATTGATGAACTTAAGATGGAAAACTTGGATGATGAGATGGTACAGCAGGTTGGATCTTCATTTGAGGATTCCATTAATGTTTTGGAGCTTTAGGAAGATATTGTTGCTCTAGGGATACCCTAGCAAAATGAGAAGGTTGGCCTTGATGAGAGATTAGTATGAATGGAAGTCATGGATGAGTTTGAGATATCTCTATTTGAAAAGGATCAAGATACCCTTCAAATTGATCTTCTCTAGTTTGATCAAAGTGAAGAACAAAAAGATGATTGGCAGTTATAAATATAGCTCTTTTAAGAGCTTAAAGATTTTTGACAAATTAAGGATCAAGTGCTTGAGAAGGTGGACAAAGATTTTCCCATGGAGGACAATGATCAGTATTGGGCAAGATATGTATATCTCTTGGATGAGATTGAATAACTTACAACCAAGAAAAAGCTTAGTCTTATTAAGGACACCATGGAAACCAAGAAGGTATGTCTTGTTGAACCACCATTGGAGGTCATAGTTAAGGAGCAATATCAAGAATTTGAGACTATCTAGATGCACATAACTGACCTATTTTGAGCTACTTGGTTCTCATTGAACATCATGTTAATGAAGTTGGTACATATAATAAAGAAGAAGGCATAAAGGCTAAGGGTCAAGGAGTCGCATGCCTCATTCAATTCCTCATCCCATGATGCAAAAAGGCCATAAAACTTTAATTTTAACCTAAGATGAAAGGTACACATAGTTTTAAGTTATATATATTAGGGTTGTAAACACTTAAATATGCCCACCAATGACCATCAATCAGGCTTTAACTAATTTCCACCAAAATGCAGAATTTGGCCTAAAAACACTAAAACACACTAAAAGCTTTGAAATTGATATAATCAAGTCTTAATTTTTCCAAGGTATCATTAAATGGATTAATGCAATATATGAATCAACTAACTTTGATTAGATCATTTCAAGTCAAAATGATAATTTTATATGTGGGTGCTTTAGATTTCTCTTTCCTATCAAATTTATTGCACAAGACACATGCCTTTATTATTTTGTGTTGGAAACATCCTAAATGGGACAATAGATCCAATGCATCTAACATCACATCTTAGTTCTAATCTAATCAAATTTTGGGCCAATATCAAGACATTTTGACCAATTTGAGTAATTTGTACACAAAGAGCCAAGGTTTGCATCAAAATTACTAATCATGCTTAAGGGATAATTAAATGAAATCATGAGACTAATTAAGAATTATATGGAACTTTTTGAATAAATCTTTATTAGAAATTTTTTTTTATTAGCTGCATCATCAAGTGACATCATTTCTTAGGAAGACATCCCTAGGTCATAAATGCATAAAATATCAAGGTTAACCCCTCCCATGCCTTATTAAAACCCTTCATGCCTATTCATTACCCCTCTATCCTAAATATTGATGAGACTATTTATGAATTTTAATTAAATAATTGAATTAATCCCTAGCCACACATCTCCATCTTGAAATGGATGGTTTAGGTTGATTCTAGCCATTTTGAAAAATTTATAAATAAGAAGCCTTACCTATTGAAAAAAATCTCTCATATGCCAAAGTTATAATGCCCAAATACATTCAAAATCAATACATCTTAGTGTTATAATGCTCAAATATTGAGCCAAGCCAAGCCAATCCAAATCCAACCATGGTGCCAAAGAGAGATGGAGGTAACCACACTTCAATGATGCATACTTCATGAGCACAACGCCAAGCAAACCACTACAACAAGAATTTTAGAGCGTCCAAGGAAGGTGAAAGAAGGTTTATTTTTTAGTTTAGTTGTGCTTTCCACTCTAGTTTTTTTAACTAAGATCTCCCTAGTAACTAGGCCTAGAGATGTTATGCTAGTGTGTTTATTTCATTTTGATTTCATTTTGGGACTAACACAATACTAACCATCCTCTCTTGAGTCAAATTCTTAGTTCACATAATGGCATGCCCGATGGGACTGGACCCCACAAATTTGGTCATAAATCTCTTTCAAGAAACCTAATAATCCTTTTCATGCAGGATCTTGGAGTTGGAGGGCCAAAAAGAGTGAAATTTTAAGTTAAATTCATGTTTTTCTAACAACGTTTTTATTTCTAGAAATTACTAGTTTTGCTCTCTGTTATGATATCGCTATTACATAGTAGCAATTTTGTGTAAATGAAATCATTGTTTTTTAAACAATGATTTTTTGGACCTAAGAAGTGATATTGTCATCCATAGTAGTGATATCATCATCCTGAGCAGTGATATAATCCTTCTAGGTAGTGATATCATCTTTTTAGGTAGCAATTTCATCATTTTGGGCAGCAATTTTACAAAACAATGATATTGTTCACTCGTGTAGTGATTTTGTCATCTAAATAATCATTTTGTTGTCTTTATTTTTTTATCTAGTAACAATGATATTGTCAACCAAAATATTGATATTGTAATCTGATGTAGCAATATCATTGATTTGGCTAGTGATTTTATTCAAAATAGTGATATTGTTAATTTGGGAAATGATTTTGTAGGTAAATAGAGATATTGTGTTTTTTATCAGATTTAACCCATAATAGTGATATTTTCATTTGAAATTGTAATTTTTTAAGGAAACAATAGGATTGACTGTGTAATAGTGATTTAAAAATAAAGAGCTAATTTTGGGAAGTTTCTTCTCTCATTAGCAAATGTGCTTCAAAGCTAAAGGACATACTGACTTGCTAATTAAATGTTCAAGCTTGGAATTTGTTAAAACATTATTTTTAGACCTTTTTTGAAAGTTTAATATGGATTAGGAACTTTGTTTTTTATGCTTAACAAATAATTTAGATGTTTAGGTAAATCTTTGGACAAATTGTGCTTTCAAAGTTACAACTTAAGACCAAGGGGTCAAACGAACACCACCTAATCTTTTATTTGGTGATTAAAATTAAACTCACTTATCAAATTTTGTCTTCAATAGTTGTTAATTAAAACTTGATTGGAAAAAGAGGGACATTGCATGTATGCTCTTCCATCTATCCCCTTTAGGGAACTTTTAGAATCAAAAGCACCATCCTTATTGTAAACATGCCTAGTCTAAGTCATATAAAGAATGTCATCTAAATCACTCCCTAAAAACTCATAATAGTTTGGGTGATCTTGAAAATGACCCTAAAATCTTTCTATTCATCATTTATTTTTATGCAAACTTGTCTTATGAGGGGGATTTCATTACCTCCCACAAGTTATTTAGGAAAGATTTGACCTAAGTTTTCATCTCTCGGCACTGACTTCAACCACTCCCACTAGGATCAGAGGCTTGAGTGGTTAAACCACCGTCTAGTGTTGGAGTTTCACATGGGACATATCTACACTTTGGACATCACACTATATTGAGCAAGCAACATATGTAGTGGTTAAAAAAAGGATAAGACCTTTTTAAAACAAGCCAAGTGCCATGGACACCCAATTTAAATTCATTTCTTTTTCAACATGACATGAAAGTCATTATGCAATTGATCCATATAAAATGATAAAAAACTAGTTAGTTTTAGTCAACCCCACTTTGCCATATCCTTGTTAGGATTTAGGGAAATTATACTTAATGTATTTTTGTCATTTTTTATTTATTGCTTGGTATGTTTTGAGACTAAAACTTATTTATAAACCATGCAAAAACTAATTTGCCTATATGTCACTCTTTTGTCTAAAGAGGCATTATGTTGGCCATTTTACACCACACTTGTGCCTTGAAATTTTTGCTAAAAATGTTTGTGTGTGTGTTAATTATTTGAAATGGGTACCATTATGCTTCCCACATCATTATCAAGTTTGAGCCTTTAAGTCCTTCAAACATAACATTGATCACATCATTCGAGCATGTTTACATTGTTAGGTTGCTCAATTTGTTTCAAGACTTGTTTACCATTATATCAAAAACCATTTGTTTCAAACCATGTCATGTATACCATTTGGACCTTGTTTGTGCACCATCGTGTTGTCCAATCTTATCTATCCTGTTTGGTCAAAACCTAGTTTTCAACATTGAGTTTTCAATTAACCTTGTCGAAGTTTAGATTCAAACATATATTGATTTTTATTTAGGCCTCAATTCATGGGGCTGATACACAAATCTTTATCTTTTGGGATTATTAACTTCAGTTAATCGATTACCCAATTTTAAAAACTATTGATGGTTTGTTTTTTCAATGCATATCCTCATCATTCTTTGTGCCTTTATTTCAGAGAACATAGTCTTTATCCAAAAGCCTTTTGCCTTATGGTTTATGCCAATTGATCATGTTTATGTTTGATTCCATGTGGTAGCTTTATGCCAAAATTGTTTCCAAACTTGTTAGATTAAATAAAATCACATCAATCCTTTGTTTCAAGCCTGGGTTTTTATGTTGCATTTGACCAAAAGTCCTAAAAGATCATGTTGTTTAAGCCTAGATTTTGACTCCATGTTTGGACAAAAGACTCAGTAACTCAACTTTTCCCTTTCCTAATTTAGACCTTGTTTGGAACACTTTGGCCTAGACTTTGACATGTTTTTTTTTATTAAAATGCTTTATATTTTGTGTGTATGACATTATAAATTTGATGTTAGACTATTTTATGCCAAGTTTTATCACAAACCATTTTGGAGATATAACTCCACCCTTTTGACCAAGTTAGACCAAGTTTGAACCATTTATCCTTTGGACATCATTTTTCAGAGTTTGTAAGAATCTAAGCCTTTTATTTTAGAGATTTCATCATTTATTTGGATATGTCAATCTACACTTATGGTGGAGTCATGTACAATCCAAGTTATGATAGAATGGATGCACAAAATTCCACTAGGAACCCTTACAGAGAGATTTTCTAAGTAGTTTTATTATTCTCCCTATAATACTCTATATGGGGAACATAGTCAAAATCCACAAAATTCAAATCAAGTTACCAACTAGGATGATATGGTCTCTGAGGAGGAATTAGATGCTTTGGATTATGTGAGTAATTAGGCTCCATGACATCATACCATTTCTATTCTAGGACCACAATGTCACATCATTCCTATACCAAGACCTCATCCTTTGGCTTGTGTGAGAAACCATGCTCCACAATGCCCCAAGCTTATCCTTTCAAGACCTTGTCCTTTGGCTTATGTGAGAAATCAAGCTTCACAACACTCCATCATTTTAAGACCTAGTCCTTTGGCTTGTACAAGCAACCAAGATCCATACCACATAGTTGTTACCATTCTAAGACTTCATCATTTAGCTTGTGTGAAAAATCATGCTCCCTAATTCTATACCATTATCCAATTATAGGCCATTCCTCATCCAATACCAATCCAATCAAAACCTCAACTCATCTAATCAGTCAAAGACCAAGCTATGTTCAAAATTGGTATTTTCTAACTCATTAAAAACCAAGGCTAAGAAAACCAACCAATCTAAGATGTTTTTATTGAACCAACCACTTGTGATAAGTCAACCTATGATGAATTTCCTATTTATCTTATACCTATTATCGAGAAGTCTCACTTTGATAAGATAGTCCTTATTGAGTCACTTTTTAATGATTATAACTACCTTTTGGAAAATCATCACCTCAAACATATGCCTATTTTTTAAGAGCCTCCTATTACTATGCCAATATCTAAGGAGTTGTCCCTTGACATTTTTATCAATATGGAGGAGTCCCACTCTAACAAACTAGTTTTTATGGAGCCCACCATGCCATCATAAGATGTTACTTGTTCAATACCAAACATTAAACAAAATATCATTGTAATAAAGTCCCATCAGATGAAGAATTAGAGTTAGAGTCAGGTTATATTATTCAACCAACATCATATTTAGCATCAAAATTAGAATCAACATTAGTCTTAACATCATATATAGAGTCCATTGAGTTGGAATCAGATTTAGATATAGAATATGTTCATGACTATTACAACATTGGTTATGCATGCCTTACAAATCAATTTGAATATATTTTTTATCCTTATATGACTTTTGAGGATGAGTAATTTATCTTCAACATAAGTTATCCTAGTATCTTTATGAGGATTGTGCAACCAACTCCCCTTTCATTACCATTCTACATGCCATTACCACCAACCAACATAGCCATATTATTAACATTTCATCTCCCACAAGTGTCGATTAGGATCGATAGAATCACACTTTATTGAACTACATCCATGGTGACATAGAAGTTAAAGAAGAGTAATAAGGCCAAGACCATATTCATGTAGTAGAATAACACTCTCCTAGTGAAACCTTTTTTAAGGCACTAGGAGACAATCAAATTTCAAACTCAACATCTTCTAGTGAATTTTTTTTGGAAGGCTAGAAGAAAATCAAATTCAAAATCTAATGTTCATTAGTGAAAACTTATTAGAGACACTATAGGATAATCAAGACAACTTAATTGATGAAAACCTTATTAAAGTGCCAATAACTGAGCACAAAAGTTCTTCACTTCTTGATGAAGACAAAATCAAAATAGCTTCTAATCTATAATATAATCAAATAGTATCTACTCTCAAGATCAAAAAACAAAAAAAATTGGTGGTATTATCAAGATAAAAACTCTTAAGCACCACCACAACCAAAATTATGTCAAATCTAGTATCAATAACATTATGTGTGACTGTAAGTCCCAATCCTCATTTGTTTCCCCTCCATTACACATTCCATTTTCATCCACCACTCTATTTCACAAATAAACATATCAACCATTATTTATCCCTATTCGCCATCCATGGTGACACTTTCCTTTGCATAGGATAATAAGATACCTTGTCTTGATGCTTGAAATAATTAGAATCAATGACTAATGAAGATCATAAAAGCATTCTTGATAACCAAATCTGTAGGTAGTTCTTGATAGAGCAACTATTTAGATGAAGTGTGGGATAGAAATTAACAAGATTGATTATTCTATTTGTATCATTTTATGATCAAGACATGCATTTCCATTTTATCAAGAAAAATAGAATCATATGCCATTTACCATACCAATAATCACATGAAAAACCAATAATCACCCAGGCCAAAAACATGTACCATACCATTTCAAATTGCCCTACCATTTTCCATTGTTGCATATCTTACCATTCACCCTTTATTACTTGGAGGTAATCCTCTTACCATTTTATCCAATATATCAAAAACCATAATTATCCTAAATTAATACCATTCCCACCTATCATTTTGTTCCTATTTAGACCAAAGCTTATTTTTAGTCATCCCACCTAATCCTATTTTGATCTTGATTAATTTGATTCTTCTCACACTTTTTGTGAGAGGATTTCAATCAAGTTCCAACTCTTATCAAATTCATGTTTATAATGATAGTCTATGAAATTAGTGTGGCAGTTGATCTAGTAAAATATCTTTCTTTTTCTATCTTATATCAAGTTTCTTTATGGGAACCTAATTATAACTGCCCATGGGCAAATTAGTGTCCATCAGTCTTGCTACTAATTATAACCACCTATGGTCAAATTAGTATCATTGATCTAATCCATTGTATCCTAGTTATAACTTCCTATGAGAAAACTAGGGGCAACACTTGTTTACCATGCATTTTTGCATCACCTTGCCATTATTATTTTCATTTGACTAGCTTTTTGTCAGATTTGAGAACTTATTGGGACCTAGTTGGTTTTTTACATATTTTGTGTGGATATAATTAATGAATTGAGGTCATTCTAAGATTAATTAGTTCATGCTTAATTCATGTTGAGGTCACCCTAGTCCCCCTTTGCATACACTCTCACTATTTCACGAGTAACCTAAGCCACACTCTCACTATTTTGTGAGTAACCTAAGCTAAATACTCTCATTGTTTTGTGAGTAGGTATCTTGTCATTATCTAATGAGTTGAGATACCTCAAAATTCTAAAAACATTTCAAATGTTTCAAAATCCAAAAAATTTTGTCTTGTTTAAGCTTAGTTAGTTATCCTCGATCTACCCTACTGGGGTAAAGTCATCTTTAGGAAGCTTTCTTTTACATTTATTTTTAGAATTTCTATTTTTTTGTTTATTTCAAGTTATTTTTATATTTATATGTTTTATATTTATTTGTTCACTTGATTTTTTGTTTGATTTTATCATTTTTGCCTTAACTCAATATATATGCATTCATTAGGTGATTCTTCAAGCACATTATTATTGCATCCATCCATATTCATATGTCAACATTATCATCATGGTTTTTATCATTGGTGCATTATTTTCAATTGTTTATTGGATCAAGAGTCAATACTTATGCACATTTTAGCCAAGTCTTCATGGTTTTCTATCATAAAGCCTACCATCATGTGCTACAACAAAAATTATCTTCAATAAGGTATAAATCAGTAGAGCCACAAAATTTTCTCCTTAGCACCTTGGCGAAACCTTCCACCCATATTAATCAAATTAACCCACTAGCCATTCTAGTTGTATTATTAATAATAAGGATATGCATCTCCTTGTTGGCAGGTATAACTAAATCTTTTCTAAAGATCAAATCTTATTTTTCTATCAATCCCTTTCATCATCTTTCACATCCTCATATGCCTAGTTGTTTGTGGATTCTTTAGTCATCAGAACATCACATTTACATTTGCACCCACTCATATTTAATCTATATTCCAAGCTATATCCTTAAGTTATGCTTTCTAATCATCCCTAGCTAGGGTATATCATCTTTTTATATAATTCAGGTCCTTTTAATGATTATAACCACCCATGGGAAAATAATTATTTTGACTTTTATTCTTGATCATAACCACCTTTAGGAAAATTAGTATCCTTTTTAAATCAGTGCATCCAATCATTTTTTCATGTGGATTAATCTTACCCACAGGTTAATTCCACCTTTTTATTCTTATTTCTTTTTGAGGGACCATCCATCTAGATATGTGATAGCCACTCCCTCAAGGGGACATCATCATAGGCTTTTTAAAAACCATTTGGAGCTTTGTTCTTCAATTATCATCTTTTTTTATGCATATAGGCCTTTACTCATTATTTGAGAAAACATTTCTTTGCCTATGATTTGTAACACCTTCCCAAATAGGGGTAAATTGTAGACACCTAAATCTAGCCACCAATGACCATCAATCAAGCTTTTGACCAATTTCCACCAAAGTGCACAATTTGGCCTAAAAACACTAAAACACATTAAAATATTTGAAATTGATATATTCAAGTCCCAATTTTTTATAGGGTATCATTAAATGGAGTAATAAAATTTATGAAGTAACTAACTTTAATCAGATCATTTTGAGTCAAAATGCCAATTTTGCACTTAGGTGCTCTAGATTATTCTTTCCTATCAAATTTATTGTATAAGACATGTGCCTTTGTTATTTGATGTTTACAACATCCTAAATGGTATAATGGATCCAACACATCTGACATTGCATCCTAATTTTAATCCAATCAAATTTCAAGCCAATAACAAGACATTCTAACCAATTTGAGTAATTTGTGCACAAAGAGCCAAGGTTTGCACCAAAATGACTAATAATGCTTAAGGGATAATTAAACCAAATAATGAGCCTAATTAAGAATTCCATGGAATTTTTGGAATAAATTTTTATTAGAAATTGATTATTATTAATTACATAATTAGGTGACATCATTTCTTGGGAAAACATCCTTAGGCCAAAAATGCATAAAATATCAAGGTTAACCCCTCTCATACCTCATTAAGACCCTTCATGCCTATTCATTTCCCATCTATCCCAAATATTAATGAGCCTATTTATGAATTTTAATTACATAATTGAATTAATCCTTAGCCACACATCTCCATCTTGAGATGAATGGTTGAAGTTGATTTTGGCCATTTTGAAAAATCTATAAATAAGAGGCCTTACCTATTGAAAAAATATATCTCATAAGCCAAAGTTATAATGCCCAAATGCATTCAAAATCATTACATCTTAGTATTATAATGCCCAAATATTGATCCAATCCAAAGCCACACATGGTGCCAAGGAGAGATAGAGGTATCCATACTTCATTGATGCAGACTTCATGAGCACAAATTGAGCAAGCCACTACAACAAGCATTTTGGAGCATCCAAGGAAGGTGAATGAAGGGATTTTTTTCATGTTTTAGTTGTGCTTTCCATTCTAGTTTTGTTAACTAAATTCATCCTTTGAGATAGGCTTAGGGTCTTATTTTAATGCATTTTTGATTGATTTGGTTTATTCACTAACACAATACTAATCTCCCCCTATTGCAATACTATGTTCACAAGGATATAACCTACAAATTCCTCTAAGTGTAGTTTATGGCATATTTTTTTATTGTCCCTATTTTATTCTATTATAGTTTCCCTTCAATAAGTGCCTTTGGTACTTTATCTTATTTTGATATTTATTTTTATCCTAATTTTCTTCAAGATGGTTTAGAATAAGATTGGTAGCTATATTTAGATCCATGTTAATATGTTGAACCCAAGTAGAGACTCCATGCCCAGTGGACTAAACAAGGTAAATGCTTTGGGTTTTCCAGATATAATAGGCATGTTTCCCTATGAGTCACCAAAAATATTGGCCATTTTTGGCCCACATACCAAGCTCTTAACATGGATTGATCAAATGAGAAAAGTACATGTTTAGATGAATGATCAAAAGATTTGTACAAGCTTTAGAAAGCCAGACCATCAACAAGACATCTTCTAGAAATAAATGGACCAACTCACTTGAGCATTTTATTAGTGCACCTCAAAAATCCTTGACAGATAAAAGAATACAAAACCATGGATTTATTCATGCCAAGAACATGCTCTACAATTTTCATGCCTACATGAGCTTTTTAGCTTGAGTTATGGAGCTTCAAAGTTGGACCTACAACATAAGATATTCACACGAGTGTCAATTTTAAGATCCATAAAGTAACCATTTGGGTTAAAAATCCCTTAAAAGGTTTAAATTTGATCAAGATATAATGGTTTGTGTGAGCTTGAATACTAATAACATAGATCTAATAGTGCATTTTAGGGTCAAACTAGTTAAAAGGTCCCTAGGTTAAATCCTTGTAAAGAGATGTAAGTTGGACAAGATCTAATGGTGTCGATCTACTAAGCAGAGATCCAATGGTACAAGGTGACTAAAAATAATGTAGGTCTAACATATATCAATTATCAAAATTCATTCATAATAATGATCCAATGGTGCATACAGACTGATAAGAAAGTAGGCCTAGGTAAATCAATGGACTGTATTCATTTATACCAAGGAGATCAGTGATATGAGTTAAAGTCCAAAGGTTATAGGATATAGATCAAGGGATTGTGTTGAATCATCCATCATGATCCAATGGTGTGTAGGAGGTCAAAATTTCAAGAACTAGTAGTAAGGATCCATGGGACTAATGAGAGTAAGGATAGGTTAGATCAATTTGATTGGATCAAGTAACATTCAATGGGCAAAGTCGAACCAAAGTGAAGTTTTTTTACCAAAGCAAATAAGGTCTCACAGGGTCATCCTACCACCATTAAAGCTCATTCAAACACCATGGAGTGGGTATAACCATGTATTCAATTATAAATAACATAAATGGATGTCATTAAATCTAAATATGGACCTCTAGTTTATAAAGTTTATATCATGCAGTGTTATTTTTGTGATTGTGTTCACCATTATTAAAGGGATCCATGCATGTGGTGAATTATTGATCTTTGTAGAGACAAAGTGGGTCTATTTGGACATATTATAATCCATAAAATGGGCTATGAATTTTATAGGTCTTCATAAACTTGAAAACTATATTAAAACCAATAATCATATATTGGTTTTTCATCTATAGAATGGACTTATGATCTAGACATGAAAATGGAGTAGATATGTGATTAATGCAAAGGTTATCATATGTTGATGTGGCACCATCCTTGATAAATTAAGTACTAACTACCATTCATTATATGGAACTATCAGTTTCAAGATTCAAGTATTTGACCCTCATGAACATGTCAAGTGGGCTTGGGGTCCCAAAGTGGTAAAATAGTAGTTGTAGAAACAATTAAGGACATTGGTTCCTCTCAAACAAACTTTTCCACCATACAGAATAAACCCTTGTCTTCTAGTGGGATCTCTTATCCAATGAGAGGAACATGAGGACTATTGGAGTAAATTGAGGTCTATTTGTTGATCAAGGTTAGTTCATTAGAAAAATGCATGCATGTAGAAAGAAATCAAAGAGTTTCCACCACATGCCTAGGATCCTTTCTCCACTCTCATATGCATTGTTACCATCTATCTCTCTCTCTCACTTTATGATATATATAGAGGATTTTGAGACAAAGAATGTATCCCTCTGATACCTCTCTTGGGTGTGACTAAACTCTACCAAGATGGAGTTTATAACCTCTTGAGATGAGTAGAATACTATATTTAGATTTCATTCTACTGATCTAGTATGTTCATGTTAAATGATATGCATATATGGTAGAGATTTTCTCCATTGTCAAGTCTTGATCTCACCTATTTAGTAGTTATCATGTTATGCATGTTGTGTTTAGTGTTCAAATTCCATTTTGATTAAAGCTAATATGTGGATAAATTGGTTGGTTAGTATCTTGCATTAGACCTCTCTATCACTTCCCTCAGCTTTTGATCATTTGGTGAACCTATGCATGAAATACTAATGTATGATCGATATTTGGAATCCTATATCTATTATTTTACTTGTTTCATTAGTTTTTTAAGAGTCAAATAGAGTGGATGAACCATCTTTAGGTGCATCACCATCTTTATCTTAGGTTTCCTTTTCATGTTATCTCTCTCTCCCTTTTCCCTAGTCATTAATAGGTCTTAATAATGGAAATGAGCTAAAATGATGCATCAAAGGAGCTAGCCTCATAAGAAATCCTAAATTCTTTACCCCATTATATGATAGCCATAGCCTAGGGTTAGTCCCAATAGACTTGGTTTGAGAGTAGGAATTAAACATTTATATTTTTAGTTATGGTGCAATCTAGACCTCCAACAATTACAATTCCCATGCACTAATAATCTAGAAGAATATGAAGCCTTAATCTTTGGGATTCAATTTGCATTGAATCATAAATCTAAATAATTGAGAGTGTTTAGTGAATATTAATTGGTTGTGAACCATTATTAAAAGTAAATCTCAATGCAAATTATCTTACTTCAAAAATTTAAAACATAGGGAATGGGATTTAATCAAAAAGTTCATTCCTTTTAATGTTATCCAATCCCTTGAGAGCAAAACCAAATTGTTTATTTTTTGGAAACGTTTGCTACTAATTTAACGCCTATACATTTCATATAACTATAATAATTTTCTATTGAATTATTCCCTTATCCTTTTATCCCAAACAATGTAGAAAATTTCTAGGTCTTTTAGGATGAACAACATATCATAAAGTTCCTTAGAAATTTATGGGTGTTTAAGTCTCAAATACTTGATGAAGTGGAAAGGGACAATCATAGGGTGGAACCATTTGACCATGATAGTGTTATGAATATAAAGGGAAATCAAATTCTAAAAGGGATGATCTCCCTAGAGAGGACTTTTAATTTTGATATCCTTGCATAGAGAAATGAAAAGCCAAAATATGAGCATTGAAAAGTTTGAACCATTAACCTTGGATTCCGAGAAAAGCCCCAAAATGTCAATATTAGTCCTGATTAGATAGATGCATAGGTAAAACACCTTATAAAGTTGTTATTGAGATATAAAGACATCATTTCTTGGGCCTATATAGATTTCAATGTCTTTGACCTAAAGATAATAACCCACACAATTCCTCTTAAGCCAAATCATAAAACATTTAGGTAGAGACAAAGGTCTATGAACCTAATTATAGAACCACTTATGCATAAATAGTTTCATAAGATTCTCTTAGTTGGGATAATATTTCTAGTTCACCACTCAACCTTGGTAGCAAATTTGATGCCTATTCAAAATAAAAATGGAGAGATTACAATATGCATAGACTTTCAACATCTGAATAAAGGCTCAAAAAAATACAATTATCAATTTCCTTCCCTTGATGGGATAATCTATATGGTGAGTGAAGCCTTTATGATGTCCTTTTTGGATGGATTCTTGGGGTACCATCAGGTTCAATTAAATTTAAAAGACAAAGCCAAGACTACATTCACCATGCAATGAGGCACTTTTACTTGTAAACAAATTTAATTTAATCTAATAAATGTGGTGGAAACCTTTCAAAGGGCCATGGAATTTTATTTTGAAGGGTTAATAGGAAAATGCATTGTAATTTACATGGATGATTTAATTATGTTTTCTAAATGAAATTTTGATCACCTGAACCACTTGGAGAAAATTTTCAAATGGTGCAGAAGCTATGACATTTCCTTAAACCCAAAGAACGGTGTGTTCAATGTCATAAAATTTAGACTTCTTGGCCACATCCTCATAAAATAATTTTTTTTTATAGAAACTAAATGTGTTAATGTAATTTCTAAATTGCCTCTACTTAATAGT
Organism: Torreya grandis; assembly: GCA_037957365.1. Taxonomy (NCBI): domain Eukaryota; kingdom Viridiplantae; phylum Streptophyta; class Pinopsida; order Cupressales; family Taxaceae; genus Torreya; species Torreya grandis. Next base: position 22,792 of record JARHVA010000456.1, read on the forward strand.
AAGAAAGAATTAAAATCTTTCTTTCATAAAATTAACTTTGTCCTTAATTTATTTATGGATCTATTAAGATCATTAAACCTTTAAATGTTATGCTCAAATAAGGTGCCAAAGTAGAGTGGAACACTAAATCTAGTAAGTCCTTACAAAAAATCAAAGTTTCCATCATGCAAGCACATGTGTTAATCAGTCTAGATTATGTTGAAGTCTTTTTCTTTAAACCTTTTACATCTAAACATACCATTGTTATAGTTCTAACATAGAGGCTAGATGGATAAGAACATCCAATTACCTTTATGAGCATGAACCTAAAAGACACATGAGTTTGGTATTCCATTTTAGATAAGCATGCATATGCTTTGGTCAAGGTAGTAAAAAAATTTAGACACTACATCCTCATAATTAAAGTGCATATAAATTTTTTAGACCCAACCATCAAGCTCATGTAGGGGTAAAATGAATTAGGGAACATAGAGGTAGATGGATGTCTAAACTCCAAGAATATGATTTGGAAATCAACCATACCAATTTGGTTAGAGGATAAGGTCACACTCAGCTAATAATTGAGATTGATCCCTAAATCATAATGCATCAAATCAAATAAACACAAATTCCTTAGCCATATTAATACACCCTAGTCACTCACTATCTTCTTTATGGAAATCCATCCCTGGATTGAAATCAATGTAGGAAATGGCTCTTAGATTGAAATCATCCCACTACATGTTGAATACAAGGATTATATACTATTTTTTTTTTGAATTCATCTATATCAAATGCATAGTAGAAGTAGAAGCTAAAGAAGTTATGGCTAGATTTCATGAAAAGCTACATAGTGGTCATCCTATAGTAAATACAACTATGCATAAGATAATACGAGTTGGATATTATTAGATTAATATATTCAAGTATTTCCATGCTCATATTTATTCATGCCATCAATGCCAAACATTTTCCAATAAATAAGTCCATGTTGTAATGCCTTTACAACCTATTGTGAAGGAAATATATTTTACACAATGGGGATTGGATTTCATATGATTCATCAATATCAACTAATTTTTAGGCCATAAATTTTCCCTTAATTCCATAGATTATTTTACAGTGTGAACTAAGGTATAACCAATGAATTATAGCACAACCAATGAAGTGATCAAGTTCCTAGAATAAAACATAAAAGTTTTGGTTTGGCATGCCAATTTACTTGGTCTATGGTAATGTCCTTGCATTCTAATTAATAGAGCTTATTAAATGGGCATATGAACATGGAATCATCTTTAGCTTACTCATCCAACTACTATTCAAAATGGAATGGGTTAGCAAAATTAACCAACAAAAACTTAATGAATGTAATCAATAAGTCGATAGAATAGAAACCAAGGGAATGGTATTTTATATTAAAGTATGTTCTTTGGGCTAACCAGACCCAATATAATAAGGCTCTAAAAATATAATTTTTATTTATTGTTTATGGTTTGAAACCCATATTCCCAATTACACTCAAGCTACCCACCTACAAGTTCATGTAAAAATACCTAGAAATCAATGAGAAGGTGAATTCAAGACCATTGGACATGCTCCAATTAGAATAATATCGATAATAAGAGTTACTAAATTTAAGAAAACATCAAAGCATTATCAAAATATGGTTTGATAGGAAGGCTAAGGTGAAATCTTTCAATATTTTTTTATCTAGTGTTAATGTTTACAAAGTTCATAAAAATAAAGGTCGATATTCCAAATTTGATCTACTTTGGAGTGGCCCATACCAAATATATAAAATATTAGGGAAAAACACTTTTCACCTCCAAGACTTATAGGCAAATTATCTCCCACTACCATTAAATAGACAATTCTTGAATCATTACTTCTCAACTATCCCTTATAATTCATTTTTAAAATATCCCCTCCAAGAAGGTAAGATATAATTTATATATTAGTTTAATTTTATTTTATTATGTGTTTGCTTATGTTGTGTTTGTTATGTTGTTTTTTTTCTTTTGTTTCTTGTTCTTTTATTTTGTCCCTTTTAGCATGTCTAGTGATCAACCTTTGTTCTACTCAATGAGAAGGTGAATTTAATACTATTGGACATGCTCCAATTAGAAGAAGCTCAATAATAAGACTTACTAAATTTAAGCAAACATCAAAGCATTATCAAAATATGGTTTGATAGGAAGGATAAGGTGAAATCTTTCAATATTTTTGATCTAGTGCTACTATGTACAAAGTTCATGAAAATAAAGGTTGATATTCCAAATTTGATCTACTTTGGATTGACCCATACCAAATATATAAACTATTAGGGTAGAATGCTTTTCACCTCCAAGACTTATAGGGAAATTATCTCCCACTACCAGTAAATAGACAATTCTTGAATCATTACTTCTCAACTATCCCTTCCAATTCATTTTCAAAATATCCCCTCTAAGAAGGTAAGATGTAATTTATATATTAGTTTAATTTTATTTTATTATGTGTTTTCTTATTTTGTGTGTTTGCTTTTGTTTCTTGTTATTTTGTTTTGTCCCTTTTAGCATGTCTAGTGATCAACCTTTGTTCTACTCAATGAGAAGGTGAATTCAAGACTATTGGGCATGATCCAATTAGAATAATATCGATAATAAGACTTACTAAATTTAAGCAAACATAAAAGCATTATCAAAATATGGTTTGATAGGAAGGCTAAGGTGAAATATTTCAATATTTTTGATCTAGTGCTACTATGTACAAAGTTCATGAAAGTAAAGGTTGATATTCCAAATTTGATCTACTTTGGATTGGCCCATACCAAATATATAAACTATTATGGTATAACACTTTTCACCTCCAAGACTTATAGGGAAATTATGTCCCACTACCAGTAAATAGACAATTCTTAAATCATTACTTCTCAACTATCCCTTCCAATTCATTTTCAAAATATCCCCTCCAGAAAGGTAAGATGTAATTTATATATTAGTTTAATTTAATTTTATTATGTGTTTGCTTATGTTGTGTGTTTTCTTTTGTTTCTTGTTCTTTTGTTTTGTCCCTTTTAGCATGTCTAGTGACCAACCTTTGTTCTACTCAATGAGAAGGTGAATTCAAGACTATTAGACACGCTCCAATTAGAAGAAGCTTGATAATAAGACTTACTAAAGTTAATCAAACATCAAATCATTATCAAAATATGGTTTGACAGGAAGGCTAAGGTGAAATCTTTCAATATTTTTTCTCTAGTGGTATTGTGTACAAAGTTCATGAAAATAAAGGTCAATATTCCAAATTTGATCTACTTTGGATTGGCCCATACCAAATATATAAAATATTAGGGTAGAAAGCTTTTCACCTCTAAGACTTATAGGGAAATTATATCCCACTACCAATAAATTGACAATTCTTGAATCATTACTTCTCAACTATACCTTCCAATTATACCTTCCAATTCATTTTCAAAATATCCCCTCCAGGAAGGTAAGATGTAATTTATATATTAGTTTAATTTTATTTTATTATGTGTTTGATTATGTTGTGTGTTTGATTATGTTGTGTCTTCTTTTGTTTCTTGTTCTTTTGTTTTGTCCCTTTTAGCATGTATAGTGATCAACCTTTGTTCTACTCATGAATTTTATTTTGACCCCTTCCCTTTGCTTAAAGCCAACCTACACCTCAATGAAAATAAATAAAATAAATAGAAATGAGCTAAAAGAGGAATGTCTTATGAAAATAATTTGATTATTTCTTCAATGTGTTAATCTCCTCAATGGGTGGATAGAAGCCTATAAAGTGATAATCATAATTTAGAAAATAGAATGTGCATTTTCATTTGAACAACCGATAAACTAGGATTAATTTATTTTACATCTCTTAGAAATTTTTGAAGGCCAATTTTTCATAACATAACAAATGGATTTTAGAAAAAATGCATTTTCTTGACAAAATCCATCAAGCTACAATTAATTAAACATCATAAATTAATGTGAAGCCACTTAATTATCTAAAATCATTTGGTTATTTAGAGCTCTTTGAGCATAATTATACCTTGGCTTGCTCCTTAACCCTCAATGGATTGAACATGAATATATTTGTAGAAGAAAATTTCAAATGAAATTGAATTTAAAAGAAAAATCTCAAGTCTCCTCAAAAGGGTGATCCAAGAAATCTCCATCATAGGCTTTGAGTGGGGCTAGAGGTATCTCTATAGAGGTTATAAATAGTTGGATTTAAATAGATCAATTCCCATGTCATTCCCCCATTCTATATAGCATACCAATTTCTTCAAAAGTTCTAAAGCCTAGATTAATTTGAACACATTCATGTGGATTCAAATTGAATTAAAGTAAAATTTATCACTTCACACACTAATAGTCTTATGATAGATATGCAACTTAATATGTCACTTGATGCAAACATTAGTGCCTTAATTTTTTCTAGTTATGTTTAATGAACTACTTGTAGACTATCTTGTGTTTCAAAGATGAAAATTGATATATAGGTTTTAAATGCAACATCATTTTCCCATAGAAATCACCATTTATTATGAAAAACACAACCCATCCTTAATTCTTCAAATGGGGACCCTATAGGTACAACATGGTTGTTTCTTTGCTCTTTGGTCTATTGGTCTAATATGATCTATTTGGCCTTCTTGCTCATAACATGTTGATCATTTTGTGCCTAAAGGTTTTAATTTGAGAATTTGGTTTATTGAGACATATTTAAGTAGTCTAATCCTTGAATTTAAGAGAATTTGAGTTATATGCATTCCATGTTTATTTCAATTTCAAGCTAAAGATAATTGTTTATTATATTAGGTTATGGTTCTTTTGATTTGGCCAAAGGCACTAGTATTAATGTGTTTGGAAGTAGTCCTTATTTTCTCTTTGTTCATCTAAAAATCTTGTTTTGAAACATGTATGTTTTAAAATCATCAATCACAGCTTTCCTAGGGTTAAATTTAAAAGGGGGAATTTTAAATTGATTTATCTATGTGTATTCATGATGAATATGTTTCTGTATGGTTTAATATATGAAAATTACCTTTATTCTAGTCAAGACTATGTTTAATCTATGAAAAAATATATTGTCCTTAGTCTATGATCAAGTTTGAATTTTCAAACTAACATATTAATTATTTTCTTGAAGTTTTTTGGGCTAGTTTTTCTTTTACAATAATATTCAATAAGCATAAGTCATAGATCTTTGGATAGGTGTCCCCATCACATTTATTAAGTATCCAGAGCTTATTTGAAAAATGTTCCAAAGACCTTGGGCCATTTATCTTTTTACACATGTTGAGATTGCATTCACATAGCTTTTGATAGATCACTCAAAAGTTCTAAGTCTAAATTTAACTTAAATTCTTAGGATAGTACTACATGTCACCCATATAGAAGTAAATATCCTGATCAAGTAAATCCAAAGTCTAAAATATCCTAATTCCTCTAGTCCCTACCAATTTTCCAATTTTTTAAATGAATTGCTCAGAGCTATAGAAGGTTGGTCAAGTTCCAAAAGTCCCAAGCTTTTGAAAGCTTGAGATCATGCCACATGGAATAATCTCATTCAATTAGGTCTCAAAGATCAATTTAAATAGAAGTGGGCATCTTAGTTGAAGACTCAACATAGAAGATCCACATGGCATCATCTTAGGAGATTGAGACTCGAAAGACTCAATCGATCAAATTCTCACACATTCAAACCTCCCATAATGAAGATTCATTGACAACTCAACACATGGTAAAATATTTTCACCCCAGTTGAAAGCAAAAAATCCTATAAATCTTTTAAATGGCTAAGTTTTGATGCATTTATTAGGATTTGAGATTATGACACATGTTATGATCTCATTTGAGTAGGACCTTGGAAAATCAAAATAGTTCTAAGATTTCAATTTCCCTCAATAGCTGAGATTGTTCCACATGGTATAATCTTAGAGATCAATGAAGTAGATGGTAAATAGTAGTTCAAAATAGCCCTGACACCCATAATGATGCCATATGGCATCATATTGAAAGCTTATGACTCAAGAAGTATCATTATAATAGAGAAATCCTTACATATTTAGAGCCTCATGATGATGCTATGTGGCATCATCATGGGAACCCAATGACTAAGGGAGGTAGTGGAGTAACAAGATGGTTTTGAAGACCCAAGCAACTGAGATCATGTTATATGGCATGATCTTGATAGCCTAGGCTAGAGTAAATATAGGATTAGTCTGATAAAGCTCAGAACCTATGATCCTACTAGGTGACCTAATCATAGCTTGTGAGGGAAATATAATATAATACAAAGTGATGACTAAGGAGAACAAAGCAAAGAAGTAATACAAGGCCATGTAAAAGCCAATGACATTAAAAATGGATTGAGCTTATATTCTATGCTCATCTAGCTTGTAAACATATTAAAAAGCCATAAAAGACTGTGTCTAATCTGTATTGCATAGTCAAGTATTTCTCACTAAAAAAGGGCCTAAATGATAGAAATTATTTTTTAGTAGCTAGCAAAAGGATCATAAAATTATAGGATTAAATGTGGATTCAGTTAGAGGCATTGATCAAAGCATGGTATACATGATGAAATTAGGTAGAGAGGGTGGCATGAGCATAAGTGAAAAGTTATCTTAATGGAAGTATGGCCAAAACTCTATGTAGATCATGATGGGATGTGAGTCCTAAGAGAAACAAAGTGAAAATCATCTCCCAAAATTGAATCTAAAATCAATCAGTATGCCACTATTAGTTGTGGCATTGGGATTGAGTTAGATCTTGATAGATATTAATCCCAAAGTGATTTGAATCCCATTAATTTTTCATAACCACCAAATAATTGGTCTATTTATTGCTCTATGGACAAATTGATCTATATATTGAACATTTTAATGATGTAAAAAAGGGTTGATATTTCTATGTAAAAAAAAATGCCAAAATTATTACAAATTCCTTTCCATTATGATTAGCTACATTTTATTTTCCATGAATATTTTCCATTATTTCTTGTCTTGAGTTCATGATTTTGATAGATAATTGAATTATGTTATATTATAGAAATGAATGTGGTAATTAGATTATGCTCTTGCTATTCTTATTCAGTTATGAATTATTCTCATTTTATTTAGAACACTCTTTACTTTATGTGCTTATAAATATAAAGTGTTTCAAAAGGTTTGTGTAAAATATATTACATTTAGTGAAGATTTCATAATTTCAAACATTTATATTTATGTCCTCAGAAGCTTTCCCACTAAGTGGTTAAAATTTTCTATAATTGTTGAACCAGGCACATAGTAGTATAATTGTGACTTGGCATATTTTGGCTCGTGGGTCATTGACATTATCATGATCAAAGACCTTATTATCTTCGCTATTTTAACCTATATTTTATTTTTTTTAATACTAAAATACCTTTCCCTTACATTATAAATTGGTAAAGCAAAAATATAATAATAGTTTAGAATTAAGGTCAAGTTAGCAAGCAAGAATTCTATTCAATCAGTGTATTAAGCTTCTCATGGTAGAAATGTCATCTCCTAGACTTTATTTCAATCAAGCTATATCTTGGAGTCCCATACTTGAAACACATGCCCTAGATTGATCTAGCATCAATCCTAAAATGTGAGGATGAAATTATCTTATTGTCTCCCACTTTTCTCGTTGAGCACTTAATCTCATAGGTATTATTAGAGCATAGTTTTGGAGTGACTAATAGTTGGCACTAGAAGGAGAGCATTTCATATTTAAATTTTTTGTTTGATATAATTTTAAATTACTATGTATTATGGCATTTTGGATCCTACAATGTTAGTGACTAAGTCTAAATCTATCAGTGGGATATTGATCATTTCACTATTAAAAATCCATAGAAGAATATGAACTAGTAGAGGTAGGCCCAGACCAATTATTACCCAACTAACTCATCTTATCAATATACCCTAAATTAATCATTAATAATGGCTAACCTTATGGCTTAGCTTGTTGGGTCTGCGATAAATATCCCTAGATTTGTCCATGATTTACCCAAGAATCTAGAGAGGGACCTACCTAGATTCACACCCAATGTAGGGAGGACTATTGAAGAGCATATAACATATTAAAAAACTAATCTTAGACTCTTGAATGTTAAAATTTAATATGTTGCCTATGGATTATTCCCCTTCACACTTATGAACATAGCCTATGACTAGTTTTTAAACCTGCTTGAGGACTTTATCATAAGTTGGGATCAATTCATCAATACTTTCATTGCTCAATTTAGACAAGTCAGAGACCATAGTGTCCTTTACCAATAGTTTTATTCCATTAAAATTGAATCCAATGAGATTATCAATAAATTTAATGCTCATTTCAAAAAATGTATAGTTGAGTCATAACTCTTTATAGACCTAACACTCAGCTAGCCTTAGAAATGCATAAGAATGCATTAAACACATGGAATTCCATGTTCTTGAAAATGGATCCCTTGGTAGTATAATTGCCTCTATATTATGTTGAAGATATAAAATATAATAGGTATCTCAACCCACAAGGTCATATTATGGTTCCCATTCATAATGCTTTACTAAACATGCTAGCCTTGAACATTTTTCCTAACATAAACCAAAATTTGCTTATGTCTCAACCAATACCCATAACTGACTAGCTTCCCTTGAGGCATGTTTCACCTAATCAAAACTTTGGTTTTCTTAATCCAACAAATAATTAAGTAGTCCCTCAATCTCACAACCAAATGTTGTTACCTCATATTGTGAATAACATCCAAAACATACCATAAGAGTCTACTGAGAACTAGTTGGATGCCATCTAACATATGGTGTAAAGGTTGATTAATGACTTCTTGGGCTTGAAAATAAAAATGGGAAGCTTTGGTGTTGAGAGCTATAATAGGAATTTGACTTATTAGATGCAAAATATAACCTATAATCATCCTAATAACAAGCTAAAACCCTCACCTAATAAATTCTTGAGATAAACATATGCAAAATGGCTCTCTCAAATTAGTGTCATGAGCATAAAATGACCCAACATGGGGATATTGATTTCATTGAATTATACATTACCTTTGACGTGTTTCAAATATAAATGGAAGAATATGAGGTAGTTCCCAATCACCCAAAGACATCTAATGTTGGTAGATCCCATTGTATAATTATGGTGATGTAAACCACACAATTTCCTATCCAAGAAGATAGTAAGCCTGAGGAAAGCATAAGTAAGGTGTAGGCCTTTCAATAATTCTAATGAAGTAATTATGCCATTAGGAATAAGACATAGTAGTCTCCCCTCACCAACTCAACTCTTCCCAATAATGGTGTAAATTGACATAATCCTAAGGCTAGGAATGATCCACCACATCCAAAGCCTAGTGAATCTAAATCCCCTATGGAAACTTAGCCAATATAGGGTAAATTTGTGTAAAACATAATATAAGACATGATAAAATCAAATCTAAAATCATATTACATGAAATTTCTCAAATCATAGAGTAACATGATCTTCTGATAAAATCACTTACTAAAAAACCAACTCAGCCAAAACAAAAAATTACCCACACCAATGTGCTCATTTAAAAGAATAAGATTGAAGTTCCTCCCTTTCTTTTAATTTTTAGACTATTTTTTAAAAACCTACATAATTTATTAGGAGATTTAGGAGCTTCAACCAATGTGATTCCTAAAGTAATTTGTAAATAACTAGGATTAGTCCCTATCAAATCAAACAAAGTCATGGTTTAGCTAGATAATTATTAGGTTAAGGTAGTTTGTGAGCTACTGAAAGTGTATATGTAGTTGGAATTAGAACCTAAGATCTAATAATTTATAGATATTCAAGTTGTGGAAATTTCTAAAGCTTATGGGATGTTCCTGAATAGGGATTGGTCTAAATCCTTGAATGGATACATGGCTACAAATTTATCCCACATCTAATTTTCTTGGAGAGGCATAGCCAATTAACCTAAGATGAAGCACATGATAACTAAATATAATGCAATCAATGATAAAATTAACCTAGTATCCTCAGAATTAAATGTTTATATGATGTGTATAAAACATATTGAGGATAAAGTTGATAATGACCATGAGCTTATAGGTTTATGGTCCCTATATGGTAATGGGGCTTATTTTAAACAAGGCAATGGGGTAGGATTTATACTAATATACCCATAAGGAAAGATTAAAATAGCTTCTTATAGGTTGAAATTCCCCTGCACTAATAATCTGGTAGAATATGAATCTTTAATCGTTGGACTTCAATTTACATTGAAGCATAAAGATAAAGAGTTGAGAGTGTTTAGTGACTTTGAATCAGGTGTGAACCAAGGTTAAGATAAAATTTCAATGCAAATTGTCTTACTTCAGAAAATACAAATATAGGGTGTGGGATTTAATCTGAAAGTTCATTGGTTTTAATGTTATTCCCATCTCCCAAGTGGAAAACCAAATTGTTAATTTTTTGGCATCTTCCTCTACTAATTTAAAACCTCTATATGATATATAATTTTAGGAATTTTCTATTGAGTTAGTCCTTATCCTTCTATCATGTACATTGTAGAAAAATTGTAGGTCTTTTAGGATGACCAACATATCATAGAGTTCCTTAACAATTCATGAATACTTAAGGCTCAAATAATTGATGAATCAAAAAGGGAAAATCATAGGGAACCACCATTTGACCATGATGGTGTTATGGAAATCAAGGTAAATCAAAATCCAAAAGAATTGATCTCAATATAAAGGACTTTTGATGCCAACAGCGCTATGCAACCACCTAAAAAGTTAAAATGTGCGCATCAAAAATGTTAAACCATTAACCTTGGATTTCATAAGAGAATAAATATCAAATCTTCATTAGGCCATAAATTTTCCCTCACTACAATAGATTATTGTACAAGGTGGACTGAGGTAGCTGTTAGCAACCCAAATTGTACCCTCTTGAAGAAGACTATTCAAATCTACCTCAAACTTGGACTAATATGGGATTGACCTAGAGGTAGTGGGATACCTATAGTCTAGGTCAAAACTTTAGATTATGGGGATAGATCCCATAATTTATCACTTAATTTCTCTCTCTAAGACCTAATTATATTGTGATGAAAAGAGTAAAGATGAAAGCTTATAAATAAACCTACACTAAAAGTGGTGGTGCACCAATACTTGACTATCCTCTCTTTACTGTTCCTTAGATACACTTATGAATCTAATGAAGACTAAAAACTAATCAAACCTATGATAAAAATCATAAGTATGAATATTTCATATGAAGTTCAAGTGTAAGTTCTGCAACTTGAAGGCTAAGAACATAGATTTGTACAAGATACTATTAGCTCATCAACACTTCAAGATTACTTTTACCTATCAACACTTCACATAACCTGCATAGACTAAAAATATGAAATTAGGTGAATGAAAGGACATGTAAATTATAGTGAGACTCATACATTATGCAATTCAACTATCATAGTACACCCTAACATTCAAACAAAAAGTCTACAACTATTCTTCTCTATTGATTCAAAGGCATAAGATACAATTTTGGTAGATCTTTGCTACACCTAGTCAAGGGATAACAATAAAGAGTAAAATTCCTCCTTATATATAATGTTCATGAGAGAGGAAATAAGGATCTAGGCATAAGAAAGGCCATGAAGAGACCAAGGTGTCCACATGGTAGTTACAGTAGTCATAATCGCTCCTTCCATGCTTTGACACTCTTTAATGACTCCATATTGGCATTGAGGTGAGGTATGGAGGTTATAACTACCTTATTTGAATTAATAAAAAGCATTAACCCACCCAAAATAGTCCATTACTCCTCTAATTATAGTTACAAAGTGAAAATGAGGTGTTATTAGGCCTCTAAGAGGTGTTGAACAACCTACTTTTCTATGGGCATGTTGACTTGGACTTGAAACTACCTTCATTACTTCATAACGAGAATGAGGAGTGTATATATCATCCATAAAATAATTTACATGTCATAATGAATGTGTTTTGACCCTCTTATAAGTTCCTCCATGCCATATTTCATTCTTATTGGTTGACCAAGTAGGCCAAATAGGCTAATTAGGTCTAGTATCTTGACTGCTAGTGTTTGGTTACCATGAAACTTGTAAGAGACCTTAGGAATCTATGGATAGGCATGTCATAAGCTTATAAATTCATTCATGTCATGATTCAACTCTTCAAATCATTGTATACCTATAACCCTTTTCACTTAGATAACTAGGCCACTTTCTCTCTCATTTCTATATATTGGATATTTAGGGGGAGGTTGCAAAGACATATAATAGATAAATGAAGTCTTCCAGCTTTAGAGAGGTATACCAAGTCTCAAACTAACACTTCTAATGGTCTATAATTCTTGACTAGGTTTTTCATCCCATTTTCCACTTAAAACCATGAAAACTTGCAATTTATAGAGGTGTCTATACAACATCCATATAATTAAATACCATGGACATGGCTTCCTCTAACTTAACATGTTCTATGTGTTTGTCTAGTGGTTTCTACCGGTGTAGATGCATTTCTCACTAAATCTCTATAATTGGATCTTTGTTAGGGTTTTAGATGGGTTTAAGAGTGGTTATGACTCTTAATGATGGTTCATAGAGGTTAGGAACCAAACCTTTGAACCAATTACACTAAATTCATGTTGGTAGACCTATTTACCTCTCTTAAAGTACTTGACCTCCCATATAGAGTTTCCATATAGTTTTGAGAATTTGAAAATGCTCCTCAGGTGGGAAGCATACTTCCTAGATAGCTTTTGGGTGTCTATAGACTAAAAGGATCAATCGTGGGAGCTCTCCTGGAATTCAAAGTGACCAAAATATTCCTAAACATCATGATGAAATCCTTTATGAAGGTCTGAGGTACCCTTACCTCTTGAATTGCTCTTTGCTTCACCTTCTAGTGGAACTGATCCAATGGAGGTGTTAGACAAGTTTGTCTAAACACATAAACCCTAAATTTTGGCCCTAACCCAAGGTTAACCTGAAGATCACCTCAAAGGCTCCATATAATAGCAACATTAGTTTGATTAGGCCATTTGGATTCTTTTGAATGTGTACAACTCTTAATCTCAACAACTAGGTCTATTTGCTAATATAACCAATGATGGAAGTCATTGTAAATGACTATTAGAGGTCTATTTATAAGCTTTAGGACCCATTTTCTCTCCTTAACCTCATGATGCACACAAAAAATTTCCATTTCTTTGATTTTAGGCCCAAATTAGCTTTCTCAAGCCTATTTTGTATAACCTAATCTTTTCATGTGCCACATAATAGGTCATCATGATGCCCAAAATACTTGAGGGTACCTTAGAGACTATTTTATAACCAAAAAACTCTATTTGGATGTGTTTTATAGCAATAATTCACCTTTGGGTACTATTTCGGGTCTAAGAAGGGTTTAGGACATCTACTATCTTAATGATGATTCATAGCATATGTACATATAAACCATAACTAATTTACATGAAATTTTAGTGCATTTATCCCTTCATCTTCCCTCAATATCTTGGGATCCCATTTAGAAGGTACGTAGAGAGAGGAGCACTGAAAAATGACCTTCAAGATTTTTATTAGCCAATTTTAGTAGGTTAACTTCTTATGGATCATTAAATAAACCTATCCCTTTATTTCCTATCATTATTTCATATAATTTTATTCCATAGGGGTACTAAAATTTCCCCAAGGGATCTGGTCTTGAGCCTCTCTATGGTGGAGTGTACAAACACTTGAAATTGCACCTTGAACTAGCTATGTTGGGGCTTTATGGTTTGATAAAGGTTTTGAGACCATTTTGACCCTTTTATTGCTTCCTTTCACTTAAAAATATATTATCAAGACTTTAAAAACTCTTCCACATCCTACATGGCCATCAACCTTGGTATAAGGACTTGGAGATGCTCCAAGATTGTAGTAGGGTTTAAGACTAGGCTTAGAACTATCTTCTTTGGCCTACCCTAAAGGGTATCTACCTAGAACATTGAATGTTTATTACATTATAGGAAATATTAATACCTTCACCATCATATTTCATTTCTTTAAAATAAATTTTTAAGTCCAATCTTCCTGCAAGCCCTTCAAAACATGAAATCACTCTCTAGCCTCATAAATGATTGTCAACAGACTGAGCTAGGTCTAAAAAAATAGTTGGCATATTCCCTATTTTTACAACATAAATAGGATCATGGATGTATTTAAACACTCAAAATTATCATTTATACTGAATTTTAAGGCTTGGTTATACCTACAAAGACATCAAACAATAGTTTTGTCATGACTAGTTGTAAATTGCCTATAATTCTGAGTGATTGGTTGCATTAAGGTTCTAAGTAGGCCTTTTTCATTGATTTCTTGATATTCCCATGGTTATATTATTTTTATCATACCTAAATCCTAGGGACACTTTATAAAATAGTTTTTCAGCATCCTTTTCCTTTTCATACCTTCTCTTTCTTAGGCTTAGGGCTTATACCCAGTTAGGCATGTGTTACCCTTTGGCCTATGTTTGATGCCCTTTTGATCTTTAGATGGGGTGACCAAAAAAAATTCCCTCTTCATTAGTTTTAACATTACTTATTTTTATATCAATATTTTCTCTTACCCTAGACAAGATATATACCTCAATGCATACCAACAGAGTTGATGCACCCAATTGCTTGTGTTGACTATATACAGGGTTTGAGCAACATACTTGTATGAGAAAAGAGTGACTTGTAGTTGTTTGAGACCCTTGTGTCATGTTCACATTACCATTAATTTATTTTATCCATATATTATATTCACCATACCACTTTCTATGCCCATGAGTAGTCCATACATAATGCTCTTGGAGATTCTTATATAGTAAGTCCAAATGACTTGTTGTAGGTGGTTATTTGCTTTCTTAATAGGATTTATGGCCATATAGTTATATCCTCCTATGAAATTATGTATATTTATGGTTAAAATGGGTATCTAGGTTTTTTTCATATTTTTTAGACTTAGAAGGAATGGTGGATGAGTTGATGGGGATGACTGTGGAGTGGTATGAGATTTAAACATGGAGTGCAAGGTTGAAACATAGTGAAATGGTAATGAGGACAACATGAAAGGGTAGAGGTCTAAACACGACATGAAATGAAGTATGGATACCTACCCAAGATAAAAAATAATAATATTATAATCCATAATATGCATACCTATTAAAACATAACACTTTAAGGGCAAGAAAAGGCACACACAGTCAAATAGTGAAACCTAGGAATCTCAAAGGAACCTTAACATTGGCTAAGAAACCTTAACTTATAATAAAATAATTATATAATATGTATATGCAATAAAGGTTTCAAGTCCTATGGGGATATAATATAGGATAATAAATTTTCACATAATGATATGATTATGGCTTATGTGACTTAAATACTCTACTTCATGTTCTTGACTATGTTTGTATGCTTTGAGGGCACCATTGAACAACACAAAATCATTCCATGTAATGAAATACAAATGTATATATACCCATTCCTTGGAGATACCCTAAGAGAGTAATGGATTGATGTGAAAATCAAGTTATATCAAGATATATAGGCAATTTTAGAACATCTTATTATTCCTTTAATATTGTTAACCTTTAGGTGGGGGCACTCAACATTTCAATTTACCATCTAACTTTGTCTGTAGACTATAGGTTATGCAAATTTATATGTTTCTTGGCTCCATAATCTCACACATGTTATCCAAACACTGAATAAGTCATGATAGGTTCTTTCAAGACCCAAGGAAATATGAATATGGTTTAGCCAAATGAGCCAAAAACCCATCAAAACTATTATGTTCTTCTGGCCTTATGCAAAAATGAATGATGCTTAGACATCTTAATTTCTTAAGGAATTTTCATAGAGCTCAAATAACTAATCTTGAAACTAATTCTCTTGAATGGAATATGACCAAGTCTACCTCCTCTAGCCAAGAGCTTGGGTCTTCATTCTCTCTCCTACATACAGTCTAAGCACAAACCTGAAGTGCTCTCTAATCATTCCAATGAGCTTGATGGGATGGTGGGTTAGTTTTTATATCTCCAATTACTTAAACACTCTATTTTATTTCACACATTCCATTATTTAATTCCCCCTATAGATCCTTGACTCCACCTGATTCAGTCCATATTGTATGGATCCATACCATTCAAAAAACATATAAAACCTATAATTTCCCTATATTTTCTCATGTTTCAACAAAAATTCATTATTAAAAGGCATGATGGACGGAAACTAAGAGTCATATGATGTTTTAAAGTCTATTTTATGAATTATGGAAGGTAAAAAGGCATAAATTAGCATTTATGGGGCCTATTAGAGGTAATTTAAGCATTGAACTTTGTGGGAAAGGGTTAAATAGTGAATGAAACACCTTATTGGTGGTCTAAATAAGTTTATTAAATATATATAAGGTGTAAATGGTGGTTTAGTGGCCCATTAGGGTCAAATAAGGTCTAATTATGGTCAAAATATTGATTTTAGGGCATGCACATGACCTTAAGGAGGCATAACAAATGAATATCATGCTAACATCCATAAGGATACCTTTATGACCTATTAAATACTTAAATTATGCCCTAATAAACTTCCATAGTGTCCTTCAAATATTTAAAATTGACATACCTTAAATGATTGATCAGATCAGAGGCGTTCATGATTCTTCACTAGTTGCCTTACCAACTCACCTCACCACTGTAATATCCCCTACCAATAGAGATATATGAAAGACACAAAACTATGATACCAAAGACCAAAGCTCTGATACCACTGTAATATCCCTTCGAATATCAAAACAAAGCTCCAAATTGCTTATCTGAATTTTTGCAAAATATCTTCAAATAGATGAATAAATCACAGTATAATTTCTTATTTATTTGCTCATAAGCTTACAATTAGAGACCCTCTGTCAGGTATACAAAGAATATCAAAAGTTCGGCCTTATAGCCTAAATATTCCGCGAACTGGGTTGAATCTGGCACGTCTCAGCCTGCTGTATAAAAAACACAGTCGCCGACGTCGGTTATACTGTCGTCGTCGGTTGACCTGTAGTGGTCCCCTTGCCGAAGTCAGTGATGAGTCGACCGATGTCGGTCTCTGTAAGTCCCTGTTCACCGATGTCGGTACCTGAACTTCCTGTAGATGCGTACAGATTTCCACAGAGCTGTACGGAATTTGTACGGCCGCTGATATAACACACCCTATATGCCTGATCCTGATCTGTAGAATTATGGGCTGACACAAAAGATCTATATCTAGATAATTCTTGAATCAAAAACCCAAAATAAAGAAAATACCTGTAAACCCTTGTGATAGCTTCTGAGTGAAGTTATCTCTCAAATACCTGTAATACTATGATAACTTCTGGGTGAAGTTATCTCTCAATTCGGCAATAGATCGGCTGATCTTTCACAACCTCTGAATCGCACACAATGAAGAGTTGACGTTCTTCACTGCAATTGGAATCCTGGAACCCTTGGCTCAGTCTTCACAGAAGAGTTTCTTAACAAGAATCAATATCAAATATAAGCATGGATACAAACTCTCTCCCATGAGAGATTCTTATACACCTCCAAAGGTGTGCTTGCTAAAATTAGACTCCCTTAAATTAGACTTCCTTAAATTAGAACTAGGGTCTTAAAATTAGACCAAGTCTTAATTTAGAATTTACATCCTCAAATTAGACTAAATCATTAATAATTAATAATTAATTAATAATTATTAATTAATTAATAATTAATTAAAATGAGATCAAATAATTAATATTTGATTAAATCAATCACATATTAATATCTCCCTTAATTCATGTCCGAAAGAGCCCGAACGAATTCCAACCCATCTCTATCAAGACCCTCTATCCATTTCATTAGCCTACGAGGGTCACATAATAGGCTAATCATCTACTCCGCACATGTCAACTAAAAAGGGGACATGACAATCTGCCCCTCCTGAAATTGCTTGCCCTCAAGCAATCGCTGAATACCTGGATCCCAAATGAAGTCTCGATCTACAGTGCTGTCAACCAACACAAACTCCAAGCCCTGTCCATCACCACTCTCATCCAATGGCGTCACATCACCTCTGTCCCCTGTACGTATATCGTCATCAACATGTGACCCACCTGTAAAAGAAAGCTGAGACTCTACCACATGTGCTAACCCTTGAACTGAACTCACCTTAAGACAAAGCTCGTCCTCATATCTCTCTTGTGTTGGTGCCAATGTGCACTTATCATCGCACTCTTTCATGTCATGTTGTACAGGCATCTCCATCCGATGAAAAAACATATGTTTGAAGCTGCTGCCCCGTATTGCCTTAAGAATATGTGTTTTCCCATCTACCTGAAAATGAACCTCCATATCTTTGAGATGAAGAGTAACTTCCTCAAATGAATGAAGCCACTTCATACCCAAAACTAATTCTATGTCCCCCATGTTCACTACATAATAATTAGCCTTGAACTCATAGTTGTTCAAGTGCAATGGGAGGTCTCTAATCATGCGCTCACACCTCAGAGTGTGACCATCGGCTACCTTAACTCTAATTCCCTCAAAATCTTCGGTAGTGAGTCCACGCTTCTCCACAAATGTAGCATCTATGAAATTATGTGTGGCTCCTGTATCAAGAAGGGTGGTAACCTTCTGCCCTGCCAAAACTCCACGGAGTCTAAATGACTCATCCGACTGAATGCTGGATAGGCATGCCTCCTGTATATGAAGCTCTAAATCTACCTCTGCCTTAGGCTCTGAAGCCTCTGCCTCCTCAGAACTATCATGCTGTTCAAAATCTTCCGATTCCGACTCCTCATAATATACCCACATCATACGATTCGTCTTGCCCTTAGGCCTCAAAGGACAATCGTGATGGATATCATATGGACCTTTGCAGTAGAAGCAAAGCTTCTTCTTACGTAAATCATTAAGCGCCTCACGATCCAAAGGTGGTGCTGCTGGATTAGCCTTTGAATCATTTTTAACCCCAGATTTATCTATGTTAAAATCCAGTCTCTCTGTATCCCCGTTGGAGTGCTTATGGTCTCTAGATGAAGAAGTGCCTCTGGAGTTAGATCTACTAGATGGGGCTGACATCTCCATACTACGTGCCTTCTTCATAGCTTCCTGTAAGGAAGGAGGATCAAAGCCTTTGACCCAACCTCTCAGTGGTTCTGTCAATCCCTCCATGAAGAGTACTACTAGTCGCCTCTCTGAAATGTCAGGAACCATGACTGATAACTTCTGGAAGTCACCAATGTATGACTCTAGACTGCCGCTTTGGCGCAACTGTGCCAACTCTCAGAAATAGGACTCTGGATCCCTCCTGTCAAAACGCTCCACCAGCCTGTCCACAAACTCCTGATAAGAAGTGATCCGATCATGATGGAGTGTCACCATCCCGTGGTGCCACCAATCGTGAGCTACTCCCTCAAGATGTAGTGTTGCATATCTGATAGCATCTTCCTCACCCATTGGTCGCAATGTGAGAAATGTATCCAGCTTACTCACCCAGGCCTGTGCTGTCACCTTACCACTACCGTCGAACGTCGCTAGTGTGAGCCTGCTCGTAGCATGCTTCAAATCATTGTTCTGGGGTCTTGGTCTCCCATTCTGTCAACCTCGGTAATGTTCTTTCCTTTGTGTGAGGAATCGATCAAAAGTAATCATCTCCCTGACCACATGTGGTAATGACTCCCACTCTTCAGTCGCTGCCCTAAGTGTGTCCGTAAATGTCTCCTCATGCTCTTCACCTGCTATCACCTCCTCTGCTTCCTGTCTCACAAAGATAGGCCTAGTAGGCCTATTCACTATATGAGAAATAGTCCCATGGCCTCGCTGTGATCCTGCAACACTCCTGACATCTTCACGGTGTGGGGAATGTCTCCTCAGAGAACCCAATCTTGGCAGTGCTGCTACCAACTACTGTAATACCTGGTTATTTTGCCTTTGCCCTTCTCGTAGTTCTCTAAGAGTAAGTAAAACCTCTGGATCATCCTGGTCTCTCGGATGGTGAGGAATACGGGCCCTGCCAATATCATCACCCATGTCTTCCGGCGGTTGTTCTAGAACTTGAGTACCTTCAAGCAAAGCTTTACTGCGTGTGTAATACCCGTGTGGTCGCAACTCTTGTGGCTGCATAAAATTTCTAAACCCTCAGGATGGCAGGATTTAGCTCTGGTTTGCCCAACAGGATGGCAGGAATTTAGCTCTGATACCACTGTAATATCCCCTACCAATAGAGATATATGAAAGACACAAAACTATGATACCAAAGACCAAAGCTCTGATACCACTGTAATATCCCTTCGAATATCAAAACAAAGCTCCAAATTGCTTATCTAAATTTCTGCAAAATATCTTCAAATAGATGAATAAATCACAGTATAATTTCTTATTTATTTGCTCATAAGCTTACAATTAGAGACCCTCTGTCAGGTATACAAAGAATATCAAAAGTTCAGCCTTATAGCCTGAATATTCTACAAACTGGGTTGAATCTGGCACGTCTCGGCCTGCTGTGTAAAAAACACAGCCGCCGACGTCGGTTATACTACCGTCGTCGGTCGACCTGTAGTGGTCCCCTTGCCGAAGTCGGTGATGAGTCGACCGATGTCGGTCTCTGTAAGTCCCTGTTCACCGATGTCGGTACCTAAACTTCTTGTAGATGCGTACGGATTTCCACGGAGCTGTACGGAATTCGTACGGCCGCTGATATAACACACCATGTATGCCTGATCCTGATCTGTAGAATTATGGGCTGACACAAAAGATCTATATCTGGATAATTCTTGAATCAAAAACCCAAAATAAAGAAAATACCTGTAAACCCTTGTGATAGCTTCTGAGTGAAGTTATCTCTCAAATACCTGTAATACTATGATAACTTCTGGGTGAAGTTATCTCTCAATTTGGCAATAGATCGGCTGATCTTTCACAACCTCTGAATCGCACACAATGAAGAGTTGACGTTCTTCACTGCAATTGGAATCCTGGAACCCTTGGCTCAGTCTTCATAGAAGAGTTTCTTAACAAGAATCAATATCAAATATAAGCATGGATACAAACTCTCTCCCATGAGAGATTCTTATACACCTCCAAAGGTGTGCTTGCTAAAATTAGACTCCCTTAAATTAGACTTCCTTAAATTAGAACTAGGGTCTTAAAATTAGACCAAGTCTTAATTTAGAATTTGCATCCTCAAATTAGACTAAATCATTAATAATTAATAATTAATTAATAATTAATTAATAATTATTAATTAATTAATAATTAATTAAAATGAGATCAAATAATTAATATTTGATTAAATCAATCAAATATTAATATCTCCCTTAATTCATGTCCGAAAGAGCCCGAACGAATTCCAACCCATCTCTATCAAGACCCTCTATCCATTTCATTAGCCTACGAGGGTCACATAATAGGCTAATCATCTACTCCGCACATGTCAACTAAAAAGGGGACATGACAATCCGCCCCTCCTGAAATTGTTTGCCCTCAAGCAATCGTTGAATACCTGGATCCCAAATGAAGTCTCGATCTACAGTGCTGTCAACCAACACAAACTCCAAGCCTTGTCCATCACCACTCTCATCCAATGGCGTCACATCACCTCTATCCCCTGTACGTATATCGTCATCAACATGTGACCCACCTGTAAAAGAAAGCTGAGACTCTACCACATGTGCTAACCCTTGAACTGAACTCACCTTAAGACAAAGCTCGTCCTCATATCTCTCTTGCGTTGGTGCCAATGTGCACTTATCATCACACTCTTTCATGTCATGTTGTACAGGCATCTCCATCCGATGAAAAAACATATGTTTGAAGCTGCTGCCCCGTATTGCCTTAAGAATATGTGTTTTCCCATCTACCTGAAAATGAACCTCCATATCTTTGAGATGAAGAGTAACTTCCTCAAATGAATGAAGCCACTTCATACCCAAAACTAATTCTATATCCCCCATGTTCACTACATAATAATTAGCCTTGAACTCATAGTTGTTCAAGCGCAATGGGAGGTCTCTAATCATGCGCTCACACCTCAGAGTGTGACCATCGGCTACCTTAACTCTAATTCCCTCAAAATCTTCAGTAGTGAGTCCACGCTTCTCCACAAATGTAGCATCTATGAAATTATGTGTGGCTCCTGTATCAAGAAGGGTGGTAACCTTCTGCCCTGCCAAAACTCCACGGAGTCTAAATGACTCATCTGACTGAATGCTGGATAGGCGTGCCTCCTGTATATGAAGCTCTAAATCTGCCTCTGCCTTAGGCTCTGAAGCCTCTGCCTCCTCAGAACTATCATGCTGTTCAAAATCTTCCGATTCCGACTCCTCATAATATACCCACATCATACGATTCGTCTTGCCCTTAGGCCTCAAAGGACAATCGTGATGGATATCATATGGACCTTTGCAGTAGAAGCAAAGCTTCTTCCTGCGTAAATCATTAAGCGCCTCACGATCCAAAGGTGGTGCTGCTGGATTAGCCTTTGAATCATTTTTAGCCCCGGATTTATCTATGTTAAAATCTGGTCTCTCTGTATCCCCGTTGGAGTGCTTATGGTCTCTAGATGAAGAAGTGCCTCTGGAGTTAGATCTACTAGATGGGGCTGACATCTCCATACTACGTGCCTTCTTCATAGCTTCCTGTAAGGAAGGAGGATCAAAGCCTTTGACCCAACCTCTCAGTGGTTCTGTCAATCCCTCCATGAAGAGTACTACTAGTCGCCTCTCTGAAATGTCAGGAACCATGACTGATAACTTCTGGAAGTCACCAATGTATGACTCTAGACTGCCGCTTTGGCACAACTGTGCCAACTCTCAGAAATAGGACTCTGGATCCCTCCTATCAAAACGCTCCACCAGCCTATCCACAAACTCCTGATAAGAAGTGATCTGATCATGATGGAGTGTCACCATCCCGTGGTGCCACCAATCGTGAGCTACTCCCTCAAGATGTAGTGTTGCATATCTGATAGCATCTTCCTCACCCATTGGTCGCAATGTGAGAAATGTATCTAGCTTACTCACCCAGGCCTGTGCTGTCACCTTACCACTACCGTTGAACGTCGCTAGTGTGAGTCTGCTCGTAGCATGCTTCAAATCATTGTTCTGGGGTCTTGGTCTCCCATTCTGTCGACCTCGGTAATGTTCTTTCCTTTGTGTGAGGAATCGGTCAAAAGTAATCATCTCCCTGACCACATGTGGTAATGACTCCCACTCTTCAGTCGCTGCCCTAAGTGTGTCCGTAAATGTCTCCTCATGCTCCTCACCTGCTATCACCTCCTCTGCTTCCTGTCTCACAAAGATAGGCCTAGTAGGCCTATTCGCTGTACGAGAAACAGTCCCATGGCCTCGCTGTGATCCTGCAACACTCCTGACATCTTCATGGTGTGGGGAATGTCTCCTTGGAGAACCCAATCTTGGTAGTACTGCTGCCAACTGCTGTAATACCTGGTTATTCTGCCTTTGCCCTTCTCGTAGTTTTCTAAGAGTAAGTAAAACCTCTGGATCATCTTGGTCTCTCAGATGGTGAGGAATACGGGCCCTGCCAATATCATCACCCATGTCTTCCGACGGTTGTTCTAGAACTTGAGTACCTTGAAGCAAAGCTTTACTGCGTGTGTAATACCCGTGTGGTCGCAACTCTTGTGGCTGCATAAAATTTCTAAACCCTCAGGATGGCAGGATTTAGCTCTGGTTTGCCCAACAGGATGGCAGGAATTTAGCTCTGATACCACTGTAATATCCCCTACCAATAGAGATATATGAAAGACACAAAACTATAATACCAAAGACCAAAGCTCTGATACCACTGTAATATCCCTTCGAATATCAAAACAAAGCTCCAAATTGCTTATCTGAATTTTTGCAAAATATCTTCAAATAGATGAATAAATCACAGTATAATTTCTTATTTATTTGCTCATAAGCTTACAATTAGAGACCCTCTGTCAGGTATACAAAGAATATCAAAAGTTCGGCCTTATAGCCTGAATATTCTGCAAACTGGGTTGAATCTGGCACGTCTCGGCCTGCTGTGTAAAAAACACAGTCGCCGACGTCGGTTATACTGCCGTCGTCGGTCGACCTGTAGTGGTCCCCTTGCCGAAGTCGGTGATGAGTCGACCGATGTCGGTCTCTGTAAGTCCCTGTTCACCGATGTCAGTACCTGAACTTCCTGTAGATGCGTACGGATTTCCACGGAGCTGTATGGAATTCGTGCAGCCGCTGATATAACACACTCTGTATGCCTAATCCTGATCTGTAGAATTATGGGCTGACACAAAAGATCTATATCTGGATAATTCTTGAATCAAAAACCCAAAATAAAGAAAATACCTGTAAACCCTTGTGATAGCTTCTGAGTGAAGTTATCTCTCAAATACCTGTAATACTATGATAACTTCTGGGTGAAGTTATCTCTCAATTCGGCAATAGATCGGTTGATCTTTCACAACCTCTGAATCGCACACAATGAAGAGTTGACGTTCTTCACTGCAATTGGAATCCTGGAACCCTTGGCTCAGTCTTCATAGAAGAGTTTCTTAACAAGAATCAATATCAAATATAAGCATGGATACAAACTCTCTCCCATGAGAGATTCTTATACACCTCCAAAGGTGTGCTTGCTAAAATTAGACTCCCTTAAATTAGACTTCCTTAAATTAGAACTAGGGTCTTAAAATTAGACCAAGTCTTAATTTAGAATTTGCATCCTCAAATTAGACTAAATCATTAATAATTAATAATTAATTAATAATTAATTAATAATTAATAATTAATTAAAATGAGATCAAATAATTAATATTTGATTAAATCAATCAAATATTAATATCTTCCTTAATTCATGTCCGAAAGAGCCCGAACGAATTCCAACCCATCTCTATCAAGACCCTCTATCCATTTCATTAGCCTATGAGGGTCACATAATAGGCTAATCATCTACTCCGCACATGTCAACTAAAAAGGGGACGTGGCTGCATAAAATTTCTAAACCCTCAGGATGGCAGGATTTAGCTCTGGTGTGCCCAACAGGATGGCAGGAATTTAGCTCTGGTGTGCCCAACAGGATGGCAGGAATTTAGCTCTGATACCACAAGAGTTGCGACCACACAGGTATTACACACGCAGTAAAGCTTTGCTTGAAGGTACTCAAGTTCTATAACAACCGCCGGAAGACATGGGTGATGATATTGGCAGGGCCCATATTCCTCACCATCCGAGAGACCAAGATGATCCAGAGGTTTTACTTACTCTTAGAGAACTACGAGAAGGGCAAAGGCAGAATAACCAGGTATTACAGCAGTTGGCAGCAGCACTGCCAAGATTGGGTTCTCCGAGGAGACATTCCCCACACCGTGAAGATGTCAGGAGTGTTGCAGGATCACAGCGAGGCCATGGGACTATTTCTCGTACAGCGAATAGGCCTACTAGGCCTATCTTTGTGAGACAGGAAGCAGAGGAGGTGTTAGCAGGTGAGGAGCATGAGGAGACATTTACGGACACACTTAGGGCAGCGACTGAAGAGTGGGAGTCATTACCACATGTGGTCAGGGAGATGATTACTTTTGATCGATTCCTCACACAAAGGAAAGAACATTACCGAGGTTGACAGAATGGGAGACCAAGACCCCAGAACAATGATTTGAAGCATGCTACGAGTAGGCTCACACTAGCGACGTTCGACGGTAGTGGTAAGGTGACAGCACAGGCCTGGGTGAGTAAGCTGGATACATTTCTCACATTGCAACCAATGGGTGAGGAAGATGCTATCAGATATGCAACACTACATCTTGAGGGAGTAGCTCACGATTGGTGGCACCACGGGATGGTGACACTCCATCATGATCGGATCACTTCTTATCAAGAGTTTTTGGACAGGCTGGTGGAGCGTTTTGACAGGAGGGATCTAGAGTCCTATTTCCGAGAGTTGGCACAGTTGCACCAAAGCGGCAGTCTAGAGTCATACATTGGTGACTTCCAGAAGTTATCAGTCATGGTTCCTGACATTTCAGAGAGGCGACTAGTAGTACTCTTCATGGAGGGATTGACAGAACCACTGAGAGGTTGGGTCAAAGGCTTTGATCCTCCTTCCTTACAGGAAGCTATGAAAAAGGCACGTAGTATGGAGATGTCAGCCCCATCTAGTAGATCTAACTCCAGAGGCACTTCTTCATCTAGAGACCATAGCACTCCAACGGGGATACAGAGAGACCGGATTTTAACATAGATAAATCCGGGGTTAAAAATGATTCAAAGGCTAATCCAGCAGCACCACCTTTGGATCATGAGGCACTTAATGATTTACGCAGGAAGAAGCTTTGCTTCTACTGCAAAGGTCCATATGATATCCATCACGATTGTCCTTTGAGGCCTAAGGGCAAGACGAATCGTATGATGTGGGTATATTATGAGGAGTCGAAATCAGAAGATTTTGAACAGCATGATAGTTTTGAGGAGGCAGAGGCTTCAGAGCCTAAGGCAGAGGCAGATTTAGAGCTTCATATACAGGAGGCACGCCTATCCAGCATTCAGTCGGATGAGTCATTTAGACTCCGTGGAGTTTTGGCAGGGCAGAAGGTTACCACCCTTCTTGATACAGGAGCCACACATAATTTCATAGATGCTACATTTGTGGAGAAGCGTGGACTCACTATCGAAGATTTTGAGGGAATTAGAGTTAAGGTAGCCGATGGTCACACTCTGAGGTGTGAGCACATGATTAGAGACCTCCCATTGTGCTTGAACAACTATGAGTTCAAGGCTAATTATTATGTAGTGAACATGGGGGACATAGAATTAGTTTTGGGTATGAAGTGGCTTCATTCATTTGAGGAAGTTACTCTTCATCTCAAAGATATGGAGGTTCATTTTCAGGTAGATGGGAAAACACATATTCTTAAGGCAATACGGGGCAGCAGCTTCAAACATATGTTTTTTCATCGGATGGAGATGCCTGTACAACATGACATGAAAGAGTGCGATGATAAGTGCACATTGGCACCAACACAAGAGAGATATGAGGACGAGCTTTGTCTTAAGGTGAGTTCAGTTCAAGGGTTAGCACATGTGGTAGAGTCTCAGCTTTCTTTTACAGGTGGGTCACATGTTGATGATGATATACGTACAGGGGACAGAGGTGATGTGACGCCATTGGATGAGAGTGGTGATGGACAGGGCTTGGAGTTTGTGTTGGTTGACAGCACTGTAGATCGAGACTTCATTTGGGATCCAGGTATTCAGCGATTGCTTGAGGGCAAGCAATTTTAGGAGGGGCGGATTGTCATGTCCCCTTTTTAGTTGACATGTGCGGAGTAGATGATTAGCCTATTATGTGACCCTCGTAGGCTAATGAAATGGATAGAGGGTCTTGATAGAGATGGGTTGGAATTCGTTCGGGCTCTTTCGGACATGAATTAAGGGAGATATTAATATTTGATTGATTTAATCAAATATTAATTATTTGATCTCATTTTAATTAATTAATAATTATTAATTAATTATTAATTATTAATGATTTAGTCTAATTTGAGGATGCAAATTCTAAATTAAGACTTGGTCTAATTTTAAGACCCTAGTTCTAATTTAAGGAAGTCTAATTTAAGGGAGTCTAATTTTAGCAAGCACACCTTTGGAGGTGTATAAGAATCTCTCATGGGAGAGAGTTTGTATCCATGCTTATATTTGATATTGATTCTTGTTAAGAAACTCTTCTATGAAGACTGAGCCAAGGGTTCCAGGATTCCAATTGCAGTGAAGAACGTCAACTCTTCATTGTGTGCGATTCAGAGGTTGTGAAAGATCAGCCGATCTATTGCCGAATTGAGAGATAACTTCACCCAAAAGTTATCATAGTATTACAGGTATTTGAGAGATAACTTCACTCAGAAGCTATCACAAGGGTTTACAGGTATTTCTTTATTTTGGGTTTTTGATTCAAGAATTATCCAGATATAGATCTTTTGTGTCAGCCCATAATTCTACAGATCAGGATCAGGCATACAGGGTGTGTTATATCAGCGGCCGTACGAATTCCGTACAGCTCCGTGGAAATCCGTACGCATCTACACGAAGTTCAGGTACCGACATCGGTGAACAGGGACTTACAGAGACCGACATCAGTCGACTCATCACCGACTTCGGCAAGGGGACCACTACAGGTCGACCGACGACGGCAGTATAACCGACGTTGGCAACTGTGTTTTTTACACAACAGGCCGAGACGTGCCAGATTCAACCCAGTTCACGGAATATTCAGGCTATAAGGCCGAACTTTTGATATTCTTTGTATACCTGACAGAGGGTCTCTAATTGTAAGCTTATGAGCAAATAAATAAGAAATTATACTGTGATTTATTCATCTATTTGAAGATATTTTGCAGAAATTCAGATAAGCAATTTGGAGCTTTGTTTTGATATTCGAAGGGATATTACAGTGGTATCAGAGCTTTGGTCTTTGGTATCATAGTTTTGTGTCTTTCATATATCTCTATTGGTAGGGGATATTACATCTACCATGGTAACTTTGAATGTTGAAGCCTCATTAAGGTTGAAAAAGGACCTTTATGCATGCTTAAACATTATAAAAACACTTAATACAAAATTAAATAGTGGTAAGGGGGATCATCAAGAATATTATTAGCATGAAAGATAATATCCTATTTGAGTAACCCAATTTCACAAGGGTGAATGGCAACCATGGGAAATAGTGGTAGATCAAGATTCTAATAATTTAGGTTGACCCATTTATAGGTTTAGGACTAGAAAATGGTCAACATTTTTGGTGACTTAGTTAGATTGACTAGCCTACTGGTCAAGGGAACTCAAAACTTCTTAATTTTCTCTTCATGACTAGCAAATAACTCTTTGACTGCACATAGACTCTATGTAGTAGCTTGAGACTCAAAGAGAAATAACAAGACAAAAAATAAGAGATAAGAAAAAACAAAACAAATATCATCAAACAAAAATACAAAGGAATAACTACCAAGCATGTGCAAGAGTAGTTAAAGGAAAGAGATAAACACTAACCATTATATGCAAGAGGGCCTGATGATATATGCTAACATTAATTAAGGAACATCCCATTGATAGGGATGGGGAGTTCCTCATCATTAAATCTAGATATTTTTAAATAATTTCTCTCCTTACAGCTGGTGATGACATATGGTCCACTCTAAAGATTTTCAAACTTTGAGTGATGACCTAGCTTAGCATGGTCTTCATCCCACTTAAGCACTATGTCTCCTTATTGAAAGGCCTTAGATGAATCTCTTTTATCAAATGATATCTTGACTTGGTGTTAAATAGACCACATATCATGCATTACATTGTCCCTTATTTCTTATAACTCTCTTATCTCATTCATTCTTACTTCCATTGTATTATCCTCCATGAGCTTGAGTTGGTGAGCAAGCTCCAAGGCTGGCAGTTCAAGGTAAATGGGCAATTTTTCCTCTCTACCATAAACAAGGAGGTAAGGAAAGTGACTAGTAGACCTCTTATGAGTGACTCTATCTTCCCATAAGGTAGTCTTTAACTTTGTGTTCCATTCTCTTTAACTATCCTCCATTATCCTCTTAATGATCCTTATCAGTTTTTATTGGTGTACTCTACTATCCCATTGCCCTATAAGTAGTAGTTGAAGGAATATTTGATATATATTACATGGTTAAGGTCCCACTCACATACCTTATAATTTCTTAATGCTAAGGCATTATCTGATATAATGGTTGAGGTGACCCCAAACCTAGTCACAAGACTATCATAGAACTCCAAAATTAAGTTCCCATTAGCTTCTTTGAGTGTAGCTGCCTCCACCCACCTTGTAAAGTAATCAGTGGTTGTTATAACCCACTTATGCCTAGAACTATAAGGGTAATGGATCATGTCTATGAAATCTAATCCCCATTTCATGAAGGGTTATTCAACTTGGATGGATTTGAGGGGTAAGACAACTAATCTCTATTTACTAATGAACATGGTGCACTTAGAACATTTCCTAACCCAAGTGTGTGAGTCCCTAAATAAGGTGGACCAAAACTAGCTTGATTTAATGATCTTAGAAGCTATGGTCTTGGCTTAAAATTGTCCATCCTTAGGCCCATCATGAAACTTCTCTAACAACCTATCAATTTGACTTGATTAAACACACCTTTAGAGTATATCTGCTATGTCCTTAATGAATATCACTCCATCCACCAATATGTAAGGGATATATTGTAGTCTAAATTGCCTTATTTTTATCTTATTTAATCCCTTAGGGCATTTCCATATTTGGAGTAACTTCACCACATCATTGGTCTATTTGAGAGGGGTCATGTTTGTAGTTGCTTTTTGACTATTATGGACTATCAATACCATCTCTTTTTCTTCCCTAACTTCTACTACAATATGTTCACAGAGTCTCATACCTTTGATTAGTTTGGTAACCCTCAATTAAAAATCAAATTCCATACACTTAGTCACCCAACCATCCCTCTTCTCACTTAAGTCCCTATTAAGTATGAAATCCTTTATGCTTATGTGAACTACCATTACAAATAACTTATTGTTAGACACCATATGTCTAAACATTTTTATCCCTCTCATGATATCAAGGACATGTTTTTCAATAAAGTTTTATTTTTATTCATACCCTTATAATTCTTGATTGAAGAAAGCAATTGGTTGTTTTAGTCCTTCATCATTTTATTGCATGAGCATAGTAGAGATGGCATTAGTTATGGATAAGGCATACATGAAAAATTCCTTGTTAAGTTCAAGGTTGAGGAGGGGTGGAGCTTGGGATATGTCATGCTTGATGGCCTCAAAATTTATTTTTCCTTCCTTACTCCATGAGAACTCTTTATGCCTCTTAAGGATATGAATGAGTGGCTTCACCAACTCTGCAAATCCTAAAATAAACCTCCTTATGAAGTTAATATTTCCAAAGAAGCTTTATAAACCTTTCTTATGTTTGGGAAGGGGTAAGACTAGGATTGCTTCTATCCTCTTAGGGTTAATGGAGAGGCCATTATTTGGCATAATATGTCCTAGTAGTCTACCTTCATGGACTACAAATATGCATATTTTAGGGTTCAAGGAGACCCCAAACTACCTAGAACTATCAAACACTAATCTAAAGTGTGGCATGTGATCTTAGGAAACTTTGAAAATGAAGTGATGTCATCAAGGTAGATGAGCACCATCTCATTAATGATTCATTATAAGCCTACATCCATTTCCCTTTAGAAAATTTCCCCTGCATTGGATAGTCTAAAGGGTATCTTCATACAAGCATAGGTGCCCCACTTTGTTGTGAGTGAAGTCTTGTGTCTATCTTATTCTCTCACCAATATCTGACTATACCTAAAGTATCCATCAATTAAAGAGAACCTCTAAGATCCTAAAACCTTTTGAATAATCTAATCCATGGATGCTTGGGGATAATGATCTCTCAAAAACACCTTGTTGAGGTCTCTAAATTCAACACATAAATGTATATCCCCATTCTTCTTACTTACATGCACAAGGTTTACCACCCATGAGGAATGTTTAATGTGGAATATGATCTTAGATTCAATGAGTTTTATCAACTCCTTTCTCTTGAGTACCTCAACTTTAGGGTTGATTGGTCTTTGTTTTTACCTTACCTATTTTGATTTTCCTCTAACTCTATGGGATGTTAGGCTAACCTAGGGTCAAAACCTTTCAAATCATAGTAATCCCATTCAAATACATTTGTAAACTCATTATATAAGGATAGGAAGGTAGATCTCTCATCCTAGGTATTCACTTTCCCTAACTTAAACATCTTGTCTTTAAAAATAATAACCTTCTCATAATGTTCCTCTTTGTTGGATCTACTCACCTTGTCCTTACTCAATTGGTCATATTAATTTAATATAATCTTCAAATTCACCAAACCCTTAGGTAATTTATTGTCCTCAAATGGATAATATGATCTCCAAACTGATGTTACAGTCTACTTTAATTCTTTGAGCAGGCAGAATTTTAATTCATGTTGGAGAAAGCAAGAAATATAACTATCACTCTCAAAAACTTTCCAACTTACCTCATTATCAATTACTAATGACCTACACATTACCTTTATTTGTGACTACCCTTTGGTGTTTTTCATTCCATCAACTATGTCATATTGTGCACCAATGGTAGTTAATCTATCTACATGATGATTTGACTCCCTAGGTATGGAATAGATGTCAAAGGTTTGGAAGTCCTCTAAGAGATCCAAAAATATGTGATTTTAGGTCTTCAAAAGTGGTTTTTTTACTACACTAATACCCCTAACCTATTTCACCACTAGTTCATTGTCTCCCTTCTCTTGAAAGAGATTAATACCTCTTCTCCTTTCCCATTGTATCCCATGGATGAGGGCCTCATATTCTAGAGTATTTAAAGTGTAGCTAAAATAAAATATTAAGGACTAATAGTACCTTTCATTGTAAGGGGAGACCATCATAACACCTACCCCACTCCCATTCCTTGACCTTGATCCATCAAAGAATAAACTATATATGCCTTCATGTTATTGACTTGGGTTAGTGAGACTAGGCATAACAGCTCCTTCTTCATGCATACAGTACACAACTAGGGCTGCCTCTTCAATGGTCTTTTATGGGTCATAACCATGGTTTTATACTACCCACTCATCAAGGAGCATATCTAAGATGTCTTCAAGTGGTTCTTTAGACTCTTTATCATTGATATTCTCACCTTCATTTAGGATAGTGTAGTTAACATTAGATATGTTGGGCATGTAGGGTTATAAGTGAAACCTATACATGGGTTTAGACCTTATGGTAACCCTTGTCCCATACCTAATCCTAAACACCATGTATGACCAATTAGAGGAAAGATACCCCCTAATTTTTGTAGTGAAATCCCTAGATAAGCATAGGGAAAAGTAGGGAGGAAGGTCAACTACCATGACATCTTGGGATATGTTATAGTTAGGGCAAGTATCCAATATAATCTTGAGGTCCTTAAGAACACCTAGAATCTTTGTGGGAGACCCATCCAATTTCAAAACTCCCTTTTCATTAGGTTCATATTTGAGTTCTAACTTATCAACTATGGCTTTGGGCATGATATAAGTACTAACAACACTATCTATCATACAATTATGGAAAACGTAATCCCCTAATATGACTGATAATTAGAATGGAGGTGGCTTGAATACTTTAGGTGCTTGGGATTCACGAGGTTGACTAACATTAACAAATATTACACTTACCTTATCAGCTTGTTTATCCATGACATGAAGCTTGGAAAGCTCTTATTAAAGGAGATCTTTTTACCCTAAAATAAGTAAAACATCCCACATAGGAATATTTACATGTGTTGTATTCATGTAGTCTACAATGATAAATGGAGAGATGATTTTTTTGGGCTAAAACTTAGAAGAAGAATCATCACTTATAACTTATGTGACATGAGGAATAAAATGAATTTGTTGATGTTGCCCATGATCTTATGGTATCTACTAAGTTGGAAGTGGTTTTTGGACTGCACCTTGAGTGGCACCCCCTTAGTTATTTGGGGATGTGTTAGAGTTGCCTTAGACTACCCAAAACTATAATCCACAATTCTTATCTTATCCCTCATGTGGGATGTAACTAAGTTATTTGCCTTGAGCACATTCTACCCCTAATTTATTACCACTTGCTCAAATGAATGTTCACCTTCTTGATAGTTGATAAAAATGGTTTCATAAGGTGCCTTACTTCCACTTCTCCCTTATTGATTAATAAATTTAGTTGAGGTCATGAAAGTAATGTCTCCATGAGTCATGGGAGGACCTTCCTTATGTTTTGGAGGAGGCATGTTTTCATGTGTTTGAAAGGAAGGACCCTATTACATATAGGATGTCTAATATCCTTCACCACTTGGATCCATTATCATCTCACTTGATTATCCCCATGGACCAAACCACTGACCCTTTTGTGCATAGTTATTCTAAGTTGGCATTAAGACCCTAAAATTGTTGATAGCATTAGGATTGAAACTATTATAAGGTTTTGCCTGTGTAATCTAGCCTTGGCCTTATTAGTTAGTTTGATAAGGAGGCCTATTATATGGGTAAGATTGATAAGGATCTTGGTAAGGGGATTGATATGGTTGATAAGGTAGATTCTACTACCTTTTAAAAGCTACTAATTTATTATTTTAGGCCTTCAGTAGTCCCTCTATCTTATCCAACCTATCTACTTAGCTACCATCAGACTGATCATAATTTTTTGGGGGTGGTAATAGAGTAATGGTGGGGGTAGGGGTTGAATTTATGGGAATAATGGCATGAGAGGCATAAGAGTAAGTTTAATTTCTTGAATTAGGTAGTTTTTTCTCTTATGGATATCTCATAGGCTTCTAGCAAGGTAGTCCCTCCCATTAATTGTATCATAATAGCTACATCAGAGTTTAAGGCCCTTAGATAGTAAAATAAGGCATAATTGAGGGTAGGATTGATGACGATAGGAATCCTATCCAAAGTTTTTTGGAACCTATAATTGAAATCTACCATGAATTCATGGTGAGCTCTTTTGATTGAAGTGAGTTTCTCTACTAAGGAGACATGTTTAGTCCTATACTCAAATTTATTACAAAAGTGTTCTCCAAACTCATCCCAAGTGTTTATAAATGTAGGTGTGAGACCCCTATACCACTGGAGTGATTTACCCCTCAAGGAGGTTGCCAAAAGTCTCATAGCCACATTTTCTTAGGTTATGTTATGCACTAAGAATATATTAGGTATGTCTATTGTGTGTTATAGGGGTGGTTGAGTTATCTACTATAAATTAGGGAAGAATTTTAAGGGTAGAATCTATAATATCATAAAACTAGTTAAGGTCTAAAGGACTTCCACTATTAAAAGGCATAAAAGTTTGCTTCTTAGGATTGGATATTGGGATTAAAAAATTTGAAGTAGAATTTATTTGGGTAAAATTGGGAGAATTTGGAGGTGTAGGGTTAGTATTGAACCTAGGAAACCTCTTTATTCTAGAAATATCCAATGACAATTCAATATACTCAATATTCTTACCTTCTAAAGATCTGGTGGACACCTTTTACATGTAACTATCTATAGATCTATCATTAAATGTCCTTAGCTTTTAGATTTAATCTAAATTTTTCAAAACTTGTCTCAAGGCACTTGAAATATGGTCCCACTAGGCATGATATAACTATTAGCAACCCAAGTTTCACCCTCTTTAGGAAGACTATTCAAATCCACCTCAAACTTGGACTAACATGGGATTGACCTATAGGTTGTGGGATACCTATAGTCTAGGTCAACCCTCTAACTTATGGGGATATCTCCCCTAATTTATTACTTAGTTTCTCTATTGAATACCTAATTATATTGGGATGAAAGGAGTAAAGATGAAAGCTTATAAAGAAACCTACACTAAAAGTGGTGATGCGCCAATACTTGACTATCCTCTCTTAATTGTTCCTTAGATACACTTATGAATCTAATGAATAGTAAAAACTAATTATACCTATTAAAATAATCCTAAACATTAATATTTCATGTGAAGTTCAAGTGGAAGTTCTACAACTTGAAGGCTAAGAACATAGATCTACACAAGACACTATTAGCTCATCAACACTTCAAGAATTATTCTACCTATTAATACTTCACACAACCTAAATAGATTGAAAATATTAAATTAGGTGAATGAAAATACCTAAAAATATATATATAAACTCATATATTCTATAAGTCAACTATCATAGTACACCTTAACATTCAAATAAAAGGTCTACAACTATTCTTCTCTATTGATTCAAAGGCACAAGATACTATTTTGATAGAGCTTTTCTACACCCAACTGAGGGATAATAATAAAGAGTTAAAAACCTCCATATATATAATGTTCATGAGAGAATAAAGAATTATCTAGTCATATGATATGCCATGAAGAGACCAAGTTAGCCATATGGTAGTTACAACAGTCATAATCACTCCTTCCATATGTTGACACTCTTTAATGACTTCCTTTTGGCATTGAGGTGAGGTGTGGAGGTTGTAGCTACCTTGTTTGAATTCACACAAAGCATGACCCTATAAAAAATGGTCCATTACTCCTCCAATGATAGTTATAAAGTGAAATGAGGTGTGATTAGGCTTCTAAGAGGCATTGAGCAGCCCACTCTTCTATGTGCATGTTGATTTGGATTTGAAATTGTCTCCATTCCTATAAAATGGCCATAAAGAGTATACATATCATACCTATATTTATTTACATGGTGTAATTAATGTGTGTGGACCCTCCTATTAATCCCTCTATACTATCTTTTTTTCTTGTTCATTGACCAAGTATGCCAAATAGGCCAATTAGGCTTAGTAGTTTGACTACTAGTGTTTGGTTACCATGAAACATATAAGATAGCTTTGATAATCTATGGATAGTCATGTCACAAGCTTAGAAAAATTCTTCACACCATGATTCAACTCTTCAAATCATTATATACCTGTAACCCTACTTCATTCAGACAACTATTCCACTTTTTCTCTCATTTCTATAGATTGGCTATTTGGGGGGAGGTTACAAAGACATCTACAGGTAGGTAAATTAACTCTTATAGATTTATATGGGTATGAAACTTCTCAAACTAACACTTCTCATGGTCTAGAATTCTTGACTAGGTTCTACATCCCATTTTACACTTAAAACCCTAAAAACTTATAATTTTGGGAGGTGTTTGTACAACATCCATACAACTAAATACCATAGACATGGCCTCCTCTAAGTTGAAAACATGTTCCACGTGTTTATCCAATGGTTTCTTCTTGTGTAGATGCATCCCTCACCAAATCTCTCTAATTAGGTCCTTGTTAGGGTTTTAGAGGGTTTTAAGAGTGCCTAGGACTCTTAATGATGGTTCATAGAGGTTAGGGCCCAAACCTCTAAACCAATTGAACTAAATTCATTTTGATAGACCTCTTTAACTCTCTTGAAGTGATTTAACTCCCATGTAGATTTATTTTATAGTTGTGAGTATTTGAAAATTCTCTTAGGTGGGAATCATGCTTCTTGAATAGCCTTTGGGTGTTTGTAGACCAAAAAGACCAACTATGGGATATATCTAAGAATTAAAAGTGATCAAAATGTTCCTCAACATCATGATGGCATCCTCCATGAATTTATAAGGTACCCTTGCTTCTCAAATTATTCTCTGTTCTACCTTCTAGTGGCACTGCTCTAATGGAGGTGTTAGACAAGTCTATCTAAACACACAAACCTTGAATTTTAACCCTAACCCTAGTGATGTTAGGCACCTTTACCTTGTTTTCAACATTATTACCTCAAAGACTCCATGAAATAGAATAATTGGTTTGATTAGGCCATTTGGATTCTTTTGAATGCATATAACTCTTAATCTCAACATCTATGTATGTTTTCTAATAGAACTATTCATGGAAGTCCCTATAGATGACTATTAAAGGGATATTTAGAAGATTTAGGACACATTTTCTCTCCGTAACCTCATGATGCACACAAACACTTTCCATTTATTTACTTTTAGGCCCAAATTATATTTATCATGCCTTTTTTATACAACATGATCCCTAAACATGCCAAATAATGGGTCATCATGATGCCTTGAAGACTTTAAGTGACATTCAAAACCATTTTAAAATCAAACAACTCCATCTGATTATGTTTCAAAGAAATAATTCACCATCGGGTACTATCTAGGGTTTAAAAAGGGTTTAGGACATCCACCATATTAATGCTTATTCATAGCATATATATGTCTAAACCATGACTAATTACCATGAACCTATAGTTTTTTGACCCCTTCATCTTCCCTCAATAGCTTGGTATCCCATGTAGAAGGTATGTGGAGAGAGGAACATTGAAAGATGACCTTCGAGATTTTTGTTAGCCAATTTTAGTAGGTTAAATTCCTAAGGATAATTCATAAAACATATCCCATTAATTCATATCATTATTTCATGGATTTTTACTACATATGATTACTTAAATTTCCCCAAGATATATGGGCCTGGACATCTCTATGGTGGAGTGTACAAACACTTGAAGTTGTATCTTGAGCTAATTGTGTTGGGGCTTTATGGC
The DNA here is from genome assembly GCA_037957365.1 of Torreya grandis. Taxonomy (NCBI): domain Eukaryota; kingdom Viridiplantae; phylum Streptophyta; class Pinopsida; order Cupressales; family Taxaceae; genus Torreya; species Torreya grandis. Next base: position 60,888 of record JARHVA010000456.1, read on the forward strand.
CCAAACAGGGTTTTGAGACAATTATGACCCTTTTCTTCCTTCCCTTCACTTAAAACTATCTTTGAAATACCTAAAACACTCTTCCACATCATTAATGGCCATCAACCTTGTTATAAGGACTTGGATATGCTTCAAGATGGTAGTAGGCTTTAAGACTAGGCTTAAATATGTCTTATTTAGACTACCCTTAAGGGTATATGACTAAAACCCTAAATTTTTATTCCCTTATAATTTTTATTAATACCTTCACCATAATTTTACATTGCTTTATAACTACTTGTGAAGTCTAATCTACCTACATCCCTTCAAACCATTAAGTCACTATCTATCCTTAGAAATGACTATCAACATACTGAGCTAGGTCTAAGATTAAAAAAATAGGTATACTAAATATTTATCTAAACTAAATAAGAGAATTTATTTCTTTAAACACTCATAATGATCAATTTTACCAAATTTTAAGGCTTGGTTATACCTACAGATACCTTAATCAATAATTTTGTCATGACTAGATGTAGGCTACCTACAATTCTAAGTGATTGATAGAATTAAGGTTTTCAGTAGGCCTTTGTCCTTTATTTATTGATATACCCATGTTAATATGATTTTGAACATACCTTAGGACTAGTGAAACTCTTAAATATTAGTTTTATCATCCTTTTCCTTTTCATATCTTCCATTTCTTAGGCTTAGGGTTTATGTCTAGTTAGGCCTATGTTACCCCTGCACCTATGTTTGATGCCCTTTTTCCCTTTAGATGAGGTGACCACCAAGTTTTGGCCCCTTCCTGAATGTGAAACTTACATATCCTTGTATTAATTTTGTCTCTTACCTTATAAAATATATGTATCTCAATGCACACCAACAATGTTGTATGCACTCATTTGCCTACGTTGACTATCAACAAGGTTTAAGAAATAATCTTATATGAGAAAATAGTGAATTTTAGTTATTTGAAACCCTTGTTACATGTTCACATTATCATTCATTTATTTAAGGCATATATTCTATTAATCATTCCACTTCTTATTCCCATTAGGAGTCCATACATAATACTCTTGGATATTCTTATACAGCATGTCCAAATGGCTTATTGTAGGTGGTTATTTGCTTTCTCAACAAGTTATATGGCCATATGATTCTATCCTCCTATGACCTTATGGATATTTATGGTTAAAAGGGGTATCTAGTTTTGTTTCACATGGTTCAAACTTGGAAATAAGGGTGTATGAGTTGATGGGGATGACTATGGAGAGGTTTGAGGTTTGAACATGGAGTGTAGGGTTGAAACATAGTGAAATGGTAGTGAAGACAACATAAAAAGATAGAAGTCTAAACATAACATGAAATGAATTATGAAGAGATACCCAAGGTAACCCACAAGAACCTTAGAAACCCTAATGTGCATACATATCATAACATAACACTTTAAGGGTAGGAAAATGGCATACACATTCAAAAAGTGAAACCTATGACTCTCCTCAAAAACATCAACATTAGCTAAGAAACCTTAACTTTTGTTAAACTGCCTATGTAAGATTTGGATGTAATAATTTGGTTTCAAGGCCTATGGGGTTATCATGAAGGATAATAAACTTGAACATAAGGATATGATGATGGCTTATATGAATTCAATACTCCACTTCATGTTCTTGACTATGTTCTCAAGCTCTGAGGGCACCATTGAACATCACATAGTCCTTCCATGTAATAAACTCTAGATGTGTATATATCCCTTTCTTGATGACACCCTAAGAGAGTAAGGAATTGATGTGAACCTCAACTTGAATCAATAGATATAGGCAAGTTTGTAACATCTTATTAGTCTTTCAATATTATTAACCTTTAGGTGGGGGCACTCAACATTTCACTTTACCATCCAACTTTTCTTGTAGACTACAAGTTGTGCCAGTTTAGACTTTTCCTAGTTCCATGAACTCACGCATGTGATCCTAACACTGAATAAGTCATTAGAGGTTCTTTCAATACCCAAGGAAACATAAATAATCATTGGTTTAGCTAAACAAGCTAAAAACCCATCAAAACCATTCTACTCTTCTTTCCTTGTGTAGAAATGAATTATTCTCAGACCCCTTAAGTTCTTAAGGAATGTTCATAGAGATTAGGGAACAATATTAAAACCAATTCCCATGAATGGAATCTGACCAGGTATACTTCCTCTAGCCAAGATCTTGGGTCTTCATTCTCTCTCTTTCATATGATCTAATCACAAACTTGAAGTGCTCTCTAAGCATGCCAGTGAGCTTGATGAGAAGGTGGGTTTATTTTTATCTCTCCAAGAATTAAAACACTCTATATTAGTTCACACATTCCATTATTGACTTCCCCTAGTAGATCCCTAACTCTACCTGAGTCAGTCCATACTGTATGAATTTGTACTATATGGAAAACCTTAAAAACCTATAATTTCCTTGCATTTTCTCATATTTTAGACCAAAATTCATTGTTAATGGGAATGATATATGAAATTTAGGAGTCATGTAATATTTTAAATTCTATGGTATGAATTAGGGAAGCTAAAAAGGCATAAATTGGCACACATGGGGCCCATTAGATGTAATTTAAGTATTGACCTTTATGAGAAAAGGTTAAATAGTGTATTAAATTCGTTATTGGTGGCCTAATTAAGTTAATTAAATATATTTAATGAATAAATGGTGGTTTGGTGGCCCATCAAGGTCAAATAAGGTCTAATTATGGTTAAAATATTACTTTTAAGACACACACATAACCTTAAGGAGGCATTACAAATGAACATCACTCTAACATCTATGAGGATAAATTTAGGACCTATTAAATAATTCAATTAGGCCTCAATACACTTCCATGGTGTCCTTATAATATTTAAATTTACATGCCTTATATGATTGATCAGATCAGAGGTGTTCATTATTCTTCACTAGCTGCTTTGTCAATTAACCTTCACCATGGCACCTTTGAGTGTTAAAGCCATATCGAGACTAACCAAAGACCTTTATACATGTTCAAACCTTATAAAAAAACTTAATACAAGTTTAAACTAAGGTGAGGTGGATCATCAAGCATCTTATAGCATGAAAGATAATGATCCTATTTGAACAACCCATTCTCATAAGGGTGAATGGAAACCATGGGAACTAGTGGTAGATATGGAATATAAGACTTTAGGCTGACCCATTTCTATGTCTGGGACTAGAAAGTGGTCAAAATTAGAACCAAAAAATAATATAATATCTAATTAAGTGATTAATCTCTTAGAATAAAACATAACTACCTAGTTTAGCATGCCAATTTCCTTGGTCTATGACAATAGCCCTACATTCCAATCAATAGAACTTATTAAATGAAAATATAAACATGGTATAATCTTGAGATACTAATCCAATTACTATTATCAAGTGATTTTTTTTTAATAATCAACCACTAAAAACCTAATGAATGTAATCATGAAGTCGGCAGAACAAAAACTAAGGGAAAGGCATTCACTATTAAAGTATGTTCTCTAGGTTGATTGTGCCAAATATAAGTAGGATCTGAAAATATTATTTTTATTTCTATTTTATAGTTTAGAACTTATCTTCCAAATTACACTCAATATTTCTTCCTGCAAGTTCATGAAACAATACATGGAAAGCAATGAGAGGTTGAATTCAAGACTATTAGACATGTTCCAATTAGAAGAAGATTGAGAAGAAGCCTTACTAAATTTTAACAAGCATCAAATCACTATCAAAATTTGGTTTGATAGGAAGGATAAGGTTAAATCTTTATTATTTATGATCTAGTGATACTTTGGGGTAAATCCCATGAAAATAAAGGCTAACATTCCAAGTTTGATCCACTTTGGATTGGCCCATACTAGATATCTCAGTTGCTGGAGCAAAACACTTTTCACCTTCAAGACTTAGAATGAAATGATCTCCCACTAATAGTAAATGTATAATTATTGAAGAATTACTTCTAACTTTTCCCTTCCAATATATTTTTATAATAGACCCTCTAGGTAGGTAATTGGTAATGCATATAGTTGTTTAATTTTCTTATATTGTGTGTTTGATTTTGTTGTGTGTTTACTTATGTTGTGTGTTACTTTTCTTTATTGTTATTTTATTTTATCCCCTTTAACATGTCTATTGATTTACATTTTTTATACTCAAAATTTTTAGTCCAACCTCTTCCTTTCTTCAAAATTCAAATTGTGCCTCAATGTAAACAAATTAAAAAATAGCAATGAGTTGAAATAGAAAGGTCATATGAAAATAATTTGATCTTTGCCTCAATGTGTCAATCACCTCAATTAGTGGACATAAGCCTAGAAATTTCTAATCAAAATTTGTAAAATATAAGTTACATTTTAATTTGGACAACCCATAGACTAGGAGTAATCTATTTTACATCTCTTAAAAAAATTTGAAGGCCAATGATTCATAACAAAATAAGTGAATTTTAGAATAGATGCATTTTCTTGCCAAAATCCATCAAGATGAACTTAATTAAACATCCTATATTAATGTGAACCCATTTAACTATCTAAGATCATTTGGGTATTTATATCTCTTTGAGCATCATTATACCTTGGGTTGGTCCTTAACCCTTAATGGATTGAACATGAATATATTTTTTTAAAGAAAATTTCAAAGGAAATTGAATTTAAATGAAAAATATGAAGTCTTCCTTGAATGGGTGATTAAATCAATATCCATCATAGGGCTTTTAGCCTATATGGAAATGGATAAAGGCCTTGAGTGGGACCAAAGGTATCTCTATTGGGGTTATAGACACCTAGTTATAAATAGAGCAATGCCCATACCATTCCCCCAATCCATATAGCTTACCAATTCCTTCAAGAGTTATAATGCCTAGATTGATCTAAACTCATTCATGTGGATTCAAATTGAATTAAAGTAAAATTTATCACTTCACAAATTGATAGTCTTCTAAAATATATGCAGCTTAGTATGTCACTTAGTACAATCTTTAGTGCCTTCATTTTTTTTACATATGTTTAATGAACTACTTGTTTATTATCTTGTGTTTCAAGGATGAAAATTATAGTCTAGGTTATAAATGAAATGAAAATTTCCTTGTGGAAGTTACCATTTGTTGTGACCAAGACACACCATCCTTAATTCTTCAGATGGGGACCATATATATTTAGCATGGTTGTTTTTTCCTCTTTTTTCTATTAGTTTGATTTGATTTATTTGGAATTTTTCTCATAACATGTCAATCATTTTGTGTCTAAAGGTTTAAATTTGATAAGTTGGTCTATAGAGACATATTTAAGCATTTTGGGCATTTAATATAATCACATTTGAGTTATATTCATTCAATGTTTATTTCAAGTTCAATCCAAAGAGAATGTTTCATTAAATCAAGTTATGGTTCTTTTGCTTTGGTCAAAGGCATTGGTCTTAATATGTTTGGAAGTAGTCCATGTTTACTCTTTATTCATCTAAAAGTCTTATTTTGAAACATGTGTGCTTTAAAATCATAGATCTTGGCTTTTCCTAGAGGTTAAATTTAAAAGGGGGATCTTAAATGGATTTATCCATGTCTATTAAAGTTGAATTTTCTTCTCTATAATTTAAATATATTAAAATTTCCATTATTCTAGTCAAAACTATTTTATCTATGAAAAATTAGATTTTCCTCAGTCTATGGTCAAGTTTTAATTTTCAAGATAATGTATTAATTATTTTCTTGAAGTGTTTTGGCCTTAATTTTATTTTAAAATAATCTTCAACAAGATCAAGATGTTAGTCTTGGGACAGGTCTCCCCATCATGTTTATTAAGGGCTCATAACTCTATCAAAAAAAATTTCAAGGACCATGGGTCATCTATCTTTTTCCACCTATCTATATTGTGTTTACCCAAATTTTGGGAGCTCACTCAAAATTTATAATTCCAATGCAACCTAGATTACTAGGATCATGATGCACGTCACCCATATAAAAGGACAAAGCCTAATTGAATAAATCCAAATTCTAAAATCTCATGACTCCCCTAGTCCCCATTAGTCATCTAATATTTTAAATGAACAACTTAGAGTCATAGAAGGTTGTCCAAGTTTCAAAAGTCTTGAGCTCCCAAAATCTCAAGATCACACCATGTAGTGTGATCCCATTTAAATAGGGCTTCAGGATCAATTTAAGTATAAAAGGGAATCTTGATAGAATATTCAACATCAAGGATCCATGTGGTGGAATCTCAAGAGCTTGAGACTTAGAGGAATCACTTAGTCAAATTCACATAGATAGGCCTCTTGTAAGTGAATATTTAATGACAACTCAACACATGGCAAAATCCTATTACCCTTGGCTAAAAGCAAAAATACTACAAATATTAAAAATGATTGTATAGATCCATTTTTTATGATTTGAGATCATTCTAGGTGGTATGATCTCATTTAAGTGAGAACCTAGTAAAGAAAAATAGTTATATGTCTTCAATTTCCTTGATCCTTGAGATTGTGCCACATGGCGTGATCTCAAAGATTGGTGAAGTATTAATTCAAACCATATTTGAGACCTATGATGATGTTATATGGCATCATCTTGGAATCTTAAGAATTGGGAAACATCAACATGTTGGAAAAATCCCTGCATCTCTAGAGCCTCATGATGATGCCACATGGAATCATCATAGTAACCCAATAACTCAAGGAGGTAGTGGAGCAACAAAATGGTCTCAAATGTCTGAGTAGATAAGATCATTTCATGTGGCATGATCTTATAAACCTAGGCCTAATTAAATGCATGAGTAATGTGAATAATCCTAGAGCCTGTGATCATGCCAAGTGAAATGATCATAGATCATGGGGGCAATATAGTATAAGGCAAAGTGATGGTTAAGGAGAAAAAAGCAAAGAAGTAAGAGAAGGCCATGTAGAACCCAATGACATTGGCATTATCTTGGGCCTATATTTTATGCATGTCTATCCTATCAACCCATGAAAAAATCATAAAATGACTATGTTTCCAATCTATATTTCATATTCAAGTGTTTCTAACCAGTTAAATGGCATAAAATAATATAATTTAATGTTGATCAGTTGGAAAAAGATTATAAAATGGTAGGATTGAATGTGGATTCAACTAGAGGCATTGTTCAAAGCATGGTCTACATGGTGAAATCAAGTAGAGAGGGTGGCGTGAGCATAAGTGACAAAGTTATATTAATGGTAGTATGGCCAAAATTCTATGTAAACTATGATGGAGTGTGAGTCCCAACAAAGTATTAGTGATAATCAACTTCCTAAATTTAATGCAAAATCAATTAGTATGACACTAATAATTATGGCATTGGGAGTTGGATATTGATAAATCTTAAGCCCAAAGTGATTTAAATCCCATTAGTTTATCATAACCATCAAGAAATTGGTCTAGTTATTGATTTATGTACAAACTGTTCTATATATTGAACATCTTTGTGATGTAAAAAAGGGTCAACATTTCTATGTAGAGAAATTCTACCAAAATTATTGCAAATTCCTTTGAATTATGATTATCTCTATTTTCTTATTCATTAATATTTTCCATTATTTCTTATCTTGAGTTCATTATTATGCTAGATAATTGAATTATGTTGTATTATAGAAATGAATGTGGTAATTAGATTTTGCTCTTGTTATTCTAACTTAGTTATGAATTCTTCTTGTTTTATTTATAACACTCTTTACGTTATGTACTTGTAGCCATAAAGTGTTTCAAAATCATTGTGTGTAACCTACTACAAATATTTTGTGTGTGTTACATTTAGTGAAGATTTCATAAGTTATAGCATTTAGATTTATGTCCTCAAAAGCTTTCCCATTAAGTAGTTAAAATTTTGTGAAATTATTGAACTAGGCACATAGTGGTACAACTATGACTTGGCATATTTCATCCCATGGAGCATTTGAATTCTCATTATCATAGACATTATTTTCTACCCTCTTTTCCCCTCTATTTTATGTTTGTTTTGAGACTAAAATACCTTTCCCTTGATTTATAAATTATTAAATTAGAAACATAGTAGTAGTTTAAAATCAAGGCCAAATTAGCAAGTAAGAATTCCATTCAATCAAGGTATTGAGCTTATAATGGTAGTAGCCACCTATCTTGGGAGTTATTTCAACCAAGATATATCATGGATCCCCATACCTACAACACATGCCCTAGATTGATCTAGAATCAATCCTAAAACATGAGGATGAAAATCCCTTATTGTCCCCCATTTTTATCTTTGAGTACTTAATCTCATAAGTGTTCTTGGAGAGAGATTTTTGAGTGAACAATAGGATGCAATCTACCTGACTACTAATGGCATTATGCTTGAAGGCGTTGAGAATATGACCAAGGGTTTTTTCTATTATGATTAATTGACTCCACCAATGTTGGTGTGATCATGAAAAATTCCACTGCCTTATACATTCACAACTCCCTCATGAGATTATCACCCTAGACTTATGACCTTTTTTATTTTTGAGTAGTCTACTCTCAAAGTCCCTATCTAGTTCTAGTTTCCTAGGTTTCCTTTACTATGTTGGATTTTATAAATCAAATCACATATTTTTGTAACTATGTTGTTTTTCATGAACCTACAATATTTTACTCATCTCATCCCCCAAAAAAAAATTTTATCAAGGTGGATTTATCTAATGATCTCAAGGAGTTTATTGAGATTCAAGTTGTTAAATTTCACCAATCTCCATAGGTCCTATATATAAAATTTCCCAACACTTGCTTTTATTATGAATCCATGAACCATAAGATAAAATATTACATATTATATTTTCCCATAATAGGCTAGTTCCAAAATTTACCTCTTAATACCCTAAGAGTACTCAATAGGATGTGTATGCAATTCGAATTACATGGTGTGCATGAATCAATCCTAGATTGAACAAGATAAATCACACCTAAACTTCCAATTGGGGCATACACTTGTTAGGTGAGAACATGACCAATATGAGGAACTGTTAGCCCTGATTAGGGGATCACTTGTATCATTTGTCACAACACATAATTCTAGGTAGGGTTCCAAATCCTACAGTTTAACACAATCATATAGTAACCTTAAGAGATTCCTATGGTTTCTATATTCACTTATGATAATAAAAAATAAAGTAAAATAATATAATAACAAGAAAATTAAACTAATATAGTTCTCAACAAAGCTTGTGGCACAAATTAGGGGTTAGTAAATAACAACTAAACTAAACATGTATAGGAAACATATACTCACATCAATGTATACATAATCCTAATACATGGGAGAGAAGAATACATACTACATTATCTATCTACTCTTACAAAGAATAAATAAAGCTATGAATGCTTACCTTTGAAGATGAACCTATCGAGTCTTAACCTCTCCCTTGGCCAATGGTGCTTGTAAGAGATTATTGTGGCTTGTAAGGACAACCAAGATAAATCAGCTCTAGGATACATGACCTACCTAAGAATCCAAAAGACTTCTCCATAAGACAAGATCAGAGCTCTAAAATAAAGTATTGAACCCTAAAGCTTTATTCCTCAAGTATAATGGTCAATATGTAGATGTTCATTCACACGTCTTCACTTAATTCAATTCTCTTATGAAATAGTAAGTAATCACCTTGTATATATAGTAGTATCTTAGCCTAAAGACTTATGAAAATGTTGGTTATGCTAGGTCAATTGGGTTGACCTAGAACATTATCAGGCTAATGCCTAAATTTTGTGCTAGGTCGGTTGGGATGTAAACCAACAAGGAAAGGCAAAGTATCCCCAAAATAATCTAGGTTGACTAGGTTGACCTAGCTTACTAAACATGTCAAAAAGGAAACAAGGTAAGAAATGAGGGATAAAACATGAAAAATGGTGGGAACAGATAAAAAAGAGAGAAATAATCTTAGGGTTTAAGGTTTTAAGAGGCAAGAGTGTAGATAGCAAGTAGCAAAATGAACAACAATCTTACAAAGCACTAAAGGTCTACCCACCCCTTTCCTGATGCACCCCTTAAGGCATGCACTTAGAGAGATTGAGACTCGGTAGGTCCCTTCAAGATACAAAGTGTTAGTAATCAATAAAAGTGTGAAAATATTATGTGTATACATATGCCCCAACTAAAGCTCATTATGTGTCATGTAAGTGCAAAATGAGATGGTGTTTCAAGATAGAACATGATGACACATAATGTTAATGCTAAGTGCAGTAAGAACAAAATAAGATAAATTAAAGGATAGAATTGAAAAACACATACCTTTAACTTACCTTAGTGCCAAAAAATAAGATTAGAAGAAAGTGAAGGTGTCTAATGTAAAGCACACTAGGCTAACTTTTAGAAGTTAGTGCAAAAATAGCCAAAAATAAAAAAAATTGGAAGATAGGCATATAATAGTGGAAAATAATCTCTGTCATGAAGAATCTAACACTTTTTATGGTTTACAAAATGGATGAATAGAAACAAATATATGAGAATAATAAGGAATTTGAAGGAAAATAAATGAAGAATTTGAATGGCTAAAAAGTAGTTTTAAATATTAAAAAGAGAATTCATTTTGATACTTTGCATTGAAAGAGAAGATAAAAAGAACTCTGGAGAGAAAACAAGCTATAATGGTGAGGAATGACATGTTAAATGAAAGGGAGATCTAAGAGTGAGAGTGGGTGCACTATAGGTATGCATTTAATAATCTCAAACCAAATTTTGAAATTTGAAATGAATTAAGTGAATTTTGATAAAATTTAATTTTAAGCATTTATATATTATAAAAATGAACAAAATTAGATTATAAGGGAGGTAAATAGGAAGAAAGGAAATGGGTTGGGAGGAATTAGGGAAAAATCTAAAAAAAAGCTAAGTTTTTGGCAAATGTGCTAGGTTGGCACACTCAACTAGGTCGACCTAGTAGAGTAAATTAGGCTGAAATCCATGTGGTCGACCTAGAGGGTATAGGGCGACCTAGCACATTATGGAACCAAAAACCTAGTGTGGGGTATCTAATTGGTCTGTAAGGGCCAAAATGGAAACTTATCACCAAAGAAAATAGAATAAGAAGGAAAATAAGAAATGTGGAGAAAATTAAGATAATTTTTTGTCAAACTAGGTTGACTAGGGAACTAAAGAAAGCATGAAAAAGCATGCAAAAATCTAAAAAAGAGATAAAATGATCCAAAATGATCAAATAAGGGCAAGGGGGACCAAAATAGGCTAAAATATATAATAAATGAATAAATTATACTTGTTTATGATTAAAAATATAATGTATAAAGAATGTATTATGATTATACATGACATGGAGGAACTAATACATCCTTTGTTGTTTCTTGATTATAGAGATGATGATAGTTATGGATATTACTGGATGTCTCTTGGATACCAAAATTGTTGGAGATATTGATAGATGGAGATAGGGCTAGACTGAGATCCATAGGTCTAGGAAGGATAGAAAATATGTGTAGGATACCCCTGAGCGTAGACCTATTAGTTATGTTCCTTGGTTGATGGGAATGATTGACTAACACCTTCAAAGGGGAGGTGGATGGGGATGTGATAAAGGTTACTATCACACTAGAGTATGTCCATGCCATCCTCTAGCTACCTATGGTAGGAGTACCAGTGACCATAGGGATACTAAATATTTGGAGAGGAAAGGAAAGCCTTAGCCATGTGGGCTATAAGCTCAAAGATGATATTATTAGGGTAGAGAGTGAGCATGGATGATGTATATATATCATAAATTCTCGATCTCTAGAAGGTGGTGATATGACTTATGACATAATAGGTGCTCTATCACAAGTTAAATGGTAAGGTACCACTATACATGGTAGCCTTGAGAAGGATGATGTTGGAGGGCTGAGTAATATACGATCTAGGCTCTTCCATCTGGGTCTAGCTCATGCATGATCTATATGATATGTTGGTTAGAGGGAAAAAGACTATGGGACTTATCATACTATTGATAGCATGGATATATGATAGATTCCTTATGTATCATCCAGTTGGGTTTCCCTATATGGTCAATAATAGGTCACCTCGAGTGATGGATGGGGAGAGGACTATGTAGTGTAAGTCATGCCACACATGCCAACACTATAGATAGTGAAATGCATTAACATAGTATGGTAACCATATGAGTATCTAGTGACTAACTAGGAGAGCTAGCACATAGTTGGACTAGTGATAAAGAAGAAAGAAGTGATAAGACACTATACATGGTGGAGAGAGCCACATCTAGTGGCACGGATGCTAGGATAGATGGGTCTACCTCATCCAGTGACATTGATACTCATGCCTAAGAAATGGAATTAGAATTTAAGGGATATATGAGGGAAGAGGGGATTTAAACAACCATTGATAATGAGGTTGACACTATGACCATGTCAAGAGTGACCATGGACTAGTCAGGTACAAGGGGTAGAGTAAGAGGAAGAGGTGTAGTGATACCAGATGTACTACCACCAGCTCCATAGAGAGATGAGTTATGGACACTAAGGACATGACATCAATGAATGTAGGATGAGAGAGAATAGACCATCATCATCCTTGGTGAGTCAATAGAGGAGCTAAAGGAGACACAGGTGAGGGAGAGACCACTTAAGCATAGGCTAAGATGGACATGAGCCATGACAACCAAGTTCAAGTTGAGGAGGTGACCTACAAAAGAAGTACTAAGAGGTCATGTAGATGGGGAGATTATGTTAGGTGGTCATATATATGGGGAGACCATAGTAGCCAAGACACATATAGATAATAAAAATATGATTGATTTATTACTTAAACTTAAAATTGAAAGATAGATAGATAGATATTGTGATATATGGTAGTGATCTAGTATCCATCTAATGTGATTTTATAGGTGTATCTAAGGATGAGGAGGAGATATGGGGGTCCCAATTTGTGGTTAACCCCATGATGTCCTATATGAATCTCTATAGCCATATAACCCCATGACATTGTAGGATCTGAGTGTACTATCTACCCCAACTCAAGAGAGTTAGTTTAGACTAGCGAGAGAGGTTGTGAGGTAGATACAAATGTAGAGAGAGAGGTTATAGCCAAAAATAGAGATGGGTGAAGGATAGAGGTAGGCCTAGTAGGCCCTAACCAATGAGAGATTTTTACATCTATAGATAGTGACATAGATGATGTAGGTATATATAGTGATGTAGACCTAGATAATGCAGGCACATGTAGTGACCCATATCGAGTTGGTACAAGCACAGGTGTAGATAGCACGTCTATAAGAATAGGTAGAGGGATTGAGATATTAGACTAATTCATTATAGTGTACCATTTGGAGGAGTCAGACTGAGGCCTCGATAGGTAGTGTGGATAGGCCATAAGATAAATAGGATGGAGCCTAGACCTAGAGCTAGAGCATTACTTATGGTTGTATATGTTGTATAAAACTCTTGATATATATATATATATATATACACACACACATATATGTGTTTATCATAGTGATAGAAAGGAAACCACATCAGATATATTTCTTATAGCATATACAATAAAGCTAAATATATGTGCCAGAAATAAATATATCCAAAGCATCCACATACACAACCAACATAATGATAACATTATATACATAGTGACCACATACACAATCACATCAGTAAGCCAAAATGATACATCATATAGTGCATCTCAACAAAGGGAATACCACATGGGGTGGAATAAGCATGAACAACCAAGTACACAGGGATGAAGGGTAATAGGATAAAACACTCATACATGAAAAACCCTAAAGGATGCCAAAATAACATTGGAAATTAAAATAATAATATTGGATTAAAATGAAAATGGGATGGTAATTTTATGAGGAATTGTCAGGTCTTATACATGATCTGATGCTAAAACTCATAAAAGAAAAATCCAAGGGGTGTGATAAAAAAAAGATAATATTTCTCAAGAGGAAATATGAAGAAAGGGAATGAAAAAGGGAGTGTAAAAAACAAAGACTTAGGAATCTTAAGAGAAGACCTTAGGAGATCAGAGGCATACTAAGAAAATAAGAAGATGCTAAGTGACTAGTGGTCATCTATGTACAAAGGAAACATATTCCCTATACACACAAAGATTTATAGGTAGATAAGTGTGCTAAAAAGATTAACTCATGAAGGTAGATTGGTAAAATTAAAATTAAAATGGACCTACCTCCCCATGATGTGTTCCTTGCTCCTCAAGACCCCTTATAGAGTTGTTGATCTACTATAAAGATTGGGTATTTGTGTGATAAAGTAGGTATCACTAAAAAAAATTGAAATCCCCTATTCCAATCTACCAACCTACCACACCCCAAAGGACTTTGGCTCTATGTGAAGCTAACTATGGAGTTTGAGCTTCAATTGGAGATAAGAGATGTGCTTAAATCATGACTTTTAGTGTGATTAAAATTTTAAGAATATTTCATATTTTTTCCTTTTGATATCATTTCCTTTTTTTAAATGATTTTGCTTTTAACTTTCTTTTGAAGTCTTTTTTTTAGATTCCTCCTCCATACAAATTTGGAATGACCAAACATGAGAGAGATAGTGATACACACAAAGGAGCTGTAGGCTAAGGCTAAATGAAGCTAAGTAACCAAAGACAAAAGACTAACTAGGACACTTAGGATTTTTAATTAATAAATATTTTATCTCAAATATCAACTGTGCATATTCTTAGTTTGCACAAAAATGAAGAAAGGAAAAGGGAGATCCAAAGCTGGACCGATAAAAGGAGATAGTAATGAGAATGATTGTTTTCTAATTTATCACATGGTAAAAGGAGACAATAAATAAAGATAATAGGGTAAATACAACCAATTCACCATGACAATTATCTATGGAAATAAAGAATAATAAAACAAGCAATCATGAAGATACAAGGCAACAACAAGCTAAATATGGTGATTTTGTAAAGATTTGTCGGGTCCTATCCATGGTATTACAAAGAAACTCACAAAAGAAATATCCAAGGGATTCAAAAAAGAAGAAAATATAAATATAAATAAATTATAAGGAATAACAAACATATGTAAAAAATATAACATATAAATTTAACAAAAAATATAGTACAATAAAGAAGATAACGATATAAGATAAGCAAGAATTTGACATAGTGTCAAATGATATAATTAGATATAGAAACATAAATAAAAATAGAGCACACCTCCAATATAGATATAAATTTAAAATTACCATGCATATGATCATAAGTACTAGTAAACCTATACACACACATTATCCAAGCCATTGGATAAATCTCTATGAAGCTGGATATGAACTATTGCTAATGTGTCATCAATCTTTGTTGAATACTAGAAAAATACTTCTTTTCTAATATCCTAAACTTATAAAGTAGGAATACTCATTGAATCATGTTGAGGAGGGAAATTGGGAAAAGTATGATTAGAATAATGTGTGAGAATGGGATCTATGGGAGAAGAAGGAATCACCAGTGGAGAAAGATCCACTGGTGAAGGAGGGTCCATGGGTGGAGAAGGAACCATAGGTGGAGGCATAGAAGAACCATAGGAGGTGTAATTATGGGAGAATAAGGGGGAACCTTATTTTGAGAATGACCTATGTAAGGAATAGTAGTTGGTCTAGGGGTAGCTATAAGATGATCCTTAAGATGTTGATGAAAGATACGACAATGATTAGTATTGTGTGTCACATTGGTGCCATATACAATACCTTTCACCATACTTAGGTATATTTTTAGGAAGAAGATTGGGAGGAGGTATGGTAGTGTCTATGGATGGGGAAGAAGGATGCAAGGTATAAATATATTATCACAACTTATGACAATGGGTGGAAGAATGAGTATTTGTCCTATGAAATCAATAGATACGCTTGTGAGTGTGTTTGTGAGGAACACTCATGGGAAAAGGTGTAAAAAGTGTGGAAGAAGAATAAGATGACTCATCACCCCATTTTTTTTGGAAAAGGATCCATATTAGTCAAATGAATCAAACCATCACCAAGAGGAGGTGATGATGGAGAAGGAATAAACTAGTCACAATAGGAAGAGAACTAGTGAAAGAAGCAAGAGTAAGATCATCAACAAGAGAAGAATCAATAATAATTGGTTATGATATAGGTTCTACTATGGGAGGATAAATATCAATAAAATTTCTAAGAAGGGAAGCACTAACCTCAAGAGTAAACCAATGATAAGAATCAGCTAATTTCGAAAAATGGTAAGGGTTAGTCATATCATGATCCATGAGCATAGTCTTAAGGGGATCCTAAAAAACTAGAGGTGTCAATGCCATCTCCACTCTATGATAAAGAGTAAAAATATAAAAATCAAGAACTATAAAATTTATAACATGAGAGGATGTATGAAAATACTCAAGTAAAGAAGAATGATAATCCATAATTTTGGCATCATGATATTCGATAAGACCACCTAATAAAGGATCATCTAAGGAATAGCCATTATCATAATTAGGTGAATGAAGATTGATTACATAAGTTGGAATAACTTTATCATCAGTTGAATCATGGTGAATAGAATTATTATTCTTGGATAAGACTACATGAATGCCATCTCAAGAAGGTTTGCGAGAATGAGGTTGTAAGGAAACAAGAAATTATGAGATGAGATGAGGCATGACATCAGAAATTTTGATATTGAGATTAATCTCATTAGGATCATCATCATTAGAGTCTAAAATTTTGGGAGGAATATTACCAATAAGCTTAGGATATCCATTGTATCCTGTGGTTGAGTTGATAGTATAATTTAGACATTATGACTCACGAAATGGAATGCTAAGTAAAGGCTCAAGAGTAGGAATCTTAAAGACACCATGATCTTAGAATTGTTCAAAATTTCAAGGGTTAGTATCTCCTTGAATCCTATAAATGGATCCATTATGAGGGAAATTAATTCATTGGTAGGTAGAAGAAGTGATAGCTCACATACGATGAGTCCATGGCCTACTAAGCAAGATGTTATAAGAAAAAGGAAATATCATTACCTTCACATGAAAAATGACAAGTGGGATAGTAATGGGAAGCCACACACACCCAAGAAGAGGCATTTGCCTTCTATCATATCTTCGGTAGGTGTTATGTGTAGACTTAATATTGCATTTGGAATATCCAAGGATTTTAATGAAATCAAGAGAAGCAATATAAGTGCCAAAAACCTTATCAATCAAAGCATGCTTAACTTGGATATCACTAATTTAGATGCTAATAAATAAGGGAGGATCATCTGCACAAATTAGAATCTCATCATAAATCATAGATGCAATGGGAAATTTTAATGAAGGAGAAGTGTTGATAATTTCATCAACATTGATGGACATCTCTTCACATTATTGCAAGATACTATCCTCAGAACTAGATAAGGCTACCTCCCATCTCACTAAGGGAGGATGATAGACATTCATCTCAAATAATACTTTCATAAGATGGTTATAATGATATGGAGATGTCCCCATGAGTTCAATAAATGGAATTTGAGAAGGTAGATTAGTGAGCTCCATAATGGGATCCCACTCATCATAACCCATAAGAAGAATGTTAGATATAGGCGCATAATGGTTAAGGAGGTCTTCAGAGGGAGGAGTTGAAGAGCATTTAAATTTGTGTTGATAAAAATGAGAAGTTTTAGAAGAAGGTTTTAAATCATGTTGAGATGATGAATTAATAGGTTTAACTTTATTTTGAGAAGTAAACGAGGTGTTAATATAAGGTTTATTAACATTGGAAGGAGAAGATGATGGAAGAGTGTTAGAAATATCATGGGATGTGTTATCTAAAGGAGAATCATAAGTTAGATCTTCATCAAAGGTTATAAGATCTTCTTTCCCCAACTCATTTAAATGAGTTGGAGAAGAATCTTGGATAACACGGTATGCTTGAGAAGGAGGTGGGGTAAAAATAGGTTGAGAATCAATGAAATCCACTACTCTTCACATATTAATCATGCTAACCACATTTTCTTTAGAAATTGGTTCTGAAAGACTTTCTACACTATTGGTGTAAGATATAGGTTTGCCTTAGTTTTCTTGAATTGGTTGATGATTAGGTAAAGTATCCTTATAAATATATAAATGAGCATTTACTTGATTCAAGGCTTGAGATTTATCATGAGTTTTGTATTCTTTGAACACATGTTCATAAGCTTGTTGACCTTGGTGTGTGATAGAGTCATAATCAAAATTAGGTTTAAGAAGAAATTACATAGATAAATTATGAAGATATCTATAGGTCTCATGAGAATGACCCCAACTAACATGAAACCAACAAAAATTGCTAGGATCATACCAGGTTTTAATATGATGAGTAGGGTCAATTTTGTGAGGAAGAGGCCTAGGTAGATGTTTAAGCTATTTATCTAAGGAAAGAGGTTTATGAACATTAATGTTATTTGTTGAGAAATGAGGATTAGTAAATTGTTGAGAAGAGGAAGTTTGTTTTAAAGAAGGGGTACAAATAGTAGCTTGAACATGGTGAAAGGTATATATGAATCAGAAACACCATCACTGATAACATTGAAATTTTTGCTTTTAAGTAATATATGAGAACCCATGGAAGGTTGGGGTGGTTTGAATTGATTAATAAGTAAATCTTGTTGTTTATTTTGATCAATAGATTCTTCCAAAGTGCATAGAGAAAGGGTATGGACTTGATATTATAATTTGGGATAAAGATCATTTGTAAAGAGATAAAATAGATTATAATTGGCCATGTTGTGTTCACATTTGTTTAATAAAGTCTTCCATCATTTAATAAGTGTTTGGGTGGTTTAATTTTTTCTTTGTTTGCAATTGATGAAATGGGCCAAAGTATTTTCAGGAAGATCACTAGTTTGGAATTATTGAACTAAAGCATTCACTAAATCCTCCAAACTAGTAATGTAATTAGGTCTAATTTTATTTTACTAATACAAGGCATCACTTGTGAGGGTCTTAACAAGGAGCTTGGTAGTGGTAAAGGTGTTTAATTTAACCCAATCTTTATAAATATTCCCAAATGTTTTAAGATGAAGAGAAGGATCAGTTGATCCATTATAAGAGATTGTAGGTGTTATACCTCCTATATCAATATTAGCAATTTGAGTAGTGAGAGGTTCATTTTGTAGATACTTGATAGTTTTATTGATTAAAGGAGGTTGAGGAATATGATTGCTTTGGGAATCTTGAAGAGGAGGGGGAGGAACACTTTGGTTATGTGTGCCCCAAACCATTGGTTTTGGTTGTGTTTGAAGATGAAGAAGGTGATTTTGTATTCTCATCATTTAACTTATGTTATAGACTTGGAAAGTATTCATTTGATTGAGAGTTTGTAATAGAATTTGGTGAGTTTGACTAACATTATTAGAAGAGTTGGTGGTGGTGTTGGTATTAGTTGATTGGGTACCACTATTGGTGTTGTTGAAAGCTTGAGATGAATGATGAGAATGAGAGGCACTAGTGGCAAAGCTTACTTGTGTAACAAATGATGGACTAGTGAATGGAAGAGAGGAAGAAGCATTAAAAACATGCGTGCCTTGGGTATAAAATAATGAACTAATGGAAGGATTAAGGATAGTGGATCTTAAGAGATGTCCATAGATGTAGATCCAACCATGGTAGTTGAGACACCAAGCATGGAGGTAGAAGAAATGAAATAAGAAGAAGAAGCATGAAAAGAGGTCATGATCAAAGGGAGAGGTTGTGAAGAAAATAAATTAATACTACTAAATCCATTTGAGAATGTATAATGTGGTGAATGAGGTTCATTTTATTGATCAATAATCATGAGATTGTAAATGGTAAATGATTTTTCCCTTTATGTTGGGGAAATTGGTTAGTAAAGAAAAGCATTTTGGGAGTATACACTAACTCAAGTTGGTTCTCTAAGAGAAAAGAAGAATTATTTTGCAAAGAGGCATCATGAGGGAACCCATAGTCCATTGTGTGAGTTTCAATATAGAAATTAATAGCATTTACAAAAGGAACTCTACTTTGTCTATGGGAAAACCTATGAAGATTGGTGAATTTTGTCATGCTTATTGTTTGAGGTTCAATGTTGTCACCCAATAGGAAATCCATGATGAAAGAGGAAGGAAATCAAGATGAGAAAACAAAGGATTTAGAAAGTGATAGAAATAAATCTAGGTCGACCCAATCAACCTAGTGCAAAATAGGGATAATAAATAGGGATAGGGCCCATAGAACTAACCCAATATAGAGAGAAATTTTTTTAAAAAAGGGTAAAATGCCCAAAAATTGTTCTAGGTCAACCCAATCAACTTAATTTAGTGCATAGGAGTTATTAAAACTACTAGGTCGACTAGGTTGACCTAATGCAGTTGACAGAGGTAAAAAGTAGGGATTGGGATAGTGCAGAGTCAAGCTAGTCGATGTAGCATAATAGATAAGAAAAGAGAAAGGATTTATAATAAGATAAAAAATAAAATGATTTATGCCTATAGGTAGTCTAGAAAATTAAATACTAAAATGAAATACACAGTCAACTGAATTGATGTTAACTAATCTAATTGGTACACATACATAGATTACAATTTTGAAAGAAAAGTATAGAACAAAGTAGAAATAGATAAATAAAAACTAGCCTTGGTTTTTGGATATGAAAATAGAATAAGTGACTAACTTTTAACCTTAGAGATAACTGGTCTAATCTATAGAATTGGGTTGATCTAGTCAACCAAGTGAGACAGGAACCTGCTACAAAAGCTAAAAAAGTGTGCTAAGTTGACTTGGTTGACTTAGTAGACTAAATTAGATGTCTGTAAATATGCTAAATTGAGTTGGTCAACCTAGTTGACTAGAATACAAATATAGAAATATGGAATCAAGAGTTTGAACTATGAATCCTAAATAGGAACCTGTTACAAAGTGGTTGGAAATGTGCTAGGTCAAGTTGATCGACCTAGTAGGCTGAAATGAAAGTTTACAATGTGTTATAAACCTATGCTAGGATGAGTTGGTCAATCTAGTTTCTTGTTCCTGCATAGATATAAATAGTTGGGTTGATAGAATCAAGCTATCAAGTCAAAATATATGATACAAAAGATGATAAAAATAATAAAATAAGTGAAAAAAACCCTATAAGAGTTTGATTCACATCAAGTTCACTAGAATATATGCAATCATAATTGCATGGTGTGCATGAATTAATTATGGATCAGATAAGATAGATCACACTTACACTTTTTAATGGGGCATACACTTATTAAGTAGGAGCATGACCAATATGTGGATCTGCTAGACCTAATTAAGGGATCACTTGTATCATCTATCACAACACATCATGCTAGGTAGGGTTCCAAAGCCTAAAGTGTAATACAATCACATAACAACCCTAAAAGATTCTTATGGTTTCTATATTCACTTATGATAATAAATAAGAAATTAAACTATTCTAATAACAAGAAAATTAAACTAATCTATGTTCACCAGAGATTATGGCACAAAGTAGGGGTTGTAACAAAACAAGTAAATAACAACTAAAATAAACATGTATAGGAGACATATACTCACATCAATGTATATAGAATACTAATACATGGGAGAGAAGAATGCATACTACATTATCTATCTAATCTTATAAAGGATAAATAAAGTTAGGAATACTTAACTTTGAAGATGAACCTGTCGAGTCTCAACCTCTCCCTTGGCCAATGGTGCTTCGAAAGAGATTGTTGTGGCTTGGAAGGACAACTAAAGATAAATCAGCTCTAGGATACATGACCTACCTAATCATCCAAAATACTTCTCCATAAGATAATATCATAGATCTAAAATAAATTATTGAACCCTAAAGCTTTATTCCTCAATTAAAATGGTCAATAAGTAGATGTTTGTTTACACTTATTCACTTAATTCAACTCTCTTATGAAATGGTAAGGAATGACCTTGAATAAATATTAGTATCTCACCCTAAAGACTTTGAAAAATGTTAGATATGCTAGGTTGATTGGGTTGACCAAGCACATTATCAGGCCAATGCCTAAAGTTTGTGTTAGGTCAGTCAAGATGCAAAGAAACAAGGAAAGGCAAAGTATCCCTAGAATAATCTAGGTCAACCAGGTCAACCTAGCTTATTGAATAGGTCAAAAGGTAAATAATGTAATAAATGAGGGATAAAACATTACAAATGGTAGGAACATATAGGAAAGAGAGAAATAAGCTTAGGGTTCAAGTTTTTAGGAGGAAAGAGTGTGGATAGCAAGTGGTAAAAAGAATCATAATCCTATGAAGCACCAAAGGTCTACCCACCCCTTTCTCGGTGCACCCCTTAAGGTATGCACTTAGAGATATTGTGACTCGATAGGTTCTTACAAGATATGAAGTGTTATTAATCAATAAAAGTGTGAAAATATTATGTGTATATAAGATGGGTGGAAAAATATTAGAGGATGAAAAAATAACCATAATAGCAATGTTGCCAAATAGAACCCTATTATCATTAACAAGTCATCTTTTAGTTTTTTACTTTAGGCACTATTACCAACTACTCAACTTGCTAGGGAGACTTCTCAAATAACTCGACCTACTAAGGATCATAATTATACTAAATTTGAAATGACCAAACCCATATTTTACAGTAGTCTTTTGGCCACTAATGTCCTTTCCAATTCCCAAGTTTTAGTGCAACATTCCCTTATAAATATTTGTCCTTAATCCTTTTCTCTTATATCTCATATTTTTTTCCATCCAGGAGCAAGAAAATTATATCACAGTGCTTCCTAATATTATTTGGATTTCTCTCATAGACCTCATGTTTGAGAGACTATAGAGGATGAGGAATATGTGGTATAATATGTTGACAAGTAGTCATTTCAACTTTAGGATTTTATGCATTTTAACGATGCTCAATTCTTAAAAATTTGATATGAGCCCTGGATGGCTTGGAATATAAGGAAATTTTCTTGATAAGCATAATATATTAATTTATTTACATGGCATGTTTGGGGTCTATAAAACTCACTTCAGAAGTATGTTGTTTAATAATTTTTAAAAAGTTTACAGACATTTATATTATCTGCATTTAAGAAGTTCAAGTGGTGAATTTCCTTCTCTATAATATCCAAAAATTTATTTGTCCCAATAGCCTAGTTATTAAAATCAATCTTGACCTAAGTCATGGTGGGATTATTACATTTATTTCTCTAACGTGGTGTCCACATTATGTGGAGTGGATCTCACCCCTCACATGGTGTCATCTGGGCACTTTTTAATATTGATAACCACTCTTTAAGTATCATTAATTTATGCCTCAAATGATGCCCATGAAAGGATGGATCTCTAGTGGTGACTTACCAATGAACTTATGGATGCTCACTTAGTGATTTGTGTTGAATTTAATATGATTGAATAACATTTTGATGAGATCTTCCATCTACTAATGCATTAGATAGTTGGCAAAAGGGAAGCATGGATTTTTAGGTGAAATAAACATGGATTTTATGACCCCAACACCACTTGTCATCCAACATTTGAATTATGGTACACCTAGTTTAATATTTGAAGTGGATATAATTAAGTAATCAAATATCTTGATCAGTCCATGTTCTCCATGTAGTCATACTTATCCTTAGAAAAAAATTCTTTCCTAGTTAAATCCATGTTAGATTTTGTCTTTTCTAACCACTTGCCCATTCAATTTCAAATCATTTATCAGTTTATTTGGCCTAAAATCCAAAAAATCATTTTTTTTATAAATATGGATTTTTTAGAACATGGTCCCACTATGGCCCACACCCACTAGGGTTTGAACTTAGTCCTTTAACCAACTAAGTAACCAGGCTAGATCTAGTGGTAGTTTGACATGCTCACTCACACAACTATATTTCTATGAATTTATGGTCATTATTTAGCCAAGATATGATGGTGATATTACTCTACCACCTCTTTATATTTGAGTCATATGGTGGTGGTGCTTAAGCAAAGCCCTTTTAGTGAGCCACTACAATTTTAGGTAGTCAGTTTGTATCAACACAACTATATTGTAGATAATTATAATGCTTAGGGAGCTCAAATTCACTCTTGCATGCATTAGCTTAAAGTGGGAGAAATTTTTTAAAAATAATTATTATAAATGATCAAATACAAGCATTCTAATCAATAGACAAAATTCATTCATGACATTATCCAATGCCAAGTGTCAGATATAATCCAAGACTTTATGCTACACTACCAGCAAGGTTTCATAGCTAAAAATATTTCTCTAGAGTGATAACAAGCCCTTACTCAATGCCTCTCAGTGGTTCCTTGAAATATAACTCCTACTCAAAGAGATGTGTATGATAGGAAAATCTCCATTGAGGAATTTTTTGAGGTAGTTATGTAAATGCCTAATGTTAAAGATCCTAGTTGTGATGGGTTTCCATTTAAATTATACAAAAAATGGTATGATAACATTAGGCTATATTTTATCAAGTTTACCTTGAAGCCTTACACACCCATTCCATGGGGTCTAATATTAAAAAAGGTAACATCAAATTAATCCCAAAGTAAGGCAACCTAAAATTAATTTACAATTGGCAGTCTATCACTTTTCTCAATGCTTCTTATAAGATCATTTCAAAAGCATCATCCCTCCATATTTACCACATTCTACCATTACTTATTCAACATAAACAAAGATAATTAATTGAAGTCATATATATTATGGATAATGTCATTTCTATATGGGAGGGCATGAAATGGGCCTGGCATTCGAACAAGAAATTTATGTTCATTAAAATATATTTCAAAAAAAATTATGATCACATTGAATGGAATTTTACTTTGGCTATATTACAAGCATTAGGATTTGACCTAAATTTTTTTCAATCATTTCAAATGATGTTTTCAAAATCCTCTACCTTCATTTTCATTAATGGTGTCAACTCTTAATATTTTGGTCTCTTTAGATCCATTAGGTAAGGCTTCCCACTAACACTTATGTTGTATATTCTTATTGATAAAGGATTTATATAAATTTTGGCCAATGCTCAATCTCAAGGTCTTATATATGGTGTCTTCTTTCATACATAGGAACCATCACAACTCCTCAATGGGCATTTTGTAGATGACTCCTTCCTCACTCTCATTAAGGATGAAGCTAATGTTACCAAGGCCACCCATAGATCTATAGGAGTGTGAGCTTTCCTATAGCTAAACAAGTTTACATATATCCTTATTTAAATTTATATATATTATTAATTCCTTGTATGATGTCACCCTCAAGTTTCATTTACTTTTTTTATTAATCTAAACTTATCTAAGATATTTACTAGACATAATATAAAACCTTATCTTTAATTATTTTTAGCCAAAACAATGGTTCTATTTTACTCTCAGATGGGTTTAGATCATTAAAATTTCCATTTTCCCAAATAAATTATTAGTTATCAATTCACTTGGTATTCATTCTTAGGAAGATATAAAAGAAACAAGTTGTTTATGTGCATGTAATACACCTATAGGTAAATAGATTTATAACCCACTAGTTTCACACTTATGTATCAAAAAGGCAACTTCCATAATAATAAATTTAATAGATTCAAAAAAGGGTATTATTATCATCAAAAAAACTATCTACTTGTGTATTCAATCAAACCCACCTATACAAATTGAAACTGAATGCAAATACGCATAACAATTTTCAATCATTTAAACCAGTAAAACTATATTTTGGTTTTGTTACCTGCTTGAATCAATTTTATTAGCTCATTGTTCCTATTATTTATTTATTCCATAATCCTTCCATAATCCTCCAAATTAATATTTTTGTCCTTCTTACTCAGACTACATTTATTTCTTAAAAAATTATTTTCTTCCTTGATAACTATATGCCCCCACTCCCTTTCCATGCAACAAGTCAAAATCCTACTAAATTTCCACCATCCATGCTTCAAATGACACTTAAAATCCTCTTTAATGATATAAAAACCCAAGGAATAAATTGTTGGTGGTAAAAATAAAGTAATTTGTTCAGGTTTCTCATCCATGCCACCAAATGTGAGCCTAAATTTAGGGTTCTTCCTAGTTGAAGGTTCTCTTGGTTCCACAAAACCCCAAATTAATTTGAAATTAGTGTTTTTTCTTTGTATGAATCATAAACCTAATCACATTATAAAATCATGATTAAGTGTGTTGACTCCTATTGGAAATTATTTATTTGCATTTTACCTTCCATGGTGGCCAAGGGTTACATTTTACATGGCAAGGTGTTTTCTTAAGTGTTTTGAAGGATGTTGTCATCCAAGCCATCTAAGATGTTACTAGCACTAATTACCCTCTAAAGTAATATTTTCCAATATAAAATACCATTTTGGTTATTTTAATACATTTAAGACTTTTAATTCTTTAAATGGTGCCAAAATAGTTTATGTAATTAATCCAACATTTAAATCATTACTTACCACTAATTTCTTAAGAAAATCCTATATTTTTGTTTTGGTTTAAAGGTAACCTATTAACAAAAATAACCAACTTGCACAAACATTTGAAACACAACAACAATAACTAACATACATATGAAGACTCATTTTTAGGCAATCCTTGAAACACATACAAAAATACTCAAAGAGTCATCAACCAACATACATTAAAACATCAGATGTAAACATACAACTATAGTTGAACAATGTTTTTTTTTTTTTTTTTTTTTTTTTTTTTTTTTTTGTGTGTGTGTGTGTGTGTGTGTGTGTGTGTGTGAGAGAGAGAGAGAGAGAGAGAGAGAGAGAGAGAGAGAGAGATAGAGAGAGAGAGAGAGAGAGAGAGAGAGAGAGAGAGAGAGAGAGAGAGAGAGAGAGAGATTATTCTCATTTATCTCTATTTACCCCTAGTTATTTATATCTACCACCCTCTCCCATATTATGATCTCCCTCTAAATTTTGTTGTGATGGGTACAACTTACTACATCCACCTCATCCATAAAAGGTTAATTAGTCCTTTTTATATAAATACATATACAAAAATATTAATTAGCTAAAAAGAACTAATTCAAAGAATTAAATGTGACCATATTATCTAAAACATAATTTCAAACAATCATTATAATTTATCCTTTTTTTAAATTAAATAATTTTGAGCACACAAACATTAACTAAGTCAAATTAACTATGGAAATACTAAACTTTACAAATTCATAATATCAAGAAAAAATATCAAAATATGATTTCATGAAATAATTTTACTAGGGATAAAATTGGGATATAACACATTGAGGATGAAGTTAATGCTTCTATCACAATACACTATCTTGATATCTTATGTCTTTCTTCTGGCTCTTCCATCTAATGGTGAAATACCTAGTGTTATAGATGATCCTTCCTCCCTCCTCTTCCCTAGGTGGGATAATATGAGTGGAGATAGATCCAACATGATGATAATTTTAAGTTATTAGGTATCCCATTTGATATCAAGGTGTCCCCTTTTATCTTATAGTAATATTTTGTTGATACGGTAGCTTAAAAACTTTCATATTGGATCACCAAGCCTTTTTCCCTAGCTGGTGAGTTTCAAATATGTTCCAAAGTGCTTCTGGCCACTCATGTGTATGATTATTCTTATTAAGTGTCATCTAAAAATTTGGTTCAAAATCTTGAAAAAAAATCTCTAGGATTTCATATGGGCTAATACCTCTAATGGAAAAGGTTTCCATAAGGTCGCCTAGGATTATTGTTTACTTCTCAAGGAGGTGAGAGGTATGGGTTTGATTGATATTACCCACCATGGTTCAAATCTCTATGTTAAATGGATTGTGTGTGCCATTAAATGGAATGAATATTGGAAATTTTTAATTCATTATTGCATTTTTTAAGGCACCTCTCACAATATAGATACTTGGAAAGGCCTAGAGTTTTCTATGTTTCTCACTCTTTTAGACCCTATGAATATTTTTGGGTCTTTTATGATTAAAATTATTTAGAAATCTTGGAAAAAAGTTAAGCCTTGGCTATTATTAAATGACTCTAGTTTTAGGGACAACCTCTCCATCAACCAACACTCTCTTTGGTGGTCTCTTATTATTAATTTCCATTAGGTTCCTATTATAGAGGTCCCTTAGATTCATTCTCTTAAGTTATTTTTAAGAGGAATTCTCATGGTGCAATATTTGTTTTATAAATATTCTCGATTATATATTTCATGGGAGGAAATAAAGGAAAAATATAAACTTTCCTCTATGTAAAAGGAGCCCTATGATGAAATTATTAGTACAATTATAGATAATTTACTTCATAAAATATTTATTACTTCTTCTCTCCCTTGGTGGAAGGACTAGAAATGTTGATACCCCTTTATAAAAATACTTTGCTCATAAATATTATGATTTAGTATCCCCACATCTTCCCATGGTACACAAACTTAATGCCAAATGGGATATTTATTCCTCTTTGGTTGGTTGTGGTAGATGTTTTCAAATAGTTTGATTTACTTGTATCAAACCTAAAATTGCTCAGTTTTACTTAGTGTATGCTTCATCAAGGGATTATTATTAGGAGAATATTAGTGTGACTCAAGGTTTTCAATATATTTTTCCATTTTTATAGGCATTTAGAGACTCTCATGCACTTATTTTGGTTTTGTTCTAAGGCACAAGGCATCTAGACTTGGATTCATGATTTCTTTTAACCCTTTCACCTAGACTCTTTTATCTGGGATCATATTCTCCTCAGTGATATTCCTAAGATGAATTTCATTACACATAAGTTTGTCATGTTTTTAGAGTGAAAACATTATTTTGGTTGAGGAAATAAAGGAATTTAGCTCTTTTATCTAATATTTTATTGACACTAAATTCTTTATCTATAAATAATCTAAAGTTATTTTTAATGTTATTTTGCAAATTCAAGTTTAAATTAACAAAGTGGCTATAGACCTTGATTACTTAAAATGTTTGATTCATCACTAGGGGGATGCCCCTTGCAATGTGGCTCATGTGCCACCACCCCTACCTAAGTATACTCTGTTAAGAGGTGGAAGTGGCCCTTTGAGGGGCAACTATCATTGTAGTCACTTATGTTGATGCTCTCACAATATAACTTAGGGTTTTCCATAGAGGTACCATATACCTATTCCATATCCACATGGAATTTGAGGCTCTCTACATCCTTATTCTCCATGTGTTTATGGATGGGGTTCTTCACCTCTCTTGAGGTAACATATATGGAGTTATCCACCTAGGAGTTATCAGGGTGAATGGTAATCACCTCCATATAAATCATTTACTTGGATTTATTTGTCCATTTCTCCCTATCATGTAGACCAAGACCTAAAATTTCAAGAGAAAGATGCTTAAAATAATTATAGCTCAAGATGGGACCCTATTTCTAGAGGGGATGATCTCTTGATCTTTAGCTAGGATGATCCTCATGATAAATACTTAGCCTTTGTTGGAATTTTTTTCATGGATACTTAGATTATGGTTTATCTTTTTTTATTTTATATACCTCTCCTAGGCTTAACCTATTTTTTTGGTGGTTTGTTTCTAGTCTAGGCCTATTGACTTTTGTGGCAAGTTCTCTACTACCTCTTTTTTTGTGAATAGTCTTGTATGTTTTTGACATGTTTTCAAAATAATAAGATTTATTTCATCAAAAAAAACTAGTTCTTTTATAAGTCAAAAAAATAAATTCAACTTACAACACCTCCAATCTTACTAATTAAGATAATATGTACCTAGGTGATTTTATCATAGGTGACCTAGAAACATTATACAGGGTTAAACATGAATATAATTTTATCATAATGATAAACATAATAAAATAATACAAAAATAATTGCAATATTTTTGTGAATTTATATGATTAAGTTTAGGGCATGACACCAATACTCTAAAGAGGGTTTAGAGCACACGTAGTTCTCTTACCTAATTACATGTGTGCTTAATAGTTATCTACTAGAATGTATGCAACTTATGTGGCTATTTACACTTGAAAATTTATGATTTTGACCTTGTAATAGTATTCAAACTTAACTTAGTGTTTGTTAATTTGAGGGTATTTTTTAATTTGGATGCTTTAAGGTAGTACCTTAAGGATATGTATATTTATTCCTTAGTGTGTTAGTGCAATGTTATATGCTTACCAAATAAGCTGTATATAACTACCAAATAAGAATAGACTTAGGCTTGATGTGTATGCATAAGATATTTTTTTGGGTAATTTTTTTCTATAACTGACATGAAAAAAGTGTGGACCAACCCAAGAAGGGTCTAAATTTGAAAAATATCATTAGGATAAACTTGGGATGCTAGTAAATTGAGATGTTACCAATGACTAGTATCATTTGAATGTTACAATAACTGTCTAGGATGAAGAAGACAATGATATAAGGAATAGTGGAAATTATTTTAGGGTGATAAATTATTTGGACATAAACTAGAAATATTATGTGTGTGAATGATGATAAATTAGGAAGGTCAAACCCATAAGTAAATGAGTGGATATGATATAATGTGAGAAAGAGTCATTTATGTATACATAATTAATGCATGTTAATGATTGATCAAAACTAACATTGTCAAGTTTATAATACCTTTTTTATGTGTCTAAATTATTTATTTTATTCATTATCACCTTTATAATGTGTTTTATACATTTTTTTATCATGTTTTCCATGTTCATGTTTCTTATTGTCTTAAAAATAATTTTTGTTTGCTCTACTTTCCTTAATTCTTGTAAGAATCAAGGAAGCTCTTTTTGCTTTTTGTAACCATTCTTGCTTGCACTCATGGTTCTTGGGTATCAACACTCTTGAGTTACCTTATTATCTTGACTTGGTTTACATGTTGAAATAGGTAATGAAACCACCACCATTGGGTAGACCACATTTGTGTGAGAAAATTTTGTATAAGACATTTAGCCTAAAAGTGAAGTTTTGACCTCCTAATGTGTGTTTGAAACTTGGCTTGCTCAAATCTTTTAGCCTGATCTAGGAAATCATTTAATTTTCCATTTTTTGACTCCTAAAAATTATTCCATTATGATTACTAATTCTAAGTGAAAAATTTTCATAAATAACACTTGGTCCCAAAATGGATTCTCGTCATACTTCCATGTTATATTGAAGCTTGAATCTCTCACTCTCTCAACTCTCTTTAGTTTATTTGGTGGGTTGATTTGATTTATATGCCCTTTTAGTCTCTAGTACCTATCTAATTGATATTACCAAGCTCATGCAAGTCATTTTTGTATTTTACACAAGGTCCCTAGATGACCCTATGAATGACTTTTACCTCATTGAAAATCTTGCTAAGTCTAAGAAAAAACTTGGCTTACTTCCCAAATAGGTCTACCTGTATGTGGTTTTAAAAAATATTAAGTTTCAAATATAATTATAATTTCAACCCATAATTAGGTCTTCAGTGGTGTTTCTTACCTATTTAAATTACACCTTCATTATAAATATAAGGGAGGGATCTTCATTGTAATCCTTTGCTATCTTGAGATTTCTCCCTGAATAGGTCTAATTGATGGTAATTTATTTTTTACAATTGTAATCGATAAAATATCTTAATTAGTTATATGCCAAGGATAAAACTATATTTGGGCTTTGAAAACTTGAATAGATCATGATAGAGGGTAAGGGAAGGCATAGTTGTAACCAACAATTTGATCCCTGATTAGGTCTGTAAGGGGAGTGGGTGTCATTGGAGTGTTAGGTAAGATTTAATCCTTGAATAGGTTATGATGGTCATTGATAGAAACCAATAGTTTTATGTGGAGGTTGAAACTCTGATTAGAACTTAGAGCCTATGGGTAGTGGCAAACAATGTTATCTAGGCTTTGAAACCCAATTAACCTGAGAGCCCTCTAACATTAAACCCATAGTGTTATCTAGGAAAAAAATCCTTGGTCAAGTCTATAGTCAACCATGCCAAAAAATAAAGAGATAATTGGGGGTCCAAGATTAACTAGGTCTTGGGATCCCCCACAACTAAAATCCAATATTATTTGAGGATGAATGTGATTGATTAGGTCTTGGACTTGGGCAAGTTACACTATAATTTTAACTGGGGGTTGGAATCCCAATTAGAAATAAGAAATTATAAAGTCAAAAAGTGAAAATTTAAACTTAAATATGCACCCAAAATGACCAATTAGATCTAAGAAGTGGTTTTTTAGCTAAAATTGGTTTTTTGTAATATCTTAAACCTTGGATGTTAGTTTTTGAAACTGTTTGCTTTTTCAAAAAGCTAGCTCTATCGTGCATGTAATGGTACCTTCAATTTTGCTAATTTACCATGAAACAAAACTTTTTCATGATTTTGTGTTTTATTATTCAATATTTTTATTATAAAAATTTGAGTTTTTTTGGTTCTTTTTCAAGAAATGAATCGTGAAAGTGGTAGGATTGGAGGAACAATGGAGAGGAAAGAGGTAATTGAGAGCATTAATGGTGGGTGTTGGAATTTTAGATGGAAACCTCCTCCCCTTATAAGTACAATCTCCTATCTATTAATTGAATTCTATTGTAATGGGGTTGGAGTTCATTATCCG
Source organism: Torreya grandis (assembly GCA_037957365.1). NCBI lineage: Eukaryota > Viridiplantae > Streptophyta > Pinopsida > Cupressales > Taxaceae > Torreya > Torreya grandis. The sequence continues at coordinate 93,307 of JARHVA010000456.1, forward strand.
TAAAGAGATTATTGAGCCAATCACCTCCTATTTTTAATGCAATTTACTATTTTGATAGATTAATTTATCCCTCAATCTCCTCCCTTACTATTATTCTAGAAAATTTTAAATTGATCTATTATGGTGGAATTAAAATTTGATTATGAAAATGAAACATTGTGATTAATAAAATAATTTATATGTTTTATTTTCAACCTATGCATTCAAATAGTGGTTGTGGTTGTTCTTTCATTGTATGCTCTCTTTAGAATCTTACATTAGCTTTTTGTTTGATTGTGTCTATGTTGGTCATATCATAGACTAATTTGTGGAGTTCACATTATCAATAAATCATATTTGTATTCATTATTGTAGGATTTTATTCCCCATTTTCCCTCTTTTATCATTTTTTATCTATCAATTAATCTAGGTATTGCTTGAATTCAATCTTCTTTAATATCTGTCTTGATTTTTATTATTCATCCATTTTTATTTTAACATTATTTAATGATTAATATAATGGAATGAACACTAAAATCAGTTGCAAACACACTAATCAAGACCCTAAAAACACTAATTTATATTAAGATAAATAAATCCACACTTTATTATTTTCAACATCTATGGAAAACCCATTTAAACAAGACAATAAACATACATTACCTAGTAAATTATTCAAGCACCCACATATCATTAAAACTAATTTATAGATTAACACCAACATGCCCCTTGACCAAAACAATCCATGATAACCAACTAAGTGAAAACAATATGCCATGACCTAATAGATGTAGACCTTGGGGAAACCTACCTCGTAGGACTCTTTTTAGTAGAGGATACATGGGATTCACTGCTTCAAGAACCTAGCATTGGCAAGCCGTGTTAAATAACACATCAACAATTTTAGAAATAGGAGGGTCTCTAATACATTCAAAATTTAAATTTAAATGGAAAATTTTAAACTTGAAAACTTTAGAGGCTTTACCAAATGTGATATTACATGTTTTAATACTATAAAACTGAATTTTAATTCAACATATGGATAATTTAGTTTGGCTTGGTGTAGGTGGCTACCCTGTGTACATTTTAGAGCCCGTTCATGACTTTCCCAAAGATCCAGATGAATTTTGTCAAAAATACACATAAGGTAGCATATTTAGGCATTTAAATATGCCCTTATTAGGACTTAGTTAAAAATACAAAGGCATTTCATGTCATTTCTTTCCTTTCTCTCTAGATATGGATGCATATAACTAGTACCTTGGCTTACTAGATAGATGTATCACCTTGTGGGCTATATTAAAAAACTTGTTTGTCAACAATTTTAGTGTGCTCATCAACTTTGTTGCCTTACAATAAAAATTTTATACATCTTTTAGGATTCCCATTGAATCCATTAGAGCATTTAACATTTTCTTTCATGAGTTATATAAGAGGTTAAAAGACCCATCCCTTCAAGTGGAAGCAATTTCTATTGAATTTTACTTTTAAATGTTGGATTTGTTAATTGTTATGTTCATTCAGAGGACCCTATCTACTTTCATATCTTTGAAATTTAATTACCAAGATTCCTTAATAATTTAACAATAATTAATTTCACATGGTTATTATGTGGACCCATTTTATTCATTTAGACAAGTGGGTGTTTACACCTAAAATCCTTCAATTTACCTATTGGCAAATTTTGCCACCATTAGTCAAGGGTACATGGAAAACCAATTCAAGGTCATTTAGTTTTTGTTAGTGGTATATAACATATTTTTTATAAATTAAGATAATTTTTAAAAATTTAATGTAAAATGAGTCCAACTTGTTTATTATAAAGTCTATCAAAACCTTTAGTAATGTCTTGTCAAGTGAATCAAGTTCATTATCTTAAAGGTCATTTTAAGTCATTTAGAATGATAAGAGATCAATTAAAGGCTATAAAAAATAAATTAAATCTAATTTTAGTATTCCCATGTTTTTTTTCTTTGTGATTGCTCTTAAACATCTTCAAAGTGTGGAACAAGTGCAAATGACGTTCAAAGTGCAAAAAGGCATCTTGGTACATTTAGTTGCTTATGTGTAGGTATTTTTGAAGACTCCATTCATGGAGTGAGGATTAAATAATCTCTAAAAAAATCATACATCCTTCATCAATCCAAAATGATGCTCAATAACATCTCACATGTCCAAAAATGGCAGAAATTTCCTCTATATCTCTATCGAGCTCTTTGTAAGCTAGTAAAGGCTATTTTCAAATGTTTGGTTCATGAAAGAGAAAAAGAGTTGGCTAAAATTATCTTAGGATAAGATAGGTTACATTATTTCCTCAATATTTCATACATTATATTAAGGTTATAAGGCTTAACTTTTTAAACCATCGCTAGAAGGAAAAGTGCTCTAAAACCCTTGTAAAACCCCATTAGCTCAATTTCAGGAAATATGATTGCATTTTTGAGCTATTTGATGAAAATGGAAAGTTGTGTGAGATATTATGGGGAATAAATAACCATTATACACATTCATAAATCAAATTTTCAATTCAAATAATGGTGAAAGGTGCATGTACAGGTTGTAGGGTTTCAAGAATGCAAGGAGAGAGTCAAAAAAGGGGTTTTTTAAGAGGCTTAAGTAATTTATTGAGGGTATCTAATGGTTTTAATGGTTATAATGGATAATAAAGGTTCTAATTAAAAATAAATTATGTCTTTAATACTCATAAGACTCAAGATATTCTCATTTCTATTTTCCTACATGTCATTGTTCTCATTTTCTAGGAATGTTGCAGGTCTAATTGGGTGTTTTTAGGTGGTTTTATTGATTGATAATGACAAAAAAATGGTTATAATGGTTTGAGAGGTTAATATAAACTATAATTCAAAAATAATTGGGTCTTTATACCTCATATAAATCAATAAAATTCCAAAACTCAAGCCTACAGTCATGTAGAAATGAGAAAAGACAAGTTGGGTGATTTAATCTTTTAGGGTTTTACACATGTAATTCTTATGTTTGGTTAAAGGAATGAGATATCTAAATAAGTTAAATAAATTGAAATAATTAAACTATTTATTTTTTAATTAATTTTACCTTGATTAAATTTTTAATATTAGTAATAAATATGGATAAATATAAACTTAATTGAAAACATACTATCACAGAAGATCTAGGTATTGAAATTGGAGATCTGAGTAGCTATGAGTGTCTCAAGCATGTTTCTGATATTTGTTTATTCACTAGATATTAGAACCCAATTTATATAGTATCTCCATCCATGTTTAGTGTCTAATATGGGGCATTAATGTTCTCTTTGTGGTATTATTCCTATTTTCAAGGAGCACCTATGCTTGTGTCTATGTGTTTTGTTCCTCTAAGATTGAAGCCTATAGTTGTATATTGTACTTATAAATCTTGATTTTATGTGGAAATCCTAGTTATATTTGAAAGTGTGATATGAGCAATATTTGAGTGTATTATTAGGATGGACTGGACATCCTCAACACCCTATTGTGTATAGAGTTTCCTACATAGCAATAATTTAAAGAGGGATCAAGTTCAATGTAGTTCTCCCACTTAGTTCTTGATGTATGTGCAAGTGAAATCTAGAATAAGATTGGCCTTGGATGCCTTGAATGTGATTGATATTTAGAACACTTGAAAACTAGACTTAGGGTTGTTGTAGATGGTAATATGTAAAGTAGGGTAGAATAGGTATAATGTACCTTAATTTTGCACAACTTTTGTCTTAAGTTTGAATAGCTTTTGCATCTATTTTTCATCTAGTGAATAGAGGTAGATTAGACTTGTATATATAGGGTTATGTTTCTCATGTATATAATAAAATGATATTAGACCAACCTTAGGAGGCACACACATTTGAAAAATTATCCATTGGAAATAGTTAGGGTTAAGTTTAGTAGTGCCATGTTGGGGACACTAGAGCCATAGGGTTGTAGTGTCCCAAATGTGGCCCTAATGTCCATTTGGTATAATTTTGGGAAATTTGGATCTGAGTCATAGGTGATAGTTCAAATATTATGTCTTTATTAGTTTTAAGTGAGCAAGGTTTACTAAATGGATGGAAATGCAAGTCTAAGGCTCTAGAATAGGTTTATGGCAAGACTAGGGATAGGGTAACTTAGGTGACATCTTAGCATCTAATTACCACTTTTATGTGATTACATTTTCCACCCATTTATTAAAGTAATGGAGCAAAGTGAAATTAATGGTATAAATGAAAAATAAGCATACATGAACTTACCTTGGAAGTGAATCCCACATAGCTAAGTTTGAATATGTGAATCTGGGTCTGCGTATGTGAAACATGATCCAAACCAATGTCTTGCAATGAAACATGCAAAAATTAGTGATTATTAATGAGATAATAAAAATCAAAATACTATGATAAAATGAAATAACTGATTAAAAATAGAAGAAAGGAATGAATACACCTCATTAGGTACATGAACCTTATGACAACCTATGTGTGTGAAAGTTCATAGTGATAATATCATTGAATATGGCTTGCTCAATCCTCATATGGGTGGATCAATAATTAAATATGGTTTTTACTCCATCATTTCCCACCCCTTGCTTGGTGGATCTTGATCTCTATGAATAAATTAGATAAAATCGTATGTGTGTTGAAACCTCTCATGTAAGTGGCTCAAGAAATCAAGTAGGCCATGACTCCATCATTTCCCCCTATGTGAATTAGATGCATTTGTAACTGTATTGTGAAAAGTTCTAAAAGTATCTAACTAAGTAATCTAACTATCTATTTGGATCTATGTTTACTCAGGTATATTAGGTGGATCTAGGCCACTCATAAATGCCAACCATTGCAGATGGAGTAAGGAATGAATCTAGTGACAAACTGGAATGTGATATTAATTATATATAGTGTATATAATGACATGGAGTTTGTCATTCCATCTTATCAACTTATCTGAATTTAAGTATATGAAAACTATGTGTCACAGAGATGCCCCCAATATGGTATCTAAATATACTAAATTTAAATCAAGTATGTAATAGCTAAATTTATGTATTGATCTAAATGTATGAGTGATCATGTCATGCATGATGCCCCCAAATCTAAATAAATGGTATGAATCTAGATTAAAATGACTGAATCTAAGCTAAATTTGAACATAACTACCAAATATGTGACTATATCTATACAAATCTATATTGTACTTAGTGTACGAGTCTGAATGATCTAAATTATCCTAGAGTTTGGGATACTAGACAACATCTCCCTATAGTGGATAGTAGTGATTTGTGCCACTAGTGTCCCAATCTAGGTGCTAATGTCTACCTATTCTGATCTTTATGTGGGCTGAACTAACTATTAAACCTTTGTTATATTCTATGTCTACCCTAAATCGATCTCTATAACTGAGCTTGTGTGTTGAAATGTATCTATGAAAATAAAAATAGGATCTTGATCTCTATGAAAACCCCTATAAATTCTCCTTATTTTGAGTTTAGTTTTGAAATCTATAAAATAATTTCTCCCTAAGGAAGTATCTCTACAAAATGTCTTAGCCAGAGCATGATATTCCAATATAATATACAAAAATAACATCAGAATGTAAATGTATCTGAGCAATAGTAGGAAATGTAAATGTATGTTGTAATCTAGAATTAGACAAGGGTGTCAAGACATATGTAATTAGTGTATAATAGTAGTAAAATTTGAGTAACTACCTAGGGGGATAGGGCATGATGTCCATCAAGGCTCCCAAGTAGGATAGGTAGATTTATGAGGTCCCTCATGGAATCAAAAATTGGTGTGTGTGTGTGTGTAACAAGTAAATACAAGTGTCATGGTGTAGAAGCATACAAATATGAAAACATACAATCACATGAGGCACACAAAGAGTATGCTAAGGGACCATAATACAATTAACATGGGCATATGTCACTAAATCTAAGAATAGATACATACAAAGACATTTTCAAATGTCCACATACACAAATATTAAGCAATTTGGTGTAGATCCATAAAGAAGGACATGTTCAAATGTTCACATAGAGAATCATGAAAGAACACACACAAAGGACATGGGCACATGTATAAGGCATAAAAATATAGAATTGATGTAGAATCTAAGTAAAATGTCATATTCAAATGCCCTTGAAGATGTAAGAATCATAGTAGCACAATCAAGTCTAATATAGGAACTAGAAATGAAAGCATGTATAATTTTGTAATACAAATCTATATAGATGCCACAGTGCATATATACTAGAGCTAACTAGTGATAGTTGGAAAAAAAAGAGAGAAATAAATAGAAATGATTAATATCAAAATAAATCAATGTATAACTAGAATGTATAATATGCAAAGATAAAACTTGGTTGTATCAATTGTGTAGAATATGCCCTCAAGTGGGTAGGTGTAACAATGTATAAACTTGGATTGGTGTAAATTATCCCAGTGGGTAGATGATAGCTAGTTTAGATCTATATATTGGACTAGATTCCTATTTGGAATCTACAAGCACTCGATAAGAACAAGTGAAGCATATGTGTATGATAAAACCAACTACACTAGGATAGATAGCAATACAATATCTGAAAAGTAGTAGAAAATTAAATAAAGTAATGCATACAATCTATTAAAAAATTATTTTTTTGAAACATTTGAATGTTTTTGGAATTTTAGATATTATATTTTTTTGTTTTTTTTAGTACAAGCTATGTACAATAATATGAAAATAAACTATGTATAAGGAGAAAGAGAGAGAAGGAAGGATGTACAAGGGTAGAAACCATATTAACCAATTAATCTCATTGGAGACTCACCATCATTGTGACATGTGTCAAAGAGTGGAATCGTGATTATGTGTGGGGTGTGAAATGGTGGTTGTGAGCCCATGATCTAGTGTGACGTAGAATTTGAACCCGAAGATGCCTAAGTAGTGATGTTATGATGCAGTGGCACTAACTATGATGCTCTATGAACTATAAGGGTATTAGGGACCCATCTAGTAGATGTGGATGTTGTAGGTGATATATGTTCCATGTGATAATAACCCATAAACCCTAATATATTTGATCTTAGTGTGAACTATGTAGATCAAGGTTCTATAGAATTTATAGCATATCTATAATTTAATGGTCTCTCTAGTAATGGTCTCTGATAGAGAGTATGTGTGCACGTAGACACTATATAAGTAGACCTAGCTTGCTCTAAGGACTATATTAATCACTATGATGTATACATAGGAGCTATACTCTCTACTAAAATAGATAGCCATGCAATATGTGGTAGTGGAACTAGAATTGTATTTGGTGTCAATATTGGAAGTGTGATTAGAATCTATGTTGGAACTGCCTATGGGATGGGAAGAGGATACTCATATGGGACACCCTAAATATTAACCACTTGTTTAACACATATACACTTGATTAATCAATTTACTATAGATGGAATGGATCTAAGGTGTTATAACCATAGCTTGCCTAATTATATGTCAAATACACCCACACCAAGTATTACTATAAATTGAGTGGCTATGTGTGCTAGTCCCACCTATAGTAGAAGTACTATCTCCATAATGGATCTCTAAACATGGACACTAAAACCACTAATAATTTTATCTATAGGTAATATATCCTACTCTATGTAGCCCAAGTGTTATATCAGTTTCATGGTGCATATATTTATGCTTGACCCATTTTCAACCATGAGACTATGAATAGGATGGTGGTATATATATGCTCATATGAAAAGTGAGTGTAAATTTGTGTCATCACCCACAATATCCTACTATGAAAATGTGATAATTGGTCTAGATGTCACTCTAGTGGGATACATGCCAATAATTTTATGTAGGGGATGTGTCTCCTCTATAATTGTGTGATAGGAAGCTAGCAGTGGATGATCCTGGTATGTATAATGAACACCTGATGTTTCCCCTACCTCATTAGTAGTATGCTTAGGAAAAGGATCTAAAAATATCTTAAGTGTCTTTTCCTCTATTTATTGTTTTGGTGCCTCGATGGGTGTGCCCATATCAATAATGTTTTCCTTAATAAGGTCTTCTATCTTGTGATTCAGGCTAATGCATTTATTTTTGGTGTGGCCTAGTGCCCTATAATACTTGAAAAATGCATTTGAATCATAATTTTTTTGAAGATGTCATGTCATAGAAACCTATTTAATGGGATAGAGAGATATGACATTACATTTCAGTAGTTGTTTTATAACTCATGTTGGTGAATCTATTAAATTAGTGAATACTCTACATTAAGGAGCTGATAAGACCAATCTAGGAGAAAGGATTTGAAGCTACATTAACTATTATATTTTGATCTACTTTTTTCTCTAAGGTCTTGACCTTATATGTAGGTTTTATTGAACTCTTAATATTTGAATCTGATCCATTTCTATCTTTGAGTTTGCCCATTGCCAAGAGCTTAACCTCTCTTTCTTTACCTGTGTGGCACATGTATATAAATGTGGGAAAATTATTGAATAAAATCACTTCATGAAGTGTTGGTGATAAACTCTATTTTAATATATATTGAATTTATCTATCTACCATGGGGCTAGTCAATTTTGATAAGATTGTCTTGTACCGTAAGACATAATTGGCTATGGGCTCATTTGACCTTTGTTTGAGTTGTGCCACTTATTCATATGATATCTTGTCACTTTTTTTGATATATAAGTGTGATAAGAACATAACTACTAAAGGACTGGATGTCATAATATATTTGTTAAGCAAATCATATAACCACTATAAGGCATAATCCTTGAGACTACATGGAAAGAGCTTCATAAGAAGCCAATCATTGGACACATAGTCCAAGCATGTTGCATGAAAGGCTCAAAGGTAATGCTCTAGTTCAACCTTTCCATAATATCATGTGAGATTAGGTGTTATGAAACTAGATGGGAAAGTAGTTACCATAATGTGATGTGGTAATGGTGTGTGTAATAGAATATTGGAATCTAAGGCATGAGAAGGATTAGTTTCTCCTTGTTCAAGATGTAACACCTTAGATTGTAGATAAATAAATTGTTTCATAAGGGATTTTACATCAGGAGGAGAAGAATTGGCCACAAATGGAGTAGTTATCACTGATGGTCAAATAACCAATTTTAGTTGTGTTATCTAAGTTAGATGAGTAGGCCACACTGAAGGTGCAACAACATCATTAACTAGAGGGGTAGAATATTGACCATTGTTATTATTTTGGAGTTCCTTTTGAAGAATGTTTATGAAATCATCTTGTATATCCTTATGTTTGGACATAAAGTCTTGAAATTTATGCTTATAAATTTCATCAAATCTTTTGTTAAGTTCTACCATTGTAGGTTGAAGGTGTGAAAACAAGTTCTGTATATTTTGGACCTTTTAAGAATAGTAATCTATGAAAGTGTTTAAAATTTTAAATATTGAAAAAAATTGGAATATTTTATGAGTTGAAATTTGAGTATATGTAAAAAGGATACAAACCCTAAGTGTGTCTAAGGTTAGGGTTTTTGAAGCTAGGATTTATTTACAATAATTTAAATTAGATGTAAAATAAATTAAATCCCTAGTGTAGAATTAATTTTGTTTAGTTAGGTTGTATAAATAAAATTAAAAATTTATAAGTATGCATCCCTAAAAAATTTTCGAAAAAATAGGAATTAATGCAAGCTATGGTTTTATGAAATGCTCAAAGTAAGACATGTTCACTAAATAATTTAACTTTTTAGGGTTTTGAACATATAATTCTTATGTTTGTTTAAAGGGCTAAGATGTCTAAATTAGTGAAATAAATTTCAATAATTAACTTACTAATTTGTAAATGAATTTGACCTTTATGGAATTTCTAAAAATAGCAATAAATATGGAGATATATAGACTTAGATAAAAATAGACTATCATGGATTATTTGGGTACTGAAATGAGAGATTTGAACAACTCTAATTATTGTAAGTAGGTTTTTGATATTCATCTATTTACTAGACAGTAGTACCCAATTTGGATAGTAGTGCAATCTATGTGTAGTGTCTAGGATGGGGTGATAATGTCCTATTTATGAGACTATTCCTATTTTTTAGGAGAACCCATGCTTGTGTCTATATTTTATGTTCCTCTGAGACTGAAGCTTGTAGCTATATATTATACTTGTAAAGCTTGAAGTGATATGCAAACCCTAATTCTCTTTGCAAGTGTGATATGACTAATATTTAAGTGTGTTATAGGATGGACTAGAAATCCTCAACACCCTTCTATGTAGGTATTTTCCTACATACCAATACTCTAGAGGGGTCAAGTCCGATGTAGTTGTCCCATTTAGTGCTTGATGTATATGCAAGTGAATGTTAGAATGAGAGTGGCCTTGGAAGCCTTGAATGTGTTTGAGTTTTGAAATGCTTGAAAATTGGACGTAGGATTATTGTAGATGGTAGTATGAATAAATTAGGGAAGAATATGGATAATGTACCTTAATTATTCACTTTTTTCTTAGATTTGAATAGTTTTTCCATCTAGTGAATAGAGGTGGATTAGACTTATATATATACAGTTATGTTGCTTGTGTATATAATAAAATGAGATTACGAAAACCTTAAAAGGGGAATAGATTTGAAAAGTTATTCTTTGTGAATAGTTAGAGATAATGATAGTAGTTCTCAATTGGGGATACTAGCACCATGTGTTTGTAGTGTCCCAAATGTGGCACTAATGTCCATTTGGCAGAATTTTAGGAAAGTTAGATTAGAATTAGAGGTGACAGTTCAAGGACTATGCCTTGACTATATTTAAGTGATCATGGTCTTTTGAATGGATATAAGTTTAATTATAAGGATATATAATAGGTATATGTCAAGCCTATGGATAGGGTAACTCAAGTGACACTCAACATCTAATTACCACTTTTAAGTGATTACATTGGGGCAACACTAAAAAGTGTATATCTTATGTTTTAGGAAATTAAATCTTATGAAAATTTACATGGAGGCATATTTTCATGTCCTTTAATGTTTATAGTTATTTTTAGATCCTTAAATGACATGATGGGAGAAAAAATGGTAAAACATAGGTCTACACCATGAAGGAAATAAGGGTTCATGACTAATTTGCTCATGGATGGAGTGTGAAATGAGTGTTTCAAACATTTTTAAGGGAATATAATGATATTATATGGTGTATAATTATTTTTCAAGTATAAATATATGCTTACATAATGAAAAATAATTGAAAATAGGCTCATATAACTGTAAAAACATCTTTAAGTGACCCTACGAGCAGCAAGCAAGCACTTTTTTTAGAATTTTTGTTTGAGAATTTGGTGAATTATTTTAAAGATTTTTAAAATTATAAATGTCTTAATTATTAATAAATATAAAATTATCCTAAGGATATTTTATATTAATACCTATAACTCATTTTAAACCCCCAAATCTAAATTAGGGTTTGTTTAGGCCTATAAAGCACAAAAAGGCATTTTTAGAAGTTGTATGTGGAGTTTGGAGATAAAAATTTGTTTTAAGGTCTAGGATAATATTTTTATTATTTTATAATACTCATTATAACCCTAATATATTAAAATAATTCAATTTCATCAATTTATAGGTGCTCATTATGCATTTGGCAAGCTTGTCAAGATGGAGAAGATGGACATATCCAAGAAAGATCAGTATAGAGAGCTATGATTGTTCATCATCAAATTCACTCTCATTAAGGATATTAAATTAATACCTCAAAAATGATACATTCATCCATTACTTATGCTAATTTTAAGAAATAAGAGTGCAAACCTATCAACAAGTTCCATCAATGCATAAAAATATTCAACAAACCTTGCCAAGTCAATCACTTGTGTTCTTTGCCATTTAGAGAACAAGAAGAGGTCAAGAGTTTGTTTTAAAAAACTAATAAATGGTGTAATAAGTCTTAAAAAACCTCAAGATGACCTTTTATCTCTCTTTTATGCCAAGGTCATGAGTAAAAATTCAAATCAACATAAAGAAGCCTTCAAATAACCCTATCAAGGTAGAGAGACATCATGCAAGAATAGAGGGGTTAGTTGAAGACTTGAACAATAATTTAAGACCTATATCCATGGAGGAGACTTCTTAATCAATAAGAAAATGAAAATAACTCACTTATACACCACTTTGGAGATATTTGAGGATGTTGAGAGAGAGAAACATGTAAATAAGAATATAGATGCATAGGTAGTTAAAACTCCAAGAGACAAGTAGGATAGTTAAAGCCACTCACTAAAAAGATGGAGAGTATCAAGGAAGTTTAATTAGATATTAAAAAGGATTAAATGAAGATGATCAAGACCTCTTCAATTATTTAAGACCATCAAGGCATACAAGGAGACCAATTTCCTTCAATATAGGTCATGAATGAGGATCTAAGGCTTCTTCAAGCATTCAAATAAGCCTACCTCTCCCTCCTATACCATTTTCCAAGAGAAAAAAGTAAAAATATATCATTTAATACATAAGAGTTAAAAAAACATGTAATTTGGATAATATAAAAGTGGTTGAGAAGGGTGAAGTAAAAAGATGACTAGGCATGATGACTCATCCCCAATTTGGGGTTGCTTTGTCTCCTCTATCCTAACTCCCATTTTTATATGTATGTTACTTTTTTGAAAGAGGATATTAACCTTATTTTAGATATATATAAAATCTACCAAAAATTTGTACTGCATCACCTTTGAAGTAATAATAAGCTTATTTTCCCTCATTTTTAGGTTGTTCATAAAGTGTGTGCCTCATGTTCATTAATGTAACTTAGTGAATGATTGATTTTCTTATATTTATGTATATATTTTTCACCTTTATGTAGCATATAATAATTCTTGCAGGACATATCAATTATCTAAGTCTGATTTCTACCTAATTTGGAAGTGAATTCAACCAATGTTCATTACTTCCATGTTAGTGTTAATATTTATCAAGACCTTTATATGAAATATTGATGTAAGAGTCATATAGATAAAGATTAAATTAATGTGTGAAAGTTATTTAGCTTCCCAAGTGTGTCAAGTATATCAATAACTATCTATAACATTGGTGTATCACCCCCAATTTTTAATCTTAATGTTCAATTTTAGTTTGAGTATTTCTCCCTTTACCCTTTTCATAGTCAAGAAATCACTAAATTAGAGAGTTTAGAGTGAATTAGATGAATTTACCAAGGGAACCATCCATTTATCTATAGATTATATCCAATATAAGGCCACCCACACCTTGGAGAGTTTCCATTGTGTCCAAATGAGTGAGAATAGGTATACATTTTCACAAATGGCACTCATGAGTGATAATAGTTTATAGCACACCTAGTGGGACCATTCCATATTATAGTTAAAAATTAGAGATAAAAAAATACATTTATAGTATTATATAACATTTATCAATCTTGTACTAGGTGATTCTTTGAGTTTCAAACTTATTGACAATAGATAAGTACTAGTTTCATGCCAGCTATCACTACAAGGTCTTAAAGTAGAGGTATTCCTTTTGAGTTTGTTAAATTACCTTTACATTCAAACAAAATAAAAATGTTTTTAAGAATAATTCCATATCCTAGGAAGTTATTTTAGTCACCAAATTGGCCTATTTTGAAAACTACTACAGCATCAAATCCTATTATCAATATGGTTTCCCCTAGGAACTAAGTATTTGTCCTTTTTAATGATGGAAGATCTCTCAATTTGACCAATATGATCACATCGCAACCTCAACCCTCAAAATCCTACCATATTTCATAGGTGAGGATCAAATTACACCCATAGAACATATCAAAGATGTGGACAACTTGTGTTCAGTCCACTATGTTACCCAAGATAATGTTTCCATCCATTTGCTTATTGCATCCTTCAAAGAAAAGGCATTATAATGGTATAATAAAATTTCATTAAACTCCATTTCCACTTTAGATGATTTATATGTAGTATTTTATAGATAATTTAAAGATAAATTAGACCATTTATCCCTCATTGAGCAGCTCACTACCATCAAGAGAGAACCACATAAATTTATGATTGATTTCAACCTTAGATTTCAAAAATCATGGGATAGAATACCTCCCATGATAAGGCCATATCCTAATTATGCTTTCCTATACTTATTTAGAGCCTTAAATTTTTATATTTTAATTATGATTAAATCCATGGGTGGTAGGACACTCCTGGATGCCTATGAGGTTGCCATTAGAGTGGAAAATAGTCTAATTTAGGCTAGTAAACTTGCACCTAGGCCTCCAATGCCAGTTTTTCTAGAAACATAGATTATTAAACCTCTTAAAGCTCCATAAATATCCCTAATTCTATCCCCTCAAATTAAAATTTAAGCTCCTCTTAATCAATCTAGTGAGCTTGGTGAACTAAAAGGTATGCTATAGTATTTTGGTAATGAGATAGTTTAGTAGAAGAGGCAAGAATATCAAGATAGTAGGCCATATAAAACACTTTATCATCCCACATATCATCCATATAGATAATAAATACCTTATTACTAAGGATTTAAATATAATATACATCCATACTAAGATCAAGGAGTCATTACACAAGCCAAACCATATGCTACAATTGACCCGAATTCTCCTTCCACATCCAAGTCCATTATACCAATACAAAATAAATTGATGCAAGACTCAATTTTTTATCCTTCTAATACCAATGATGTGCAAAATCAAGCTTTAATGGCACAAAATATGTAAATTCTTCAAAATACACAAGAGGAAGCCTTTCTTCAAGGAGGCCAACACAATGACGCTATGGTACATGTTGTAAAAAAGTTAGTTGTGTAAGTCATTTATTCTTTCAGGCACTTATATGGATGTCCAAGTCAGTTCTAGACTTTTTACAACTAGGTGTAAACCTATAATAATCCTATAGCACTCAACATTTATCACTTAACTACACTAGCATCAATTCACATAAGGTATAAGCCTTATGAACTCACCCAAAGCATAATAGAGAAAGAACTAGGGCCTACATTAGGTTAGTAATGCCATGGTGCAACTCATTCTTCAAAATGATTGGTCATTATAATTAAAAAAATATGTATTTCATTGGTGCAAGCCATTCTACATGCAAGATAACTATCTTTAGGTGAAAAACCT
Source organism: Torreya grandis (assembly GCA_037957365.1). Taxonomy (NCBI): domain Eukaryota; kingdom Viridiplantae; phylum Streptophyta; class Pinopsida; order Cupressales; family Taxaceae; genus Torreya; species Torreya grandis. The sequence continues at coordinate 108,369 of JARHVA010000456.1, forward strand.
ATTTGGGAAACTTGTATAGGTCATAGAATCACAAACCTATATTAGGTTAGTTCTAAGATCTCAAGGGTGTAATATTTTGTTTTATTGGGATTAGCACCATTTGGTGATAAGATGGGTTAAGGGAAATACTTTATGTCAAGGCTTCATTCTTAAGCTAGTGCTTTAGGTAAAGATATAATTCTTGGTGCAAAGTCCTTCCTACACTTAGAGTATTTATATATAATGTGTTGACATTATTATTTACATAGGGATGCTATTAATGGGTTGGACCAAAATCTTATTAGAAATTAGTATTCATATAATAAATCTAAGCATTACAACTATTACAAACATTTTATAATAAATTAACACAACCATAACCATATATACTATATCAATACTCATTTAAGTACAATTCCATTCTTCATTAAACATTGTTCATGTATACAAAGTACATGACAAGTGAAACATATCAAAAGCTCATTTAAACCTATTAAAGGCCCAGAGGCTCATAAGTAAGCTTGGGCACTATAATATGGAACCTTGAAGGCATCCATGCTAGTCCTAAGTTTCAATGGTAGTTGCCTCTCTATATCTGGAACTGATTCTATAGAGCTTCACTATCTCAAAGTCACATCATTTACATACTAGTTCAAGATTGGATTTATAGAACTTAGAAGCATCTTCATGCCAGGGTGGAAGGTACACATTGGTTGTTGAGTTAGAGCCTTGGTTTATCATTCTATCATCTCCATCACTTTGTGCCCTTTACACTCAAGTCACCATGTGTAGTCACTTATGAATATGCCCTAAATAATTTGGGTGCCAAGTAACTGCCTACCAGTTGGTGCAAGATCTATGAAGATTCCTTTAGCTAGCACAAAAGGTGCTAAAATATTAATCATTTCAAATGATCACCTCGTGCCAAGATATCTATTGATTTTGCATGGATCCATACTTAGCCAAAAATGGGCCCAACATTTACCCCATACAAAATTGATAGTCCACCATTGGTCTAGTCTTTCAATACTCTTGGTGTGTAGAACTCTGGTGCACTCTCCTTTAGTTTAATGTTGAAGTCCTCAAATACCTTAATGGTGATCTTAAGTTATTCAATGACACTATCTATCTCTATTAAGGTAGTTTTGAACATGAGCACACCCATACTTTTTAATTCTTTATAGAAGGATTCAAGGTTTGTCTTAGCTTTTGCCACTCCTCTATCTAGGATTTCTCCTTGTTTGCAAGTCTTGGTTTATAAGGCACAGAAGAATTCTTCCAATATTTATTCTTGGTCTTTTATTTAAGTACTCAAGGTATTAACCTTTCCCATTATTTGGCTATGCTCTGATCTAATCATCATGTTTACTCCTTCTCCCCCTTTACCTTTTTGAGGTGCAAATCTATGATTGATGCCTAGTTGGAGAAGCTATATAAGATGGCATCAAAAACATTTGCACCCTCTTAAAGTTGCATAAAGAGGTCTTCCACCTCTTATATATTTATAACTAGTTATTTATTTATTATAGTGCATGGTTCTTCCTCTTCTTTTGGCACTGACTCTACCTTTAAACTTAGAAACATTTGCTTCACTAGCACACATACTTTGTTTACCTCTAAAAGATTCAAAATGTCAACATCATCCAAGAGGGATGGTTCAGCTTCCTCTATGCACATAGCCAATTGTTTTAATTTTAACTTCATGGGATTTACTTCTTCTACTTCTAGTGTGATCTTCTTCCATCTTGAAGATCTAACCTCATTAATGATGTTCTTTTATACTACTTTGAAGGCCATCTAGATCAGTGCATTAGCCGAATGAATAGGTTCATTACATGGGGTTTATAAGAAGGGAATCATGCCCTTATTTTGGTTCCTCTATGCCTAGTATAGCCTTCTATGACACCTTAAAATGAGGGTCATCCATATAATTGTTAAAATTGAATTATAGTTTTTGGCACATCCTTATTGTGGTAGCTCTAGAGGGCATGTACTCGATCACATAGTAATCTTCATCGATCTACCCCTTCTATGCCTTTTTCCTTAGGCTTGGCTTGCTGACTTATTCCTAAATGATGGTCAAATATATCTATTTTCTATCCTCTTCATTGGTTATATCACTCTCTTTATCACTTCCCTCTAAGGCTCCTTCCTCTTATTCTAATATGGTTTCTTCCTTAGACTTCTCCCCTTTGTATGTTTCTTCTTCTACCTTGGTGTCAGCTTTGCCCTCCTATTTCTATTGGGTTTCTTTATTGCTTTTCATTTACTATTTTAATGCACCATTATCACCTTTTTTATTCTAGGTTCCCCCTCACTACTTGGGTGCATCTGTGGTTTAGCTTCTTCTGCTCTATTGGTGGGGCCACTAGGCACCTTTGTTGTTTTTTCTTCCATTGGTTTTGTGCTTGCGGTAACCTTCTTATCTTCCTTTTTTTTCTTGGCCCTTATTTTTCTCTACCTCCCTATTATTTATTATTTCTAAGGTCTTTTCTTCCTCAACCCTTATTTCCTTAGCCTCAACCTTGTCAATCTCTTCCTGGGTCATGTTGGTTACCTTCATGGCTGGTCTTTTTTTCTCTAGCATCATCACCATCTCTATTTATTCCTCATTAAGGCCCATTTTCTTCCACCATCTTATCTTTTCCTCCTCAATTAGTGGAGGCTATGTGGAGGGATCTTTGGATGAGGTTTTGAGCAAATTTTATACCTCTCTAACTGTGGTGGTAGTGCCACCTTAGAGGGCTTCCTAAACTTCTTTGGCATTGGGATATTTTTTTACTACTTCCTCTTGGATTATGTAAACTTGTGTCCCTCCTTCTTCCTCCTCCATCTCTTCACACACCTCTTGCACTTATAGTTCCTCATGCACCTCTTTCACCTCCATCTCTACCAAGGTTATTGTGGGCATTATAACTACCCCTTTGGACTTCTTTTTCTTCTCCCTTTTATTGGGAGAAATAATCTCTGGCATGAAGGCCATCCACTTATTCTTTGGTGCAGAGGGAGTGACCTCATTATTAGAGGTGATATTTAATCTGATGTGTTCCTACATATCATCAAGTGTTTCCCCCTTTTTCTTTTGGGGAGATTTATTCTATGATACCAGTGCTAGCTTCCCTTCATTGTCAATATAAAGTGGGAGGTTATTATCCTTATCGATGCTCATGCCCTTCTTTTCTGACTTCATCTAATTATATAGAATGTGGATTTTCTTGATTATGACTTCCTTTTGAAGGGGATGAATGTCAATGTGATCTGAGTCATCCAACTCATCCTTGGTCTCTTTCCCTCCTAGGTGCATGTATTGGTACCACAACCTACTTCATTCTAAATCCTTGGTTTTCACTAGGATGTCTAGCTGCTATGAATTAGGAATTATTCTAAGCACATCCTTGAAGTATTTGGATAAAAATTCATAGGGAAACTTTAACCAACTAGATCAATTACCATCTATGAATGCTAGGTGCACTACATAGAAGTGCTTCATAATGGTGAAGGTTACCATTCCAAACATATTCTAAGGGAGTTCATTAGGGATGAGCCATTCTTCCCCAAATGATTTGATATATTGGGTGCATCACCCCATTAATGTAGTCTTGTAATTTTGGTAGAAGGCAAGGGGTAGGTGAAGTTTTGTTACTTTAGCACTATGGAGTCCTTATGCTCTAGGAAGACCCAAAGGTTATCCTCATTTCCATCAGGTATGTCAATCTCCTTCATTACAATTAAAATTAATATATACCCCCACCATAATTTATCTCACACTATATGACACATAAATGCATTCTTCACCATTTCCTCTATAATGAAATTTTCTATATTAAAATTTACCCCTATGCCATGTGATGGGTGATGCATAGGTAGGCCTTAGTGATATCTATCCACCAGCCACTAGGGAAAAGTTTGAAATAATGAAACACATATCTACCCTCATTATAGGGTCTTTGATGTCTTAGATTGGGAACATATAACCTCCCTTATATTACCCCAATAATTTCTCAACCCTTTCAACTTCAGCATCATCCACCATCATCTGATGGGTATCAGCACTAGAGTTTGGGAGCCTGATGATTTTGCCAATAATGTTTCTTGAAAACTACATGCATATCCCTTTAAAGTATAGGTGGTCCCTATGGATACATGATAGGAGGAAATATATGAGGTATTCTAGCTTCTTGAAACATGACAACTCATAGAGTTGAATTGTACTTGTGGTTACAAGTTTGTCTCATGTGGACACATCAAATAATATTACACCTGATTTAGTCTTGACCCCTATATCAACCACCAAGTCTTGAGCTAAATCTTGCACATTACTTGAGGTGCAATGATTATATTATTTGATTCAATAGGTGTGCACGAAATATGCCCAACTTTCTCCTACCAAGATCTCCTTAGGAAACTACATCTCTCAGCAGGACATTTTTATAAGCACCTCTAGATCAATCTTGATTATGTTAACTCCATCCACCGGTTATGATTTATTATTTACTATGGTCATTTATTCTAGCATTTTCACCCTCTTGTCATCCTTTTATGCCTATGAGAGACTAGAATTCATTCATTTCTTCCCCATCCTAAACTAGCTAGTGTTGAAGCATAGTTTATTTACTTTGTTAAAGCCTATAATTTTTTTTGGCACTCCTCATAGTTAAGAAATATGAGACTATGACTTCAGCCCTCAAGATTCACTTTCCATTAATGGTAGCCTTGGTGTCACTCTAATTTTTTACTACTTGATTCTTACATAATTTGTACCCCACATTTTGTTATGTCAATCTCAAAGGGAACGCAATTCTTCTCTCTATTCAATTGTTCACTTTTGGCATTTGTGGGTACTTAAGGTCTCACTATAGTAGTGTTTTATTATTTTGGCTTTGGTTTATTGGTTTGGCTCTAGTTCATTGTTTTAAAGTTTTGGGTGTAAATTATCTTGAGGTTTGTAACCTAAACTAGTCAGACCTTTATTGTTTTATGCCCGTAATTTAGTTACCTTCTTAATTTTAGGTGATTAATGGTGTGGTAGTGCCTCAATTTATTAGAGTTTTCTAAAACCCATGAAATCCACAAAAATCTTCTACCTTGCATGTATTCAATGCAGATATTTATGCCTCCACCATCACCTCAATAAATTCTCCTAATGGTATTTTTGGTGAAGTGATGTGTAGTTTAAATAAACACTTCTTGCCTCACTTTGGGTGGATCCTAGCTTGTCTTGATGATATTTCACCTATGTTTTTTTCACTTTACATGACCTTTCACCTTATTTTTGAAATTAAGGCTTAGTGCCTCACATGCACATTATTTAGCCTCCATGGTTCCATCTTATTTTCCTATTGCATTTTCATTTCAAGTGCACTTTCTTATCTTAGTCAATTTATATCTACTTTCATCTCTTTGCCTTAGCTTGTCCTACCCCATACAAAACCATTGTGTTGGTCATCTAGTTCTTCACTCTCTACTTTTAATCTCTTGAACACAATCATAGTGTGTGTCTTCTTTCTACCTCTTGTGCATTTACATCTTGTACACCTCTATTTATTAATTAATACTCATATTTTCAAATTCTGGCGAGTTTCATGCACTCATAAACTTATGTGTCTAGCCTCAAGCACTTTAGAAAGCATCCACACTCGACTCACCTAACTAGAGTTATGCATAGAAGTGCCAAAATATTTCATTTATAGGCCTTAAAATGTTGCTTATTTATTCTACAAGAATAATAATCATAAAATATAAGGAAATGTTTGGTTTATGCCAAACATCATTCGAGTCATCACAATATAACCAACATATCACCAAGAAGTCAGTGTCTAATGGTGAAAGCACCATCTTATTTCTTATATAGCTTTAATCTATTGCCATTGAAATTTCTACGAAGCATTTCACCTAATAACATGCATAGCTTGCATTCACTAGTTTCTAACATGTTTTGGATAAAATATGTGACCATCCACCTAATTTTTAGCTTCCTTAGGTGCTTTAAATACTTGAAATCATAGATCAAGACCAATTCTCCTTTAGTTAGTACCTTGCATTTAATATGCCTATCATGCCATATATTTTGGTGTACCTTCTTTATCTGCTAACTCCACCTTGCTTGGGCATGCACTTCATCTAAGTGCTTCAAGTCCTTCAGCCTCACACTCAATGATTCTTGGTCATCCAAATGAATAATTCATGTAATTCACAATCATGGCACCAATAACTCCATCGGTAGAATTAACTCTATGCTAAACACAAATTGGAATGGTGTAACCTTGTTTAGGTGCTTGCAAGTTATGCAATATTCTCATAGAACTTTTGATGCTCGATCATCCCAATCTTTCTGACCAATGTCACATATTTTTATGAGGCACATTAAAAATATCTTATTTAATTTTTTAGTTATTCCATTTTCTTAGGGATGATATGGGGTGGTCTTGTGATGCACCACCATGTACTCAACTAGTAGGATTTTGTTAGTTTTATTGAGGAAGTGTGTTCTTTTATCACTAGTTAATTTAAGTGAGGCCCCATAATGACTTATGATGCTCTCTCATATTAATAATATAGTAGTGGTGGTAGTGTAGTTTTTAATAGGCACAACCTTGACCCACTTTTTGAAATAATTAGTGGCTATTAAAAGATACCTTGCACTTGTGCATGTTGTAATAGGAGTCATTATCCCAACAAAATCAATGTCCCATTTTTCAAATAGCACCTAGGTAAGAATGGGGATGAGAGGCATCTCATCCTATTATTTTGGCTTCCCTATATACTAGCATATGTCACATGACTTATCACAATCCTTTGAATCTTACAATAGGCTTGGCCACCACAACCCTGATTATAACACTTTGTGTGTCATTGCATCTCTAATGCAATGGCCTCCTATGATCCCCTCATACATCTCATGTAGAATAGAGTCTCTTTTATGTTCCAAAAAAAATTAGTATAGGATTTCATCTTGACTTAATTTATAAAACTTCCCACTAATGATCAGAAAGTGAGTGGTGCAAATGGCAAGTTGTTTCTTCTGTTTGGTTGTCATAGTCTGGGGCACAAACCTAGACATTATAAATATGGTTTTCTCTACCAAGTATTTAGGAACATGCTAGAATCTATAGAATTGCACAGCTAGCATGTCATCTTCAATGGGAAGTGCCACATTACTAGAGTTGATGAGGGACAAATGGTTTGGTCCTGAGTCCTACTTCCAAGGTTTTACCACAACTGAGAACTAGAATTCTTAATATAGAACTATCCATCTACAAATGCACCCATGGAGAATGGGCTTATTCAAAAGGTACTTAAGTGCCTCATGATTAATGAAAAAGATGAATGGGGTTACTAATAAGTATTTCCTAAACTTTTTGATGGTATAAACCAGGGCCAACACCTCATGTTTGATAGTTATGTAATTTTACTTTATCAAGGTCAATTTACAACTCAGAAAGGAGACAAGATGATCTATCTTACCTTTAATGGGTTACACTAGAATGGTGGAAATTGTAGATCTGGATGTATTGACATTAATTTGGAATGGATTCATCTAGTTAATAAACTAAAGGATATGCACACTAAACAACTTGAGATTCAAATTTTTAAAGGCATCCTCTTGCATTATGTCCTAGTAGAATGGTCCATCCTTGTATAATAGCTCCTCTAGCAGTGTTTTGATCCTTACATAGCTCCTTATAAACTTTATATAATATCCACAATTTCCAAAAAATGTGTGAATGTATTTATGTGTGGAAGGGGTCTATAGTTATATAATAATAGCATTCTTTATGGGGTTAACAAGTAGACCATCTTTGCAGATGATTTGCCTGAGCAAGGTTCCAAATGGTGTTGTGAATATGCACTTCTTAAGGTTCAAGAATATTTATAGCTATCAACACCTCTCAAATATGAGGTTCAAGTTATTATAATGGTCTCTCACAAGCCCATACACATTCTAATTATCAAGGTACACCTGACAGAACTTATGGATAAAATCTTTAAATGTAGTGATGACTACTTTAGAGATTATGACTGACACATTATTGAGCCCAAAGGGAATCACATTATAGGAAAAACAACCTCATTATGTTTCAAATTTTTTCTTAGGCTAATCCTAATATTTAATTTAGACTTGATGGTATTTAGAGAAATCATCAGTGAAAGTATAGATTTTTTAGCCTGTGACTCCATCTAAGACTTCATCAATAAATGGGGTTGGGAAGGGGTTCATGATACAGGTGGTGTTTAAAAATTGGTAATCAACACAAATTTAGATGTTACCATCCTTATTAATTCTAATCACCATGGGGCTAACTAATTCTGACTCTTGCACCAGGTAGATTACTCTTGCAGCTAGCATACCATCAATCTTTGTTTTGACCTTAGTGTAGAGATTAGGGGTTCATTTTGTAGGGGCACTTTTTGATAGGTCACAAGCCATCCAATAAATTTATGCTCATTTTTACAAGGGATGGGTGGGTACCCTTCATGTAATATTAATTATTTGGAAACAAATCTTGAAACTCCTTCAAGAGATCCATAATTTATTTTAGTTTTACATCAGACCAATATGTTCCTAAAGTAGCCACCTTAAGTTCCCCTTCCACATTGATATCAACCTGGGTAGTCTTGAGTGGCACACATTAGGGATTATTTATCTCTTAATGTGTGTCCTCAACTTGCCTACTCCCCTTAGTTGTTTTGATGTGGAGATGAGTAGGGTTTTCCTCATTAGAGGCACTATCATACACTTGGCATACAATCTTCCTTTTTCCTATCAAGGATGTCCAATTTTGTGCTTTTATACATTTGTATCTTCATCACTTGATTCACTATTGAGTTCTTAATCCTTAAAATAAGTTAGGATTGCTAATTCTTTCTCCCTAAAAATATCTTGTAGCCACTTCTCTAAGATTATAGTGTCCTCAAACACTACCCTTCAAATGACTTGTAATGGCTCTATCAATTCTAGGTTATGTGAGGAAAAGGAGAAGGTGTGCACAAACTTCTCATTTAAAACATCTTAACTAGTTGTCTCATGTTGAATTTCATTGACCACATACCAATATCATGCCCACATCTTCAATGTTCTACAGAAGGCATGCACCCATAGGTTCCTCAAGGCATTTATGCCACATTCAATCCATGTTTCTTTGCACAAGTGTATGTGGACTATTGGGTCTAAATCACCATAGTATGCAAAAATGTCTAGGTCCTCATTGATTTTTATAAATCTGGTGTAGATGGTTACTTTTACATCTTTCCATGTTGGTAAGCTATACCTCTATACTTCCCACCAATGAATGGTAGTGCTTCTCAAAGTATACACTATTTTGCTCATCTTGTGTACTTCCTTCAGGACGTAAGACTCTAGGTCACACACATATTTTTATATAAGATTGTTCCCCTCATATTGTGAGAGTGCTATAAGTCTACCTTTTCTTAGGTGAAACACTTTATTTCTCTTCTTCCTATTACAAGGGACTCTTTGCAAAATGTGATCAATCTAGACCCAACCATTCCTCATAGGTTTTGGTGCATTAGTGCTCAGTACATGGTACCTTTGACTAGTGGTTTTGTAAGCTTATTTGACCCATCAGTTTTAAGATATGTCAATAGTGTTTGAGGCTAACTTTGCATCACCCCAATAAATAATTCCTTGGTCATCAGGGTTGATAGTTTTGGTGCCTTACACCATGATGTTTTAGATATGGTTGATCTCATCTTCAAGATCAACACTTTATACATAAGGGAGTCTTTGATCACTTGAGAGGGGGATCACTACCCTCTCCTTGATGTTTTCAAAGGTCATTTACCACTTATTAAATTATATGTTATAATTATTCACATAACACCATGGCCTACCTAAGAATGTTGGATAATTATCTTTCTCAACCAACTCGACCACTTCAAAGTTAGCATGCAACTCTATACTAATAATATCTACAATGGTGCCTTTTAAAATTATGATTGGTTACATCCTAGATTTGTTTTCCATGAAAATCAGATGAGGGGAAGGCCTCAAGGTTGGCCTACCCATCTTCTCCCATGTGTTTCTTATCAAGATATTAACCTCATTACCTATGTCCATGAGGACCTTGTATATAGAACATCCCTCAATGGTAGCATTGACCAAGAGCTCTTGATCATACTTTACATTTTGTGTATGCCTAACCTCTCACACCCTTTTCATGTGTGGCATAGAAATTTCAACTATCTTCTACTTGGCATATTATAAAAGCAAATTTTTTAATAGGGGCAGCATCCTTTCTATCTATAGGAGGCATAAGATCTCTATTAGCTCTTGTACCTCAGCCTCCTAATTATCTTTATTATTGCACAAGGTAACATCTTGTGCCTCTATAACTCATGCCAATTATAATTACCTTTGAAGGTTTTTAATATCACTCATGGCCTATTACAAGACATCCTTATGGTGCATAGGGTTAGGGTAAGGCACAACTTTGGGTTCTAACCATGTGATGCACTTAGTGAAACTTAGTTCCCCATTTTCTAGGTGTAATTTTAGTACTAACTCAATTGGTAATTGAGTGGTGAGCCTACTATGAGTAGTCACCTACACTTGGACTTTATCAGTGTTAGTTGATTATGCCTGTGGATCTCATTTCTCCATTTTTAACACATGTTAGATCATTCATGCACCTTTATCTACATAAGACTAACTTTGGGTTAACTTTTTATATAAGTCAAGGCATTCCTTAAGCTTATGTGTTATTCAATAAATCCACACATTAGATGTGTAGGGCATTGATACTAATAGTTATTAGTTAAACCACCCTTGTAACATGATCATGATGGGAATCTTCCTCCACTATGTCCTCCTCCCCACCCTTCAACACCTGTTTGCATCCCATAGCCTACATTCTATTAGCCATAGCCCTCATTTCCTTAGATTGTCTACCCTCTAGCTACTTTAGTTTCTTGCCATGTTCCTCTCTCTATATTTTCATGCATCTCATTGATTACATGATAATCGTCCATGGTATGAGTGTAGGCATCACACAATCGACAATAAATAGTTATGTTAACCTAATTAGTGCATTAAAATAGAGGATAGTTGTGAACATCATGTACCCTATGATAAACCTCACAAATTTATGGCCTTTCATCTCATAGTCAGTATACCAAAATCTACTTTGAGCATCTTACAATGAAATAGTGATAAATTTTTGGATTTTGATAGCCATGGATGTAATCTCTTCTTCCATGAATGGGTTGATCCTAGTGCCAGTGCTTTTAATTACATTATCTCTAAGTGTAACTTCAATCACTTCTTAAGGATATGTGAATGTCTTCATAGAAAGCACTCTTCTAAATGGTACTATTAATCCTCTAATGAACCATTGCATGTGTTGGGAGGGGTGAATGTCATAAATAAGCTTAGAAAGAAGAGTTTTAAACCTAGCATCATATAGGTGCATGCTCTCTAATAGCCTTTGGCTAATTTCCTTGAGCATGATGATGCTATGTTGTTCAAACTTTGGTATGTCAAATTCATTTAGAAATGGTTCCTTCAAGGTGTCATAATCAATCATAGCTTGGTTAGGATCAAATTTCCTATACCACGTATGAGCGTGATCAAGCAAAGTTGTCATGACCTATATTTTCCTTACACTCTAACTAGGTTATACCCCAAGTGTACCATTAAATATCACATTTTAACACATGCTTTATGACATTTTCCATGTCATGATACAAGTGTATTACCATTTCATAATATATTTGTTATGGGGGGCACTAGCATTTTTAGTGCTTACCCCCTGGTACTTGTCCTAGCAGTAGTCCTCTAATGCCTTTAGTCAATTAGTTGGGAATAAACCTTATTATTGTTGTTTGCATTATTGAATTAAATAGTGTGATGATACTCACTTGTGGCATTGGTCCACTCCCCATAGGCTATTACCTAGTTTACTTAGCTGATATTTACTGAATTAGAATGCTTGCACTCACATTATTGTTATCGAGATAGCACCCAAAGGTATAGAGGTACATTCACTTAGCTCCTTATAAGGGACAACTTGTTCAATCACAAAATTATATTCCATATCTACAAACTAGTCAAAGTCAATGTGGATAATAGGTTCATTTATCACTCTCCTTTCTTCTCATGGTAGATCTAGTACATGAGCTAGAACCCTAGGTTCAAATGGGGTAGGCACTTTTGATGCATCTTCAATGGTCAAATTCTATAAGGACCTATTATATTCTTCACCCATTAATAATTGAGCTCAATCTATGGCTTCACTATTCCTCTCCTCACACTACTACAATTTAAGAGATCCTTCCCCATGCCCTTCCCACTCGTTATGGGTTCTCTCATCATTTTTAGGTTTCAAATCTTACATCATCCTATGTTTACTCTTGTTATAAATATATATTCTAATATCTTAGGTGTCAATCTACTCATCCCCTTCATTTTACTTCACCTACACATCCCCTTCTTCTTTATTACACTACTCGCATGTAAAAGGACTTTAGCCTTCCATTCTTATGGTTTTAAAACTGTAATCCACCATCAATTTCTTAAGCTTTGTGCCAAATTATTTCACAAACATGATTTTGGGCACATGCAATAATTGATACTCTATGTCTACAGGGTAGGAGTATGATTATACTATGAAATCAAACATGTAACTATTCAGTGCTCCTTACCACCATTGTCTATAGTTCATATCCAAGTGGAATTAAGGTGTTCAATCTTCTCTAGGTGCTCTTTTATCCACTCAAGCCATTGTCTATAGCTTTATCTTTTCTAGGTCATATAAGCATCCAAATAGTGATATACATGCTCAGGTAATTCATAAAATAAGACCTCATACATAGCATCATATAGGTTATTCTAAACCCACTTCCTTGGCTTCTATTATTTACAATAAAGATGTGTCAACATAAAGTTATCTTCCACTTATTACAACTAGTGCCTGATATTCTTGAGGGAGAGTCAGAGCATTAGTATTTTCTATTATTGTATCTAGAATTTTTAACATGGGTCCCTGTAATAGAACCAAAATGTTGTAGAAAATCATTTACTCTATCAAGTGCTTATCTGGATATCCAAGATAGTTCTAGATTTGTTATAACTAGGTGCAAACCTAGACTAATCCTATAGTGTTTAACATTTATCACTTGAATATGTTGGCATCAATTCACATAAGTATTGTAGCATCAATTTGTACCCTTAGAAGGATTTATTTAGGCTCCCTCTAATTGAGTTACACTATTGGGACAAGGTTGTGGGTCGCCTATGGTGGGGTTGAACCTCTAGGATTTTTAAAAGGTTAGCTCCTCTGATGTATCACTTATCTCATTTCCATTAAATTATACTAAGTGTTAGGGTGAAAAGGGGGATAAAGATAACTAAAATAAAAATCTAAGCTACTATTGGTGATTCACCTAAATTTATTGTTCATCCACTCTACTTGAGATTCTAAAAACACTAATGAGATAATCCAAAGACTAGATCTATAACTCTAAATGTTTTTTATGCATCAATATTTCAAGCAAAGGTTCACCAAGTGATCAAAACCTAAGGGAAGTGATGGATAGGGCTGATTCAAGGTACTAACCAGTCAATGTATCCACATGATAGCTTCAATCAAATGCCATTAAACACTAAACATGACCTTCATAAAAAGATGAACTAGTAGTTAGGTGAGATCAAGACTTGACAAGGGAGAGATTTCTACCACATATATAAATTAAACTAACATGAAAACACTATATCAAAAAAATGAAATCTTAACTCAGTATTCTATGCATCTCAAGTGGTTAAAAATCTCAATCTTGGTAGAGTCTAGACATGCCCAAGAGAAGGATCCATTTTCAAGTTTAGAAACCTCTATACATAATAGAATGGGAATGAGAGAGGTGGGTAACATGCATGGGAGATTGGATGAGTCATTAATGATCAATAAATGTGGTGGCAATTTATTGATTTCTACGTATACACATGCCTTATTCTAATTAGGACTAATCCCTTATCAAAAATCTAACCTCCATTTTCTCCAATTGTCTTCAAGATCCTTTTATTGGCTAAGAGATACATTAGAATACAAGGGTTTATTGTGCATGATGAGTCATGACTAATTTTGTTTTATAAAATATATTTAAGATCTAAATAGAATCAATGCTTCAACTACTTTTCCAACCACCATCTCTATTTTTTTTGATCCCCCATGACATCTCCACTTGCTTCATACTATAAAGACAAAGTCCTCATACCCTTGATCCTAATAGGGCCATCACCATGTCTACTTCTAGCAACTATTTTTTGGAGCTATGATCACATCAAAATATGACACACTTTTTCATTAATCACATATCTACCTCATTTCAATATCTGAGCATAGGTCTCTTCTATAGATTGAAAACCAATCTCTTTTATTGGTTTTCCTATAGCTATTATATCGATATAGACCTATAGATCACATATATTCCATATTGATCTCTATGTTAGTTATAAATAGACCTATCCAACCTTTGAACCCTAAGGAACTTGAGAACTCATTATATGTGTAGATCTCCATTTAAAGAACAAAGATCATAATCATGAAACAATACTACAACCCCAAAGGATGGACCTTGTATGTTCCAAATCTTCAAACCAGAAGTTCATGGAATTGAAACCTTATTGTTGACACCCCTGACTGTATCATTATGTCCTTTTAATGGTATACGATTAATCTCTAATGGTGATAGGATGATCCTTATAGTACTTGCTTCTACTTTGACCTAGGTCACAATTAGTTTCCACTTGGAATCATTTGGCTTTCAAACTTTAATATTAACCATCAATCTTCTTCCTTGTGATTGAAAGAACATTATTGATTCGATTAAACCTAATGTATTCAAATTTTAATACTAACCATCGATCTTGATCCATATTGGATGAGCACCATTAGATCTTGATTGTTACACATCATTGATCTTCTTATATAATTGATTGTGCACCATTGATCTACCTATTCCCACTAAAATCTATCAAATTATCACTCACCATTAGATTTGATCTAATTTACAATGATCTTTTCTCTTATTAGTCATGCATTTACCTTGGAGATCCTTTAACCTTGTGACTGAATCCTCACTGTTGATTTAGGATCTCTGATCAAATGTATGACATTGGATCTTTGGGACCTACTAACATCTATTAGATCATTGATCACCATTAGATTTGATTCAATCAAATGTTGACCATTGATCTTGTAATATTTGAATTCAAATGGATAGTATATGAATCTTAAATTTGATGTCTCTACACATGCTTCATTCTACAAGTCTAACTTTAAAATATTATATCTTGAGATAGCAAGCTCATCAAGACATGGAATTTATAAATCATGATTTAGGCATCAAAATTATCATGTCCATGTATTTTATCCTGAGAGGTTCCCTAAGCACAATTATAAAATGCACAAGCAAGATGATCCATCCATTTCTACATGATGTCTTATGATGTTCTAGTCCTCTAAAGCTTGTACAAGTCATTTGATCATTCAATCAAATAGGAACTTTTCTTATCTATTCAATCTATACAAAATATTGGTATGTGGGCCAAAATTTTCCAAAATTTATGGAGACTCAATTGAGAAACATGCCTGCTATGCTTGACAACCTAGACCATTTATCTTAACTAGTCCATTTGGCATGGAGTCTCCTCTCTAGTTCAACATATTTATTTTAAGCTAAAAATTATCTACCAACCTCCCTTTAAAATATTCTATTGAAACAAACAAAGGCCAAAGGAATAAAAAACAAAGCACCCAAGGTACTTATTAAAGGGAAACATAGAATAGAAGGGAAACTAACCTAAACAAAGTAAGAGAAAACAAACTAATGTGTTAAGATAACACTTGGAAGAGAACAAATAACTAATTATATACAAAGAAACCTAACTAATTAGGATAAAACATGATCCACCTGCATCAAAAGGAAAAATTTTGAGTTCACCTCTATGATGATATGGAGAATGGCATATCACATGTTCCCTTGTAATCTTAATGGTTAAGGAAGCAAGTCTCTTCTTTGACAACTCCTTTGGCATGCTCATATGTGGAATAATAGGAACAAAGTAACCTCTAATGTAAACATACTCACTTGGTGGCTCTTCCTTTTTTCCAATCTCCAACTAAAATAGTTACATTAAAGAACACCCTCTTATAATGGCGATCCTATTAGCAGCCCCTAGCTTGGATTCAAGATCCACTCTTTCATAATTTGGTTGACTAAGATAAGCACTAAATAGACCTGTATTACCTTTTGGTAACATACCCATGTCTTTAGGCTCACTAAGGATCTGATAGCCCATTCTAAAGATCTAAAACAAGTCCATGTCTATAATGAGCTTTTGAGGTGATAGTATTAAAGGACTACCCATTTCATGTTCTTTGATTTTATTGACAAGGTTGCTCTCTTTGTCTATAATCAAACCATAGTCCCCATGAATAAGAGAATATTTTACTCCCAAAACTTTAAATAAGTCCTCAAATGAGCCTTTTGGCTAATTGCTAGCCTCTGGCTACCTCATAAATTCATCAATTTGATCAGATATTACATCCATTTCCTCACCCTCTACATAAGATGGAAACTCTACTTTCTCATCTTTGAAGTCATAATTTCCTCTTTCACATCTAATAGGGGTACAAATATCAATCTCCTCATCATATACACTTTCATTCTCCTTAGTACATCCTTCTTGAAACTCATTTGAATCAGTAATTTCTTTATTTAGTTCCCATATGACATGTTCCTCTTCTTGAGTGTGAATGGTAAAAATTCAAGTTAGCTCCACTTCTGATTTAACCTAAATTGTTTGGGTAGCCTCTATATGGATGAATCTCATGAAGCTTGAAACCTTCAACTTCTTGACCTCTTCTACCTCTTTTTCTTGATCATATGGACTAGGTAGAATAGGGTCCTCATAACAAAGGCTAAGCATCACATGGGTTGGGTGCATATCCCATGAAGGTTTCCAAGTTTGAGATGGATGGGTTACATTAGGAATGTTAGGTGAAGTGGGTAAAGGGAAAACTATCTCTTGAAGAGGTAGGAAGCTTAGGACTTCAAATGGAAATTTGGTAGTATAGATGGGTCTTGAGGCATAGAAGGAATTGGTGTGAAACTTGGTACCTTTATGGACTACTCTTTAGGGGAGGAAGCCATAAAATTGTGAAATTTCAATGAAGTATATTTCTCTTAAGGTACTTGTTCATGTACTTATATCTCAACCTCTATCTTAGCTTCCTCTTTGAGTTCATCTATCTTTGCATCTTGAAAGACTAAAATGTGCTCACCCTTCCCCATTGATGTCGTAATTGTGAGCTCCTCTTTTAACTTTGATAATTTGTCATTATTAGTTATGATTTTAACATGTATTTCATTACTTACCTCTTTAAGGAGTATCATAGGATATTCTTGGGATGACTCCAAGAGAGATGAGGTATATGTGACACCTTTGATATAATTACTTATCTCCAACCATCATGTCTTTATGCTTATTTTGCATACTATTCTAGATGGATTTCCAAGATGGAAATGACTTAGACTCCTAAGGAGGGGAGGGTGGGGATTGAATTACTTTGGATTTTCCTGACTACATGACTTGGTTTCATGATGGGAATTTGGGCTCATGGTTTTTTTGCATAGTGTGCATCATGTCTTGAAGACTGAAAGGAGGTATGTGTAGTTGAGGTGATGTTGCCTTTGTAGCTACAAATATCTAGTACAAATGTTTATTTTTAGCTTCAATTTACCTAGAAATATAGGCTTTAAAATTAGACCTTGATTGCTCATGATGGTTATCTCTTTTAACACAAACTTGTCTTTCCTCCTAAACTCTCCCTTGGATAGATTTCCATAAGGGGAAGGTTGAGAGGATTTGGGGGGAACCATGAGGCTTTAAAACTCATCAAGTGAGGGCTTATGATTTGTGATGGGAAGATAAACATGAGTTTAAAATGAAGTGAATGAGGGAAGGTAGGGTGGTTAATGGGGTGTTTGATGTTCATGGGATCTCAACTTTTCCTCAATCTTGGAGATGAGCCCATCTATGTCAAGCATGTCACTACTATTTTTAGGATAACCTTCCCTAATGAAGAACATACAACTTTTTGGTCCTATTGTAGTAAATCTCTAACCCCTTTAATGACATGTTTTGGGATCTCTTTCCCATACCCCTTCAACATGTTAATGTTTATCATATTCTTATCCTGGTCTAATAGAGCTTGTTTAGGTATATATATAGAATGGTTTGGGGTGTGAGTAGGTTTTTTAGGAATGTCATGCTATTACCATGATTGATTAGGAGGGTTATCATAGTATTGGTATGAGTCATCATACTTCTGGTAAGGATCTATAAATAGTTTGTAATGCTCATCATGTTAGGGTTGATATGGGTCATGAGGAAGGTAATATCCATGCTCTTAATAATAAGGATCATGATAAACTTGATAAGGCTCATCATAGCTTTAATATAATTCTTGGTAAGTCTAATTGAGATCACATGGATCATGAGGATCATATTATAATTGTTGATAAGGAGGTGAATGATAGGGGTGTTCACCATAGTTGTTCATATTAACCTCATATACAATAACTAATTAAAAATTTTAATGAGAGATACCTGGGTTAGCTCAACCAAAATCTTTTATTTCTAGTCACCATTGGTGATAGTTTAATTGATTACAAAAGTTGATTAGAGGAATGATGCACCAACAATATTTCTACTCTTTTAGATCTTGGTCCCACTAGTTGTGCCATAAACTATTATAGAATCATTTTTCACCCTTAGAAGGAGTTCTTTAGGCTCTATCCAATTGAACTACACTATTGGGACAACCTCAGGCTAGGGGTCACCTATGGTGGGGTTAAACCTATAGGATTTTTAATGATGCTAGCTCCTTTGATGTATCACATAGCTCATTTCCACTAAAATATAATAATTTCTAGGGTGAAAAGGGAGAGAAAGATAATTCAAAGGGAAATATAATATAATTTTGGTGATGCACCTAAATTGATTGTTCATCCACTCTACTTGAGCTTCTAAAAACACTAATGAGACAAACCAAAGACTGGATCTACAACTCCAAATGTCTATTATGCATCAATATTTTAGGTAGAGGGTCACCAAGTGACCAAAACATGAGGGAAGTGATGTAAAGACCCGATTCAAGGCACTAATCAGTTAATTTATCCACATGTTAGCTTTAATCAAATGGCATTAAACACTAAACATGACCTGCATAATAAGATGAACTAGTATCTAAGTGAGATCAAGACTTGACAAGGGAGAGATTTCTACCACATATTCAAATCAAACTAACATGAACACACTATACCAGAACAATGAAATCTTAACTCAGTCTTTTATATATCTCAAGAGGTTATAAAGCTCAATCTTGGTAGAGTCTATTCATGCCCAAGAGAGGGATTATTTTTAAGGTTTAGAAGCCTCTATATATATTAGAATGGGAATGAGAGAGGTGGGGAACATGCATAGGAGATTGGAGAAGGAGTCATTAATGATCAATAAATGTGGTGGTAGTTTATTGATTAATTTTTGTATGCATTCCTTCTTCCAATTAGGACTAATCCCTTATTAGCAAACTAACCTTCATTTTTTCTAATGGTCTTCAAGATCCTCTCATTGGCTGAGAGATATATTATAAGACAAGAGTTTGTTTTACATGATGAGTCATGACTGAGATTTTTGGAGAAAATATATTTAAGATCTAAATAGAATTAATGCTTCAACTACTTCTCCAACCACCAACTCTTTTTGTTTTGATCCCCCATGTCATCTCCACTTTCTCCATGTTGTAAAGACAAAGCCCTCATAGCCTTGAGCCTGACAGGGCCATCACCATGTCTACTTTTAGTAACTTTTTTTTGAGCTATAATCATATCAAAATATGAGACACTCTTTCATTAATCACATATTTTCCCCATTTCAATATCTAAGCATAGGTCTCTTCTATAGATTGAAAACCAATCCTCTTTATTAGTTTTCTTATAGCTATTATATTGATGTATACCTATAGATCAAATATCTTCCTTCTTTATCTCTGTGTTAGTTCTAAATATACCTATCTAGCCTTTGAACCCTATGGAAGTGAAGAACTCATTGTATGCATGGATCCCCCTTTAAAGATCAAAGATCATAGTCATGAAACAATACTACAACCCCAAAATATGTACCATGTATATTCCATATATTTGAACCAAAGGTTCATGGAGTAGAAACCTTATTTTTGACACCCTTGACTATATCATTATGTCCTTTTAATGGTATTTAATTGAGCTCTAATGGCAATAGGATGATCCTTGTAGGACTTAATTTTACTTTAACCTAGGTCATAATTATTTTCCACTTAAAATTATTTTGATTTTGATCTTTAATCTTGACCATCGATCTTCTTCATTATTATCAGAAGAGTGTCATTGATTATCTTGGACCCATTATTTTTAAATTTTAATATTGACCATCAATCTTGATCTACATTAGATGAGTAGTATTAGATCTTGCTTTTTGTGCATCATTGATCTAATTATATGATTGATCATGTACCATTGATATACTTGGGCCCACTTACATCTGTTAGATTATTTATTTCTATTAGATTTGATCCAAACTCCTTCGATCTTACCACTTGTTAGCCACATGTTTACCCTAGAGATCCTTTGACTTTTTGATTGAATACTCATCATTGATCTAGGATCTATGATAAAATTCACAACATTAGATCTTTGGGACCCACTAACATCTATCAGATCATCACTATTCATTGGATTTGATCTGATCAAATATCGATCATTGATCTTGGGACATTTGAATTCAAACATCTAGTTCATAAACCTTACATTTGATGTCTCCATGCAAGTTTCATTTTTTAAGACTAACTTTACAAGCTTATATCTTGAGATAGCAAGCTCATCAAGACATTAAATTTGTATAGCATGATTTAGGAATGAAAAATATCATTTCCATGCATTTATTTTGGCTTGAGAGGCTCCCTCATCACACTTATAAAATGTACAAGTAAGATGATCCATCTATTTCTGTAGGACATCTTGTGATGATTTGGTCCTTCAAAACTTGTATAAGTCATTTGATCATTAACTCAAATAGGAAATTTTCTCATATATTAAATTCAATAAAAGGCTTGGTATATGGGCCAAAATTATCCAACAATAAGTCATAATCCTTATGAACTCACTTGAAGTACAATAGCGAAAGAACTAGGGTCTACATTGGGCTAGTCATGCCATAACACAACTCATTCTTCAAAGGGAATGGTCATTGTAATAATGGCATTGGCATGTTCGTTGGTTTAAGACATTTTGGGTGGATTATAACTATCTATAGTCATAAAACCTATTTGGGAAACTTGTTATATTCATAAGAGTGCAAACATATATTATGTTAGTTCTACTATCTCAAGGGTGCAAGCATTTGTCTTACTAAGATTAGTGCCATTTGTTGCTAATATGGATCAACGAAATTACTTTATGTTAGGGGTTCATTCTTAGACTATTTATTTATGCATGAATATCATCACTTGGCATGAGGTCCTTCCTACACATAGAGTATTTCTATATAATGTGCTAATGTTATTACTTATACAAGGATGCCATTAACGGACTAGACCGAAAGCTTGTTAGAATCTAGTATTCATATAATAAATCTAATCATTACAACTATTACAAACATTACATAATCAATAAACACTACCATAACCATATATATTATATCAATACTCATTTAAGTGTAATGTATTCTTCATTAAACATTATTCAGATAGATAGAATACATGATAAGTAAAATAGATAAAATGCTCATTTAAAGCTACTAAAGGCCTAGAGGATAGGCGATCTTGGGCACTACAATATGGAACTTCAAATTCATCCATGATAGTCTTAAATTTAAATGGAAGTTACCTTGTTATGTTTGGAACAAATTCTATAGAGCTTCACTATCTCAAAGTCATGTTGTTTGCATACTAGTTTGAGCTTGGCTTTATATAACTTAGAAGCATCTTCATGTCAGGGTGGAGGGCACACTCTAGTTGCTAAGTTGGAGCCTTGGTTGATCATTCCATTAGCTCCATCACCTTGCACCATTTTCACTCTAGTCACCACCTGAAGTCACTTATGAATATGCACTAAATAACTTGGGTGCCAAGTAACTTCATGCTAGTTAATGCAAGATCTATGAAGATTCCTCCAACTAGCACAAAACGTGATAAAATAGCAATCATTCCAAATGATCACCTCATGTCTAGATATCTATTTATTTGGTATGGATCCATACTTAATAAAAAAATGGGCCTAATAATACAATAATGGGAAGTGAATCATGGACAAGTACAACCTAATGCAACCTTAGTAAATTGGTAAGTTGATGATCACATGATAGTAAATTAGATCAATAAGCCTAATGAGTTTGGTTTAGGTTAATGCATGATTAATCTAATAGCATTCTATAAAAATGGATCCAAACAATAATCTCTAAATTATTTTAACATATCAACACTATATTCTTCATAATCTTATTCATAAACCAATACAAGAGTTACATATTTATAGGAACATTATCATATATTCTTTTCATCTATTTCTCTCACTAAAATATCTCTGATCATATAAATTCTATATGATTTTTTTATAACTTATAATAATATATCTCAATAATATAATATACTAATCTATTATCATAATATTGTTATATAATAATATTCTGATAACTAATTACTAACTACTATTTACCTCTCAGTAAATACTCAAATTTACACAATGTAAAAGTTAAATCCTAACATTCCCCCCATAGTTTTTACATGGTAAAAAAAAATCACACTCTTATCTATAGTATTCTCACCCCTTTTATCATGCCCTATTTGGATCATGACCTTGATATAAAGAGAGCCTCACTCCTCCCATGGTTTTATAGATTTACCACAAACCTTGATATGAACAAAATGAACAAAATTATATGCCACCGCATACTCTTAGGTCTGCATACTACTAATGCAATCTTGGTACATATTACCACTAATATATGAAGTAATACATCTTGAATTTACTTTACATGACCATAATATGCATCTCACTGAGTGTCATCTCCATAAAGAATGTCATCTCCATAAAGAAGTAAGGCAATCATGAGATCTTTATAGTAGCTACTCTCCTAACTATTGCCAAAACATTGTTCACCCTATGGTTTTCTAGATCTCTATCATAAACCCTTTCAAGATACATGAACTAAATTACGCTATGCTTTATATCCTTTCACAATATTTTCACATTAGGGATTTATGTTTGGAATTTTCACACAAATTACATATCTTGAATAGGCATATTATTCTGTTCTTATTTTGAAAGCACATAGTGGAAATCAAAAAACACACCACACAAAATGTCACCAAAACATTTTGGTCCCCATCATTGGTGATCAATGAGAGGCTCCAAAAACCTCCTTCTGTGTATCTTCCAACCTCTAGTAGGTTTTTGTTTACTCATCACATGTGTTGATGAAGCTCAATTTGAGGAAAAACTCCTCCCACAATTCGAACATCACATACAAGCAAAAATGCATTCATGGAATAAATATTTTTATATTTTACAATTTTTGACTCTATATGACAAAATGTCTTGATGATATCCCAAAAACTTTTGAATTTTTTGACTTGACTCCTTTTATTAGTAATGACTTTTACAAAAAATAACTCGATGATTTTTGAATCTCAACTCATTTTTTTATTTTTATTTTGACAATAAATCCCAAACATTGACAATATCATTTATAAAGTTATAACCTATACAAGAATTTTTGACAATAGACCCAAAAACTAAATTATAGACTCATACATTAAAAAATGTCACTCCTTTGAATAAGACTCAAATTATACTTTATTATGATAACTATTAAGACAATAACCAAATCAATTTTAAAAACTAATCAAAATTATATACTAAAAACACACTATACACAAACTAAAATATAGAATCATCGAAGACTTTACCTAAAACATAACTTGATAGACTTTCACAAAATACCACTTAAATTTTTGACTAATTACCATTGTATAGCACATGTCAATGGAACACTCAAGTGTATTGAAGATAGTGGTTGAGTTTTGCATGTAGATTGGGTCTATGGGTGGTGAGAAAAATACAATGCCATGGATGAACTATAACATAGTAAACATGGAATAAAACAAGTTCCATGATTATGTATCATTAATTGAGAATATACATAGGTCTGCACATGGAGCCATAAATATGCACAAGTCTATTAAATAACATGATGCACACAAGATCTCGAGAATGAAATCAAGGTTGAGTCATGAGTGAATCATATTTGGAGATAAACTCGCTAGTTGGAAATTATCTCATGCATTAAAATTTGATTTGCTATTGGTCAAGGCATCATTATAATAGGAATTACATGAGGCTGGTATAATGAATAGAACTTTTACATAGATCTCAAGTTAATTAAGATAGACTTGTTCTTCGTTTTCTCCCTAAGATGATGATGGATTTGTATTTAGCAGTTCCATTTAGAAAATATAAATATTTAATGCTAAAAAAAATGTTTTGATCTGGTTGATTGATGCATGATAGATCTTATGCAAATGATAAAAAAAGATGTTGAGCCTATCAGAGGATCCTGATGGTCTACATGGAAATAAATTGACTTACTTTGCCTTGTGTCTTAATGTGCATAGAATTTTGTTGACATGTTACCCTCAAAACATAATGCTTTTCTTAGATCTTTGACTGCATTGTAAAAAAAATGGGTTATACTTTATGTTCATGTTAGGTGTATTGAAAAAGTGAAGACAAATCTGAAACTATTGAAACACAAATATATTCCTCTCAAGACTCTCATTGTTCACAAGAATGAGATCATATCTTGATCTGATACCATATGATAAGTTTGGTTTAGATCAGTGCATGATTGATCCAATATCATTCTAGAATAATGAAGCCAAACAACAATATCTAATTTATTTTAACACACCAACACTATATTTTTCATACTCTTATTCATAAAACAATATGAGAGTTACATATTTATAGGAACATTATTCCTATATTCTCTCCATCTATTTCTCTCCCTAAAATCTCTCTGATTATATAAATTCTATATATGATATATTATTGTAACTTATAAAAATATATATCAAAAATATAATATACTAATCTATTATCATAATATCGATATATAATAATATTATGATAACTAATTACTAACTACTATTTACCTCTTGATAAATACTCATATTTACATAATGTAAAATATAAATCCTAACAGAGCCTAGCAAATCAGATAACTTGGTTGAAATCATCACAAGAGCCAAGAAAAGATCCATAGATGAGAATAAATAGGTAATTCATGCTCCAAATGCTCCTAATATGGTTTCTAAAGGTACTAATGATCAATTTGTTGCCCTTTTAGCTCATAAAAATAAGAATGTGGAAACAAGTAAGGTTCATTAAGTGCCTCAAGTACAAGAGCATATTATTACTCCAAAGGTGTAACCAAAGATTGGAGTCTCTTCCTTCAACATACTAGACCATATTAAGAAATAAAAAAAAATAGCATGAACATGTGGGATTCAATGGTAATCCTAGGATAAAAGGATATCCTTACCCATGAGCTTTTAGGCCATAGTTTGTCTACAAAACCAACATAGAAAGAAAATGTGGTTCTAGAAAATTCAAACTAGAAAGTAAATAAATAAGTAAAACATGTATATAAATGGGTAAAGGTCACTAAATATGATTCAAAATCATGTAAGACATCTCCTTGTTATCTTTCCTTGATTTTTGGAAACACATTAGTTCATAATTGCATGGTTGATAGTGGGATAAGTAGCACAATGATGACAAAATAGATTGCAGATAAGTTGGGTTTGGTGTATGAGCCAAACACTAAAGGTTTCTTAAAACTTTATGGCTCTCAAAAAAATATAGTGGGTATAATTAGGAATTTAAAACTATCACTTCATGCATGCCCAAATGTGACCATCTAACAAGATGTGGTGATGGTGGATCTTCTTCCATAATTTTTTATGTGCTTATCACATGACTTCACTTCGAAAATAAGTGGGTATCATTTATTTTATTTGAAATTCCTCATATTTTATAACAAGGTATGGAAATAAATTTAATTCATTCAGAACCTATTGCTCATTTTCATCTAGAACCATACATGCCAAGTGTTATTAATACTAATTATGTCATCTCAGATGAAGTAGAGCAAACTAGTGAGGTTGAAGCATACTCATCTATTAATGGAATTCCTAATTTGTTTCTTGATGAATGGGATACTAATCTTCATAAACATGATTCCTAAAAGATTATATTGGAATAAAAACTTGGAGTTTATTATTTGCATGAAGATGGTGCATAAATTCCAGCTCTAGACAATGAAGGTGAGCTAAATGATGGTTTATAGTAACTCTATTTTGATAGCTCATAAAATAAACATGGTATAGAGGTTGGTATGATGTTTATTTTACCCTCTAAATAAAGGTACTATGCTACTATAAAATTTTATTCAGGATACTCTAACAACATCGCAGAATATGAGGCCTTAGTTCATAGTTTATAATGGGCTAGAAATATGAGAGCTAATCTCTTACAAGATTTTAGATATAATGAGCTTGTGGTACATAAAATAAGAGGGTTGAATGTATGTAAAAATATAATTTTTAAATCATAAAAGCATAGGGTATGAGATCTTCTATAAGTCTTTGATGCATTTGACATACACGTAGTGCTTAGAGAGATCAATAAGCATGTGGATAGGTTGGCTATAATAGGATCCCAATTTGACATTATAGATGATGTAAGGAATGATAAAACTCAACCAAACATCAAGATTATAGTAATACCCTCCATTCCTAATAATAATGTGAATTGGAAAATCTTTGAGGATAATGATCAAATTATTTATTTCCTAAAAAAAGAAGTTGAATTCTCTTCTATAAATCATTCAAACCTTTTACAAAAGTTAGTGATCAAATAGTTCAACTCAAGTCTAACATCTTACCCAAGGGTCTTGTCACACTTGAGCATACTTTCAGCAAGGATGATGAGGTAATAAGGGATAAATATTATATGTATACTAAAGAATAACCTTATTCAAGCATTGACATATTCAATGGGAAAGCTCTCAAGTTTGGTAAAGTATACTCTCAATCTCAAAAATAATGCTTTGTTGATTTATGTAAAGAGTTTGTTGATGTGTTTTCATAGGAGTACAGTGATTTAAAAGGCTTTGATCCTACATTGGATCAACACACCATTGAACTAGAAGTAGATATAAATATGGTGAGGTAAAGACAAACACCAATCAACCCAAATCTAGAACCTTTGATGAGAATAGAGCATCACAAACTGACTGAATCAACTATCATCTTTTCCATCAAGCATTCCACTTGGATGGCTAACCTTGTTCCCATGAGAAATAAGAATGGATAAATCAAATTGTATGTGGAATTTCATGAATTGAACAAGGTTCTCCATCAAGAACCATTATCCCTTATCATAAATGGAACAAATACTATAGTTAGTGGCTGGTTTGGAAATTTTTTCATTTCTAGATGGTTATAGTGGTTATAACTAACTATTTGTGAAGGAAGAGGATTAGTTCAAAACAACATTCATTAAAAAGGGGGCATCTTTGCATAATAAAAAATTCAATTTGGGTTATCCAATGTAGGAGAAACATTCCAAATAGCCATGAATATGTCCTTTCAAGGTTTGATCAATAAGTTTTTTCTTGTGTATTTGGATGATGTTACATTTTTTTCAAAGAAGGCAAGTGATCACATGCTTCATCTTAGAGAGGTATATAAGATATGTAAGCAATATGAGGTGTCACTTAACCCAAAGAAGTGTGTGTTTTTAGTACATGAAGATAAATTCTTTGATCATGTTATTTCTAAGCATGGTTTGAGTATTGACCCAGAAAGAGTAGACTCTATTCTTGGATTTTCTTTGCTTAAGCATAAAAAAGCATTGAAAAGTTTCCTTGGCAAGATTAACTTTATAATAAGGTATATATCTGATTTTATAAGTTTGTTAAGGCCTCTTATAGTTATGCTTAAGAAAAATTAGAATTTTTCTTGGACCAAGGAAGGAATGAAATTTTTTGAATAAATCAAGCAAGCCATATCTAGTTCTCCCACTCTTATCAATCCTAATTTTTCAAAGGATTTTGTGTTATATGTATATGTTAATGTTGATAAAATGTCAATAATATTGACACAATAAAATAAACAAGGTTTGGAGCATCCCATATATTTTTTAGTCAAGGCTTGGAAGAGTATACAATAAGGTACACATTTATAGAGAAACATGTACTTTCCATAATCAGATGTCTCAAAAAATTTAGGCACCTACTATCT
This sequence comes from Torreya grandis, assembly GCA_037957365.1. Taxonomy (NCBI): domain Eukaryota; kingdom Viridiplantae; phylum Streptophyta; class Pinopsida; order Cupressales; family Taxaceae; genus Torreya; species Torreya grandis. Next base: position 136,769 of record JARHVA010000456.1, read on the forward strand.
AACATCAAGATCCATGTGATGGTTTTCCATCCATAGAGTTCTTGTTGAACAAGGACATAAGTGAAAAAAGAGTAGGTTGGATAACAAGGGTCATGAGATATGACATGGAAATAAAGTTAACAAAATTGATTAGAGGTAAAGGTTTGTGTGAGCATTTGGATCGAGACTTGTAGGAAAGTAAAGAGGAAATTTTGGTCTTGAATGATGAAGATATTATAGCTAATCATATACCTTCATTAAGATAGTTTAAATATATGATAAGGTTCCTTCAAAGTGGTATGTATCCTTAAACCTTAAGTGGTTTAAATAGAAGGTATTTTAGGCTAAAATCTTTTTTTGTTCTTGTTGATGGTGTGTTATTTAAAAAGGATGTTAATGACATGTTGAGATGCATAAAACCAAGTTAAGTTGAAAGATTACTTAATGAATTTCATGATGTACAAGGTGGAGGCCACTTTTCATCATGGATAAAAACCCCCAAAATCATGAGGGGTGGATATTATTGGCTAAACATTTTATAGATTATCATGCTTGGGTAAGGAAGTGTAAAAAGCGTGAATTATTTGTAGGAAAGGAAAATCTTGTTTCATTACCTCTTAAAAATATTTCAATAGATCATACCTTTGTCTAATAGGGTTTATATTTCATTGGTCTCATCACTCTAGCTTCTAGCTTGGGGCATAAGTGGATTCTCATAGCCACAGATTACTTTACTAGATGGACACAAGTAGTGGATTTGAAGGAAGAAAATGAATCTAGTGTCTTAGAGTTCTATGAAGGTTTGATCACAAGGTTTGGTGTTCCTTCCATTATAATTTTAGATAATACTATGGCATTTATAGGGGCTAAAATTAGTCAATATGCTATTCAAAATGATGTGTATCTCAACACTTTTTCCAATTATTATCCATAAGTTAATGGCCTTGTTGAGTCTACTAACAAAAACTTATTAAAGATCATTAGGAGAACCATTGAATAAAATCAAAGGACTTGGTATTTTAAGTTAAAGTTAGTTTTATGGGATAATAAGATCACCTTAAAGAGGTCTATTTCAATTTACCCTACAAGATAGTGTATGTGGTAGAAGTTAGATTGCCAATATCACTTGATCTCCCTACTTTGGAGTTAATTCATCAACTAGAATTATTGGAGAGTGAGCCTATAGAAGTGAGATATGTTGAACTTATGGATTTAGAATAAATTATAAACCAATCCATGTTAACTATGGAGATGCATCAATCACAATTGAATAAAACATTTAATAGAAGATAATATTCAAGGATCTTCAAGGAAGGTGACTTTTTTCTCAAATGGGATGAAGATATGGCCAAACTAGGAAGACATACAAAGTTTAACTCATTTTAGAGTGGTCCTTACATGATTTCCAACTACAAGCCTTACAATGCCTTCTAACTAGCAAAGATGGATGGTCAATAACTCCTAATCCCAGTCAATGGAATTCATATTAAACATTGTTACTGAAGTTAGGAATGTAATCTTGTACATAGTAGTGTTATATTTCACTTTCCTCTAAGTGTTGTTATGTACCTTTTCATTTGGTAGTTCTATTAGTTTTCAATCTTGTAAGTGATTTTGCAAAAGTGTTTTTATCACTTAGAGAATTCATTTTCAATTTTAGATTTGTATGAGAAGGTATAATAGGTTTTATCGTGTTCAAATCAAATTTGGTGATGATTTTGATGACTCCATATACCAATAGACTACCAAGGCTACTAGTTTTGAGTGTTTAATAGGAAAATATTCCTTGGAGGTTGCCAAGAATGTTGGTAAATTTTGCCACCATTGGTTAAGGTTATGTGAAAAACCAATTTAAGGTCATTTAGTTTTGGTTAGTGGTCTATAACATGTTTTGGAGAAATTAAGATAACTTTTCAAAAGTTAAGGGTAAGTGAGTCTAACTTGTTTATTGTAAATCCTATCAAAATCTTTGGTAATTTCTTGTCAAATGAGTCAAGTTCATTATATTAAAGATCATTTTAAGTCATTTGACATCATAGGAGATCAAGTATAGGTTATCATCAGTAAATTCCATCTCATTTAAATATTCCCACATTCTTTTTTCTTTTTGATTGATTTCAAACATCTTAAAAGCATGAAACAAGTGTAAATGAGGTTCAAAGTGCAAAGAGGTATCTTGGCATGTTTAGTTGCTCATGTGTAGGTATTTTAGAAGAATGCATTCATGGAAAGAGGATTAAAGAATATCTCCAAAACATCCTAAAACCTTCATCAAGATAAAAATTAGGAAAAATTCATAGGTCTAAAAATGGTAGAAGTTTCTTCCATTTTTCCATCAATCTCTTTGTAAGCTAGTAAAGGCTATTTTCAAATGTTTGGTTCATGAAAGAGAAAAATATTCGGATCAAATTATCTTAGAGGAAGATAAGGGGCCCCATGCCCTCAATATTTCATGAATTATTTGCATATTATAGGGGCTTAACTTTATGAACCATCACTATAATGAAAAGTGTTCTAAACCCCTAATAACTTGATTTCAGGTAATATGATTGCATTTTTGAGATCTTTGATGTAAATGGAAAGTTGTGTGAGATATTAGGGTGCATAAATAACCATACTATACCTTAATAAATTAAATTTTCAATGAAAATAATGGTTAAAGGTGAAATTTTAGGTTAAAAGGTTTCAATAATGCAAGGGGGATAGTTAAAAAAGGGTTTTTAAGAGGTTTAAGTGATTTATTGAGGATATTGTCAATAATTTTGCCACCATTGGTCAAAGTTGCTTATGTACAAGTTTTCAAGAAGACTCCATTCATGGATTAAATATAAAAAAAGTATTAAAATAATCATAAAATATTAATTATTCCAAATTCATTCTAAGGAACAACTCACAATTCCAAATTTTGATAGAGGTTTCTTGTATTCCTCTAACTAGTTATTTACAAGCTAGTGAAGGCAATTTTAGATGCTCACTACATGAAGATGAAGAGGAGTTGGATAAAATAGTATTATTGGGATATTTGGGGAAATATTAAATATATATTAAAATAATTTTTTTAATTTTATAATGTATTAACTTTATGAACAATTGTTAAGAAGAATAAGTGCTCTAAAACCCTTCTTAAACCCTCATTTGCTCAATTTTAAGCAATATATTTGCAATTTTGAGTTATTTTTTGAAAATTAAATATTATGTGAGAAATTATTTGTAATATAGGAACTTTATACACCTTAAAAAAATCAATTTTTTT